>JACBWW010000012.1:5571494-5622370 GCA_020086605.1 Lanius collurio
GGAAGGGAAGGGAAGGGAAGGAAAGGAAAGGAAAGGAAAGGAAAGGAAAGGAAAGGAAAGGAAAGGAAAGGAAAGGAAAGGAAAGGAAAGGAAAGGAAAGGGAGTTTTAATTCTCTTGGAAATTATGTACCACAGCTTAAACATATATCTATTGGAGACAAAGGTATGTAACAGGGTAGCTTGTAAAAAGAATAATGACACAAACACATCCACAATTCTTGAGAGCTGTTGCAAGGAAGAGTCACTTGTATGATATCCATCAGTGAAAGGTAAGACAAAAAACAAGCCCATATTTAGTTAAAAGGTATCTAGAACATCCAGCTTTGAAGAACCATTTTCTGACATCAAGCAGCTCTCCCTTTCTATTATCTGTTCTTTTATCCTAATGCATCCAATAAAAAGTCCATGTTTCCATATCAAATCTTATTTCCTTTTTATTTCCTAATGTTTCCCTGTGATGTTTCCTGATGCTTTTATCTACATGAAGTAGCCCTTAAAGCTTTCTCGATAAGAACTCTTTTAGTGGGAGCTTCCAAGAGCAGCAGTAGGCGCTTATACCTAGCATGATCCTAGCCTCTTACATATGAGTAACAAATCCAATTACCTGCCTGCAGTTACTGTATGAAGGGAAAAAGGCTCTTCCATCAACTACTTCATCTTGCAAATAGGGCAAGGAATAATTCTCTCTGCTGCACATATTGCTATGTTTTCCTAAGAGATGCCCCATTCAGTGCTGCTAAGTCATGATTTTTTTCAGAATTTCACAATATTTCAGGTAGGTCTAAGATCCTTCGCTGCTGGAGACCATCAGTAAGGACAAAATGGACCTGTCCTAGGGCAGGACTTGTTGGAAGGCAAGTGAGCACACTCAGGCAGGACCTACAAAAGCAAAGCAAGCACAACAGGGCTCCTTGTCTCATGTGGGAGGTACAGTAAACAAGAGCAAGCCCTCAGAAACCAGTTCACTCACCCAGCACACCCACCTGCTTATACCCTCCCTTCAGGTGTTTATATGTATGATTTTGAGCTCATGCTGGTACATGCTAGACATGAGAGAAGATCAAGGCCTAATTGGGTGCTAAGTGTACAACACTGACTGATTAGCAATGGTCAGCCTCTGCATCGCCTTGTGTACAGGTGGATCTTCCCTGAGGCAGTAGCAATGATTTCGGACTCCAAAAAGACCACCTATAATTCATTGTGCCCTTGATGTTGAAGAGAGTGGGGACATCCTAGTTTTGTACTTATCATCAGGAAGCTTCAGAGGAAGGGTCTCTCTTATTCCTTCATTACAGTTAGGGCAATTTCAAATTTTCTGCCAGTCCCCTGCCCTTATGATATTGAATTTTTCCTTCAAAGAGTCAATTAAAACCCGCATTTCCCTGCATGATTCATAATGTCTGAAACATCTTTTTGCCTATTCATGAGCCGTGTCTGTGATGGTCACAGCCTTCCTGTGATCACTCAGGACTTCACCCTGTCACCTGCTCTCACACATCTGCTGTTTCCATGGTAGGCTGGTGGTGTTTAACTTTCAGCTAGCAGATGTGGCTCAGTCCAGAGTTGCTAAGAGCCTCTGTTTTTGTTCCCAAAACCAAGTGTCATCTAGGTAGACTCTAGTAACCCCACCATCACAAATCTGTTGCTTTTCCCAGTAAGTTATCATAGATGCCAAGGAAAACCCAACCAGTAGGCAAGGGAAATAGTTTCTTCTGGACAAATAAGATGCTAAATCTGAACAAATGTGTTCTGTGTTTCTCCAAAGAAAAGTTTCAGAACCCAGTTGATTCATCACATGTAAAAAAAAAAAAATTTGGTTTCAGCAAGGTCTCCACTCAGAAGCAATGGAATACGATCCTTTTACATACAGAATTTCTTCCATTTGGCTTATACTTAAGCAAGGTAATGTGTCCTTTTTGCACCTTGAGTTTCTGGGGGTTTTACTGACATTTGTGTGATCAAAAGTCAACCCACCTCTTTGTCAATGCAAAAGGAACTTGCCTTCAGACTTGAGCTGGGGAAAGTTTGTCTTGTTCTATCTCCTCTTTCCATTTTTCTGCAACCTTTAAAAGGGCTTCCTCAGAAAATATGGTTTCTGCCGTTTTGCTGAAATCAAAAACTAGGTGTGCTTCTACCACATTGATGGATGCATTTATTGTGTCATAATTACACATATTGTACGTGTATTTTCCTCCTTTTTGTGTCCCATCAACACATTCAGAAAGCATACTGCCACTCCACACAGAAAAGGTGACTGACCTAACTCCTATATTCAACTTTCTCTTTCAGCTGGTTTCACTGCCAAAGGAATGATGGTATCACTCTTTCTAGCACCAAGCCAGATCATGTTCCTGTGGCCATTTCCAAGTAAACAAGAAAAACTTTTGTTTGCACTTCATGGTCCATTCATTTTCTATTGTGATACTGTACTCAAGACAGCAGCTGTGCTGTCACTTGGTTTCATATGCACATTCCTTACAACCTATTGCAAAGTGGAGTGATTTTTCCCCCCATGCTTTGTCCTGTGTTTTTTGACACAACTCATGATGGTCAGCACACGCTCTGCATAACTCTGCCTGTTTTACTTATGCTTTACCACTTCAAATCTCCTGTCTCACCCAATTCTTGATTCTTTATCATCTTCAGAGTGTGCACACTTTCTGTTCCTCATAAGCCTCATTTTAGACTCAGAAGAGGTTTTTGTCTGTTGCACACACAACTTATCCCCAAAGCTTGCAGGGAAGCTTGCATGGAGGGGAGAATGCAGATGGTCAGAAATCTTCATTGATGATGTGCCCAGCCAGATGCCTCTTCACTGTGACTCAGTGCTCCTTCAGCTTTTCCTCTTCACTGCCATGTCCTGAGGAAAGCGCACATAGGGAACAGGCAGCTCTTCAGTGGGATTTGACAGAGAAAGTAAAAATCCCTCCTGGCTCTATTGTAGTGCACCTGTAGTGGCACCTCACCCTGTGCACGAGCAGACATAGAATGGGAGATGTGAGCAAGGAGCCCAGTGTCAGCAAAACTCCCTGAACTTTCTCTGGTGTTCAGTTTCCAAAGCATGAGCTGCAGTTCTACTCCGAACTTGAAAATGTTTGTTATTTAGGTGATGGTGAGTGTGTCTGACTGGACTTGTAGTGCTTTTCAGTGCACACATTTACAAGTTTAATATGGACCAATATTGGTGTAGGTGCCTACTGCTGCTCACCCCAGGGAAGGACACAAGAACTTGCAATCGTGCCAAAACTGTAGTGAAATACAGATCTGAAAAGGCATATCAAGCAAGCTTCTGAAAGGTAAATCCACAGCTTAAAATTAATGAGAAAAAATTTGATATTTAACCCAACAAAAGGAAATTGGCAACTTACCAGTCCTTTGTGAGTGACCATCATCCCACATAGGTCAGTAAGTCTTTCCTCCTGAGGGCTTCAAATACAACATGTGACTTCAATCCCTTAACATGGCAAAACAATGTGTACCAAAGAATTTGGCTGCTGACAAAGAGCCTTGCTTTTAATTAGAGACTAGTCATTCAAGCAGCATGTGTGGTATGCAAGTGGCTCTATTCACTATCCCCCTGATTCTTACTGCGTGTCCTTGCTGTGTTTGCTGAGTTCATTACTGACTGCAAGCTGGTGAGTGTTATACCACACCCTCCTGTGCTGAACCACCCTGTCTGGGGGCTGCAGCCTCTTGCAGACTGTGCAAGGACAGGAGGGAGCCCAGGCAGGCAGGCAGTGTTCGTAATGTGGCACTCAGTAATAACATCTGGCCTTCAGCTTTCCAAGAGTGCTCTCCACTTCCAACGCACAGCATGGAGAGTGACTCCTCTGCTAGACCTGCAAATCCTTCACAGCCCTACAAAAGCATGGAAACAAGTGTTGTCTGGGGCAGTGTAGAGCTTCCACCTGGGAAAGAGTTAGATGAGAGAGTAAGAAGATGTGTTGAGGCATCCCTCCAGTGCTCGTATTCCCTTTAGGCAGTGTGTGGTAGCTAAAGTTGTACACCTAAAGAGATTCCTGTCCATTGCAGCTCTGCTCTTGGGAGCTCCTCCATCTCTTCTTTCCCACCTGTAAAAGAAAGCACCTGTTATATTCTCTGTCTCCATAGAGCGCTCTGAGCTTTGCTGATCAAGAGTGCTTTATCCAGCATCATTTCTATGAAACCCTTTCTGTCTGTCACAGCACAAAACAAGATGTTCATGCAGATCATTTTTTTTCTGAGTCAGTTTACAAGTTTTTCAACACATATAATACAAGATGCAGGAAATTTACTACTGTAATTCAGAGTTTTATTCCATTAATGGGATTATTGCTTACTACTTCTGTAAATGAAGCTTGGTTCATCCACTCTCTGTAAAGATTCACTCAATGTAGTTTAAAACACCCTGTAGTTTGTGATTTGCATACTTTTCTGTCTCAAGTAAAAAACAGAAAAGGTAGCTAAAACTCCATGTCAATATGTTTCATACAACACTTGGAATTCTATTTTGCCTTTTACTACTTTTAATACACTTTATTTTAATTTTCTTCTTGGATATTGAATTTTTTTAAGAGAACTAGAAAGCACATAATGATGCTTGGAGACTGCTTTTTTTTTTTTTTCCTCTCCTTAACTGGCATATGGTTCTTTTTTATTGAGGTTTTACACATATAATGAATAATCTGTTTGTTAAGAAAATAAGCTTTTATCAGGTTGTGAAAAGTTCTTTACAAAAAGAAAATCCAGTGTATTTTTATAGTTTGTAAAACATCTGGAACTTTTTCTTCTCTAAATTCATTAAAGCTTTTCTTTTTTATAGGACTGAAGGTGTCAGCAGGCTCTGAAGGAAATGGGTGGGAGATGCAATGTGTGCTGTAACTAAAGAGTTTAGAAACCACAGCAATGTTGCTGAAATAATAGAGATGAAAGGGAAAGTAGGGCTAAGCCACTTATGCATCCAAAACCAGCTGGCTCCCAATAGGAATTTCCATTTCAGTTTTGAAGGAGCTTGGTGAGGTCACCCAGGCTAGAGCCAGTCTCCACTGCTCTTTGTGCCTGGCAGCATTTGCCCAAGAGGCATGGTCAGTCTGGGGGCACAAAGGGGAGAATAGAGGTCAGGAGCCTGGCAAAAGGCTCAGTTGTGCCATGGGGTCTTGGCAGAGAGGCAAAAAATCCAGCACAATTTCAAATGGAATGGGTTTCAGATCCAAAACTAGTCATGTTTCATCATTTGTGGTGAAAGAAAAACAAATTCATTCTCTTCTGGGCCAAAAAAAAAAAAAGGCAATCCCAAAGCTTTTTCAATTCAACTGTTTCTTGATGAAACAATTATTGTGAAATTATTAATTCAGAAGTATTCCTTTTGAAAATGTCAAAGTAAAATATTTTGAGTCTTATAAGCTTGGCAGAATGTTTTTATTCTGAGGAGAAATAGTCTTTGAGACAAATATGCATTGGGACATAGATTGTTATTCTGCTTTTCCAACATTTTCTGCCTTTATGTCTTTCAGGGGTACTTACTGCTTCTTAAGCCTATTTAGCACTCCATAAGCTTTCTCAAAACCAGCCACAGATTTCCCAAAAGAGGAAGAAGTTTCTTTTGATAACACACTCACTATTTTCTAATGTCTAGGACAACATACTGGTGACAAGTTTTATTTCTACTCATACATGGCATTGGTTAATGAGTAAATATTGCAATTTTAGAGTCCACTTTAAAAATTCTTTCAATGTTTATGGCTCAAAATGAAATATCAGTAGCTAAATGTTATATGACAACATTGATCATACTGCAGAGATTCAGGTAAACACACTATGTATTTAGAGAAGCTTGCTATTTGTAAAAATCAAGCACACAGCCCAGTTACATAGGTTTAATGAGCTCCTTGATGTCTGAAAGGAGGGTTAAATGAACTGGCTTAGATAAATGTTGTCTGGCTGCATTTGACAGGGGCTGAGAGAACTCACATGAGAACCCACCACGCTAACTGGATCCCTCAGCTGCCACTGCCGCCCACCAGCCTCTTCCAGAACCAGATAACTTTTCTTACCTCATCAGCCACAGGGCCGAGCATGCTCCAGGTGAGTGCAACCACAGGATGTGGCCATCAGGGAGCTCCAAGTGCACTGTGTGACACACACGTTGAAGAGACCCATGGGAAGTTTTTTGTGGAGCTCATTTGCAGCAGCTCTGGCACCGGGACCCAAGGCCACTCCTGTTGTTTCATGACCCCCTCTGGCTGCACTGTTTTACAACTGCAAATTATCAGGCATGCTAACAGTATGAAACCCAATGCAGGGTTTGGGGGTTTTTTGCAAAATCAGTTTGTGCCCAAATCAACTCTGTCTTTCTCGTGGAATTCATTCATGCCAGCAAACTTGTGCCACTGAAACAGGGCTGTCCCTCCTGTAGAGAACACACCTTGGGAAAATACTTGGTTCTCCAACAGTGATGCTGTACTCCTCAGTTACAGCTGTGGAGCAGCCCACAGCAAATTTTCCTACTGGACTTGTGAGCAAATGTTATACAAGCTGTCCTCGCTGGTGGGACGAGCTGCACCCTCACATCAGTCACAGCAGACACTCTGGAACCCTCCACAGACTTGGAACCACCCTGGAGACAACAGCTCTAAATGAGAGTGAAAACAAATTTGGGCAATGGTACCGAGGTGCTTGTGCTGTCTGCACGTCCTAATCCATTGGGATGACAACAAATTTTAAATTCTCGGAGACATCACTTCAGTGGCTTTTGGGAGCTGAATATTTTTCAAAGAGAAGGAACAGAAGACTTTAGTAACTAATGCAATTGGCAAAGCATTCTGTCTTATTGCTACCAGAGGTAGTTGAAACATATTTACATTTTTTTGTGGCTCTAATCACCTCAGAGGAAGATAAGATACATAATTATTACCAAAAATACCATAAGTGCTTCTCTGTTTTTGTTGCTTAGTACATAGCTTTTGCATAGCACTATCTAAATTCAGGCAACATTGCATTGCATTATAATTTTATAATTATTAATTTCTTACCTTCTCTTAATTTGAATCAGAAAATGGGATTTTTTAGTAAGAAATACAAAACAAAATGCTACAAAGCAAGCAAAAATGGTCCCAAATCCGAAAGAGAAGGTGTACATTTCCATAATGGTTACAACATTCTGAAAGCTGTGAGACTTTTGCATGTGTCTTGGAAAATAATTAATAATCTTCACATGCTTTGTCCTGGTGATTGAAATAAATTACTTGCTTAAATTGCTAAGCAAGATGACCTATCTGTTGGCCCATGCTTGCTCAGATTCTCAGTAGGTTTATTATTCAAAATAATGACTGCCATATGCAACAGTAAACAGTTCTTTCAGAATTGACTGAAAGATCCTGTGCTGCTTTTGATGGCAATTTACAGAAATCATTCGTGTTCCCCTCCAGAACCTGCCATTCAACCAAACTCACCCTGACAGAGCTATTGCACTGCTTTTCTGTGAAGGCAGAGACAAAACCAAAGCAGAAGCCTGGACCAGATCAGATTTATTCTTCATGAATGGAGAAGACTGGAAATTATGAGTTATACAGTTCTGCAGTCCCAAACAGCACCAGGAATGTCCCAATATTTTTGTTTATTTGCATCACCAAAGCAACTGACATATAATCCAGTTGTGGGAGCGATCAGTGTGTTTAAACATGCATTACAGAATCTATCTAAGCTGGCAGCAGCCACTGTAACACTCCCCAAGCCAAAGAGAGGAAAAGATTGTCCTAAAACAAATTCACCCTCCTTTTCAGAAAATGCCTGAATGATCACACAACTCTATACTGCTCCTTCATGATCAACAAATGCTGTTCATCAGACCCAGGAAGGCAGAGTATCCCAGGAATGAGGGCTTTCTTGAGCATATTGCCCCTCACAGGCCCAGAAGCACAATACCTCCAGCACAAGAATCTCTGTGGTGGGATGGGGCAGAAGACAAGAGAAATGGCAGGACCTTAGTCATCAAAGAGACATGGCACTTGCTGTCAGCATGTCCAGAGTGAAAGGCTCATGACACAGGGAAATTTGTGTAGACAAGGGAGTTGTTTCCCTGCTGGTGAATCAATGGGTGCAATTAAAGGTGAACATCAGCCTACACAGGAGATGAGCACCACTGGGTTATTCCCTTGGCAGTGTCTTCTGCCCTCAGTCATTTGTAAGCTCCTTGTTCAAGTTAAAGCTGGCAGAGTCACAGCACTGAGCAAGCACAGTGCCAAAAGGCCATCTGTGCTCAACAAGGGAGATGGTGGAGGGGGGAACCCCCACCCTACCCACCACGCTGGCGTGCAGGAGCCCACAGCTCGTGGTGCTGGTGTAATTAAGCAAAACCAGACTTGCCATCAAACACTCTGCACTTTACAGGTTCACTGTTGTGCTTGTGTGTTGGATTTGATGACGTCCCTCTGTTTTATTATTTTTTGTCACTGAATTTCTATTAAATTCCACTGGTTCCCATCCTCTAACCTTTCCCTGTTAGGGAAGGGCTGAGAGCCAGACTTTTACAAACAGTCCTTATAAACATCTACTTAATACATAAATAAATGGCAAGGTTCCTTTTCATAACTTCCTTTGCCTCTTATTTAGACCATCCACATTTCATCCCCAGGCTGAACACACATTCAATTCATACAAGACCCATAAACTATGTTAAGACCACAGAGCATCCATGATTTGTTCATGATGTTAGTAGTGACTCACCATGGCCAGATTACAGATGTTAAATTGCTGATGGATGGCCCACATCCAGCACATGGTATTCAGCTGAAGTATTAATCACGTGTGGAAAGATCTTTCTTTTCTCTGTTGGTCCCTGTGAATAATGAAACCTCTAATTCAGTATATTGTACTTTACAAGCTTACTGAAATGAACTCCCTTCTAAAAACAGAAAAGGATAACACTATTAAAGCAGCAGAACACTGTGCACGACATGATGACATATTAGGACTTTCTGGATAGCTAAATGAACAAACTCACTTTTTGTTGATTTATGCCAGCAGCACTGGCCTTTCTTACCCAGGAAGGGAAGTTTTCCTGTTTCCCTCTTTCTCTGTTGGAAACAGATAACTTATTGAGTGTGATACTGGCTTAATAGACAATTGTTCTTGAAAAACACAGTGTGTAAAGGAACAGGAAAGAAAGACAAAGTGCAGATTTGGGTAAGAAATAACTCATCTGGGGTTGGAAATAATGGTTTCCCTTGGTATTCTGGCAGAGCTTCTTCTTCTGAAGTACTGAGTGAGAATCAAATATGGGAATTTCCCACACTGTTTCTTGTGTTTCCTCTTCCTTTTTCTTTTCTTCCAGCATGAGCATTTTCATTGGTTCAAAGATAACAAGTTCTACAGAGCACTATACTTTACTGCTTGTGATAACAATGCCTATTGTCATTGTCCTTTTAAATTTTCTTCTGGTTTAATGAAGATAGTAATAACTCAGACAACTTGATGCAGAAAATCACTATGCACTTCAAAAATGTCCATGTGTTTCAAAAGGAAATACAAAACTCCAAAACCAAAGTGGCTTGTTCCTCTTAAGGCCCTTCTTAAGAGGTGAACAAAGACAATAATATATCAGCAACAAACAAATATATCAAGCTAAAGGAATAGACAAGAAAAAGTTACCAACAGTCAGTTTCTTTCTGAAAGGGTGAATAAATACAAGAAGGTTTTTCTTACATTGCGCTGCAGCCATGTGTAAAGCAAGGATAACAGTGATTCAAAAAACTCAGAGGCTTGGAAATATTTTCCTATGCTGCTGAAAATTTCACCATTGATACAAATCATATAATACAGCATACTCTGCTGCTCAATACAAGAAAAGCAGATGTTTTTGATATGACCATGACTGTCCCTTCAGAAGGCAAATTCAAAACTGAAACAATGAGTTGCTGGATCATTCAGCTTCCTGGTGAATGAAGATTTCTGGTAATGGTATTATGGCTAAGTAGGGACAGTCCCTGAACAGTCAGAGGTAGCAGAAATGACATCCTGATGTCTGTAAATGCCAAGGGAACAAAACACCTGGGAGAATATTCAGCTTCAAGGCTGCTGCTGCTATTTTGGAAGATGTGAGTTTACTTTTTCAGGGAAAGGAAGTAATTACTTTAGGTGTGTGTGGAACCACTGAAGAGACTACTGCAAATCACTCTCAATAGCATGGCCAGCTATAAATACTTCTGTGCTCTCTGTGCCATAGCATGAGATGATAACTGATATGTTCAGACAGGGGTGTCAAGAGGGGGATGGGGACTGGAAACTCCATTTCAGGCACCAAGACAGTTTTCTTGAGAAAGGAAATCTGAAACCAGCAGAGGATGGAATGCACTTCATGCAGAGGCACTGCTGTGGACTTTGGCCTGCACACCTCACACCCACTTCAGTCCTCTAGACACCATTTAGAGGGGGCTCAAACAGGGAACAAACTGGCTTGGGGTCAATATCACCCTAGTTTAATTAATCACTACTGCATTAGAAGCAGTAACTGGGGAAATATAATGATAGTTAGTCCATATGAAGCAGCTGCAAAGCTTCTTAGCAACTTTAAGAATGACCCTTCAACCTTTTCTCATTACTCATATGATTAATGCTTATCCATGTGAATAGTCTCATTGATTTAACTCACCCTACTTCTGCAGGTAAGGACTTCAGAATCAGATACAAAAATATAGAATTATACTGTTCCTCATTATTTCAAATCCAGCTTTAGTTAAGTGCAGTGATTAACTCAATAGACCTTGCCCCATAGAGACAGGCAGTTACTCTGTAACTAGAGATTCCATTTTAACTACAAGAACAATATCAACATCCATAGTGTAATCTGTCTTTTTAGTCCCACCTGTATCAATGATGTTGTTTAAACTTATGTTTGTTAGATGTACATAAGTAATCTTTAAAAGCAGCAATTTAATTCAAGACATGAAAATTCAAGAATAAAAAAAAAATGCACAAAATATCAAAAAGAAGAAAGAATAATATATTCTATTGTTAATTTTTCAATTAAAAAGTTATTTTACCCAAATATGTTCAGTTTTGCAATACTGCCTTTATTTCACAATTCTTTCAAACAATTTTTATTAGTCCAGTAAGTACTTATGGATGGCAATGTGCTTATTTTTCCCTGGAAAACCAATATAATATTATTCCACTCAGTGTGGTCTCTATTTTTGACATATGCAACAAGCCTAGACAACTTTCTCAGTATCATTACTCACTGGGAATCTTTAGCTCATCTCTTGTTTTGTCTCTAAGCAGCCTTCATCTATCTTTTTCAACAATTTTTCTTCAACTCCTTATGAATCGCTTCACTGCTGTCTTAGAGAAAATCCCCTCTATTATGAGGAGCTGCTTCTCTGAATGGGGGATGGAAGCTGAGAGAATACTGTTCTTGCGGTAAGGACTTCATAGAGGTTTTCCTCATGGAATCATCACAAGTATCATAATCCATACTCCAATAAAAGCTGTAAGGTATTTTTTAAGTGACAGAAACCAGGGGACTTTCGTTGAATGCTCCGGTATGTGCCTGCTATTAACACCTCTCCATCAGGTTTGCATTCAATACAAAAATCACACCTCCCCAGTTAAAAGTTGTCTCTGTCCTAAGCAGTGTGCTGGTCAGACCCAATTTGGCAGTGGTTACAAGAGATTTATGGCCCACTTCAGAAAATATTTCAGCTTCCATAAATAAGGACATGGACTTCTTTACACCACCAAGCAAAGCCTTACTGTCTATCTGTACACTAACACTCAGTTTTAGGTGGCATGTGGCATTTTTTTCTTTGTTGCTGCATCAGAAAAGTTGCTCATCTCCAGTTTTACAACCCAACCAGAAGAAAACTAAACAAATAGACACAGTTGGAACAGTTATAGATAAATCAATTTCATATTTACCAGTACTGTACCTTTAACTCTGGATTTTTTTAATACCTCCTCCATTTCTCAAATTCCACTAATGCCAGTTTCTCATGATTTTCAGACATATTTTCACATCCATTCTCACACATGAAAAACTTTCCCATTATTTGGGGCCTTCATATTATTCTCTTCCTGCACCAAAGGAGAACAAATATTTGTCACAGCACCAGTCCTACCATGATCACACACTCTGTTGGGTTAATTTCTCTTCCTGGCATGTTTGTCCTCTGATGGAATTATTAATATTTATTACCTGAATTTACCCTAGCATTTCTGGTCTTCTAGTTTGTTCTACACCAAAACATCATCTATATAGAATATGCTTGCTCTGTGTAATTAAAATGCATTGCATTCACAGCAGAGCACCTTGGGCACCCCAAAAGCTCTTCATGGAAATTATGTTTCCCAAAGGATATGTTAAATTTGCATAAACAAATACTCTTGGTTTTAATGGGATGTGTGATCACAGAATTGCATCTTTCAGACAGAACTGATGCAATTAAGGAGTGAAACACCGTGTGAGTGCAGCATATAGCATTCCTATGGGAAGGTTTCATACTGAGCTCAGAAGTGTCATCACACTTGCCTCAGTGTAACAACACACCTCCTGTGCAGTTGTCTCTTCTCCACTTCTTCCCAGTATCCCAAACATTCAACTGTTTAAAGGCACACTCCAATGTCATACACTTCCCAGTACCACATTTCCAGCTCTTCCAGCACATCCAAGATTGCTCCTATAGAACTGTCCCTTCTGTCCCTCCTAGCATCCCAGACACTCCCTCTACTGCAATTCAAATGTTCATTTACTCAAAGCAAGAAAATAACAGTGAGCTGTTCTGACAGAAGGACTTTTTACTTCCTCCATTCTACAAAACTAGCAATAAACAAAACCAAAATTTGACATTTTCAATTTGCATGTTAAACTTTTCTCCCAGCTCCTACTAACTTGGAGCAGCTTGGAGCAGAGCCAGACAGATGTGAGGATGTAGTTTATCTGGGAAGGGAAACTAGAATATAATTTGGCAATTCTTCTGGGAGGAAAAGGCATGCCAAAGGGAGCCAAGCCTCTGAAGTAAAACATACATTGTTCACCTCTTCTCCCACTCTTCCAGCAGAAAAGTGACATGCCTTTATTAATATTTATTGCCACTGAGCAGCATACAATAGTTTAGAGAAATTACTGGCACCAGAAGAAAGGAGGTGAGCAAGAAGGGGATGGGCAAGAGGGCTAGGTGAAGTTAAACAAGCTGTCCCAACCAGCAATGATAGTAGGTTTGGCTAGTCACTCTGAAAAGCTGCTATGACCAAAGAAGCAGAAATTTCTCTGAGAATGAGCTCTCAGATGAATGTTTCCAGTGCAAGAAAGACTAATTACGAATTAACCAGGCTAATTCACTGCAAGGGGGATGCTGTCAAGTTTGCTTTCTACCAGACGCACAAAGCGACTTCCAGAACAAAAAGCAAACTCACATGACCAGCAAATGACCCTGTTTCCCAGCTATCAGGGTGAAGGAAATGCAGAGCTATCTGAAAGTGTTGCAGCTGGGTCCCCAGCACAGGACCACAGCAGCTGTGGAAGGACTTAAGGGGGGCACTGAAACATATCCCAAAGCAGTGCAAGGCACTGTCAAGAGTTTTCGATCTTCCCCACAGTCAGTGATGGAATTTAAAAGCAAGCAGAAACACTTGCCTATAACTTACATATTTCACTCTGCAGTGAAGCCAGTGACAGGTCTCCTCCCACTAGCTGAACACTGGATTTATCAAGAGCAGACATCTGTGGCCACCATCTACTGGGACCACCCATCAGCAGCAAAAAATGCCTTCATGCACTCACTGAATATCAGAAGGTCAGAGGTCACTGCTCCTACCAGTTGACTAAAAGTACCTCCATACAGCCTGAATGAAAGGTCATTTTAAGATACTGTGCAATTCACTGTCAGGGCACAGCTCAGGACAGAACAAAGGCAGCAGAAGGAGCTAGCCTCATTCCAGCCCTTCTCCAGCTTCAGAACTCATCTCATTCCCTACAGCAAGAATATGAACCATGAGCCTCTTATCAGCCACACATTGTATTGAAGACAGAAATGCAAGCAAAGATATTTTTCCCTTTCCAAAAATAGCTTTTTACATTTTTTTTCTCTTTTGGAAAATGACAACATGAGGAAAAAAGACCATTTTGTTTTTCTGTAAGCTTTACATCTTTCTGGTGTAAGTTTTACATCTTTCTGGCTCCAGAGAAACTGGTAGCAGCTGGTTTAATTTCCTCAGTTTCCCGTGTCAAAGGTTCAAACACAGTTGCAGATACTCTTTATGAGTGAAATGTTCTCCTGCTCTTTGGATCAAAAAACTTTAAACAAAATCAGATGACTTCATTTCAGTGTGCTGGGAAGGCCTGGGCAAACTCTTTATAGATACATTTCTCCTCAAATTTACAAGGACTGCTCTGCAATGAGATATTTACAGTGAAACACACTGTCTTTTCAGTGGCCATCCAATTTTCCTCCTTTGGTTAACTCTGTCCAGTCCAAAGGAAACTCACCTTTTGTCAGAACTCCAAAAGAGCCAAATACAAACCTAGGTTCAATTTACATTTCATTTGACCCAAAATCTTTTTCAACATCAAATAAAGACTGGAAAAAAATAGAAAAAAAAGTAGAAAAAAAAAAGAATGACCAGAAGGGAGGAGCAGTAGAGAACAAATTGGATAGGAAAAACATTGAGAAAGGTGAAAAAAAATAATCACAGGGGAAAACAGATGTCAAGTGTAGACCTATTGGTGTGGGCAATGAAGACTTACAAAAGAGTCTGTGTATAAAGAGTCTCTGACAGCCTAGAAATGTCTCCCAGCAGCAGCTGTCAGGAGTGGGAGGACAAGCCTTATTCCTCTCCTCCAGAAGAAATGATAGTTTCCTATTGTGAGAGTAGGTGCTAATTATTATTTCCTTTCTAGGATCAGGGGAGGCTTTTAAATCTATCCAATGCATCAGTTAAATAATCCATGATAGACAGACAGACAGACAGATAGATAGATAGATAGATAGGTAGATAATTTGGCAAGATGGAATGGTAAGGAGCTCTCCCTGTCAAGGCTGAGAGGCAAAATTGAAGACAAGAGTTCCTGGGAAAGTTTAGAGTTTATGGTATGGGGGTGCATCTGGTTATCCATGAGGGGGGTTTCAGGCACTGGGACCACAGGCTGTGTGACCACAAGGTATGTGATGAGCTGCTTTTCTAGCTGCTTGCAGATAATGAATGGGAAGGCTCTTGGGTTTTCCCTGCATGCATCAAGTGCAAAGGTTCACATTTTTGTTCAGCCATACACCAGCAGTGGAAGCCAGCACCAGTCACTGGGGGAGCCTTTTCAGGCTTCAGCAGGTGAAGGTGCTGATTCCACTTCCCGCAGGCAAGCCAGACTTCATTTTGCTGACTGAAGAAGATGCCTCTTAAATTAAAACTTGTGTAACCATATGTTTCAAAACTATGAGTCATATTTTATGCAAGAATGACTGTGATAGGCCATGTATTTGTGCTGATTTGCTGTATTGCCGCAGTGCCCTCTTAAATAAAGCTATCACAGCTTACCTGTTTTTAAGTTAAAAGAATTCACCATCCTACGTGCCAGAAGCATTCCTAAGTGTGAATTAGGTATTACAGTTTAAAAAAAACCGCACAACTTCCATATAAATTATATATTCCTAAATATTGAGGGATCAATTTATAATATGTGACTATGTATTAAACCATCCCATTTAACCTCACAGCACACCATTTGAATGCTGCATTTCACTTATGCTGGAAACTTTGGGCTTCAAACTACATGTAACACAATACAGCAGAACAAACCAAACAACAAAGTAGCCCAAATCATAGTCCATCACACTGTCATATACAGTAAAAAGACCTCCAGCACAGCAGAAGGGGTTGAGCACATGGGTGTGTGTAAATTAAATACACAGAAAACAAAACTTTTGTCTGTTTTGACAGCTGATACCAGTCACAACACAGAGATGAGAGTTGTAGATAGGGAACACATGAGGCTCGGCCACCAAGACTCACATCTCCAGACCAGTAAGTGCAGCCATCTGTTAAGTCTCAGTAGAAAATGCAGAAGACGATGTTGCTTGGATCAATGGACTACCTGGAATCTAGGAGATGCGTCTTGTTTGCAAGGAGGCATGAGAATCATATGGTGTAGGACTAAGGAAGGCTAAACAAAGAGATCAGTAGGAATCTGCTTGGACTTGCAGAAGCATTGGAGCAAAATAAAATCTTAAGTTACTTTGAGCAGTTTATCTACAAGGGAGTATTGTGTCAGGACCTGGGAAATGAAGGGAAATGCTGCAGAAGAAAACCAGTGGTGCCCAGACATAGATTGATGTGGGGCACTGCCTTCAGAAAGTTTCCTGCTCTGTTTCTTTCAAATTTCCTGGGAAAGACCCATGACATATTAGAGTAGTGAACAAAATCTGTATATTTTCCTTATCTGGTGTCACCTGTTCCCTGAAGGAGATAACTCTGCTGTAGGCAGTATGACCACAAGGGCTGGGAATGATTATATTTAAGACATTGTGTAAACCAGAAGGGCATGATCACAGCTGTTTCAGCTGCTTGGGTAGAAGAGCCAAAACGTCCGTGTCCCAGCAATGCAGGCAGCAGCACTAAGAGGCAGCAAATAGGGCCTCAGGGTGAGGTCCAAAGCAGATGGACAACTTCACAACATGTCCATGATCCATCAATGGGAGGCAGAGGGAACATCTTTAACTCTGTGACAAGAGCCATGTCCAGGTCTCAGCCCCCAGCTGTCCCAAAGACAGTGTAGGAAGGCATGACTCCATTGGTAATGCAGCTGGGATGCTCATGACTCCCTATGGTTGCACAAATGTTCAAGACAGCTCCCAGATAAACTCTAAGATGAAATAATATTTTGATCACATTAGGGACTGAAGGCAAAACCATGTTTTTAATACAATTGTCAGATTACTGACACCTCGCTTTAGATGTAGCCTAAATGGCAGTCACTGAAGCACTTACCAAACCTGTGGTATTGGATTCTACCAGATTTCTGGGGATCCACAACCTGCAGTTAAGTAGTCCACAAAGGTACCTGGGAAAGCCAAGTCTTATTCAGTTTGGGAATAAATTGGTTGTGTAAGGACCCACACCTCTTTGTGCAGTTCTTCTCAGCCCATGTTCCTTCATCATCCCTGGCCTTGGAGGGTCTCCTCACAATTTTCACTTTTCAATGAAGGGAAGAGTTCATCTCCCCCTCTCACACCCAAAGCATTTCAACCTTCTGATTTATGGCCACCAGGAAAAGCAGCCATGCAGAAACACACCAGAATAGGGGAGTTTTTAGAAGAAAAAGAGCATTAAATGTTGTATAATCTGTTAGGGAGCAAGACGGACAACAAAAAAACTTTTATTTCAAATCATACTGTGTTAAACAGAGAGAGCTCAGCTGAAGCAGCTCTTATCAGCTCAGCTCTGATGTTTCTTCCACCCATCTCTGCAGCACACACAAGTGTGTGGCCACGGTCACACCAGCTCTGAACTAGACTGTTTTTATCCTTAGTGACTAACTGGAGTCATGCCAGAAGCAGGATTCCCATTTAAGAGCTATCGACCTATCTTCTTGTAAGGTGGATCAGTAAAGCTTCCAGCTCCTGCCCCACCAGAAACAGGGCACAGGCCTCAGGAGACCGCTGTTGAGACTGTGCCTGCTGCAGCTGGCTGTAGTTTGGTCTCCTCTTGCCCACTACCAAAGAGCAGGAAGAAATGTCCCCTTAGAAAGATGGTTTTGACTGAAGAAAAGAAGCGTGTCTAGTTCTATGTCAGGTGAAGTTTCTTTGGCCACATCTGGCAACGTTGCAGGATTTCTACACTCCGCTGAGATTTAGAAGAGCATATGGTTTCCACTACAGCAAAACAAATCACTCCTTGAACAAAAAGCTCTGAAAAGGAGAGGGAAAAGGAAGATGAAAGTTTCAAGTCTGTTTGTAAATTATGCATTATCCGTGCCTGTAATGCCCCAAGGAGCCATAAATTTAGAGGTTTCAACAGAAAAGCCTATAGCTGACACCTTACATTCGTAAAACTCATTACTATCCCTGGAGTGAAAATGAAGGGGGAAAAACAGTGAATAAATAATTGAGAACATAAGAACTTTTCATCATTTCCTTTTGCTCTTTTTCAGCTTTTCACTACAGTTTCAAGACCAATATTGGATTCACATCAGCTGTGGTCTTAAACATGAAAAGTGACAGTATTTTTCTAATGCCTCTGATTGTAAAATTGAAATAGTTCAATTAATCTTACAAGTACGGATCATGAAAACAGGAACTTGAAATCTAAGACATTTTCACATTCAACATTCAGTTCTGCATCTGCCATAGATACCAATTCTGTAAACTGCATCCAAAACCAACACGGATGGCAATTTTATTTTTGGCGCAGCTGAAATCTCACAAGAAAGAGTGGCTGAGAAAGCAGACACTGGCCTCCAGGAAATTTTTAGAATGTTTTTGATGATCCAGAGGTTCTGCCATATTTTAAAACATTTTTTGCAGTCTGTGTGTTTTTATAAATTTTTTTTATTCTTTTTTCATGTCTTTGCCCTTTCTATGTAATGCCCAAAATCTATAGAATGTTTATTCTCAGGAGCCTATGTGACATTGAACTCAGTATAACAAGGAAAACAGAGGAATGAGTGAGTCATGCAGAGCAATTTTATCCAAAGATTACATGCAGATAACTCTGGAAAAAAATGTGCTTTCTTTTACTCTTTCTACAGCAACATTAATGCCTGCCATGGCACAGGGTTGTACTTTTTTGCTTTTACTTCTTTTCACTTTAAATTACTCATGGTATTTCAAGAACTTGATGCACTGTCTCCCTCATGACTAAATGCAAATTGCCCCTTTCCCCTTTCTCTTTCCTCCAGAATAAAAATCCATGGAGGTTCAGAGAACAGAAAGAAAATAAGTCTCTTTCTTCACTGTTAAAAGTCACAAATGATTCACGAAGGATGATCAGCCCAGGGGCTCTCTGCTGACAGCAGCTGCCAAGAAGGGGCTCTGTACAGGAGTATTCCATATTCAGGTCCTCTCTGACTTGGTTCACCCTTGCCCACCATCTCTGAGGGGTTTCTGCCCCACAGGCAGGCTGCATGCTTTCCTTAGGATGAGCTCTGGATTTGTATGCCAAACCCAGGTTTGCCCCTTATCCTCTCCCTTCCTCTGCATCACCTCACTGCCAGGAAACATAGACTGGATCTCACCTAGAGCCAAGGGCAGCCTTTTCCTCAAAGCACAGCTAGGTCCTTCAGTTGTGCCAAGTTTCAGGAAATAAGTGGTGAATATTTGAGCAGGGGCACAGAAAACAGCGGAATGGCTTCAAAAAGTGTTGCCTTCCCAGCAGATGTCTCTCTGTGGAAGTCAACACATAAGCCTTGAAAATAAATCTGTGCAAAGTGATGTGTGGGTCTGCAGACACAGGCAAGGCTCACCTCCCAGCTGGTAAGTGGAAGGACCAGATATCCACATGCAACAGACTCTATCAATTTTGTCTTCAGTTTGCTCTGGGACAGAAGTCACCTACCCTTTTCTTGAGAAATGAGCCACTTCTCTAAACAACTCTTGGAGTGGGGTAAGACAGAATTAGGGGTCCAACAGTCCATGGTTCTCTTCCACTTTATTTGTCCTGGAGGAATTTATGGGCCAAACTCTTTGACACCTTCCCTGAGGTCATACCCATGCAGACAGGGCAGTTGACCATGCTCCGTTTCGACCACAGTCGCCAGCTAGGCATGCCTTGTCACAGAGCCCAGCCCTCCTTCTCTCTCCCTCTTTGCCTGAGACCTCTACCTGACACATGCCAAAGAGCTGGGGCTCAGCAGGCAAATGACTCACAGATGCTATTGAATAGCTGTAAAAACACTGTGCACAAATGAACAACATGACACTTAGGGCTGCTAGTATTCCTGCCAGTCAAAAGGAGTCCACAGGAAAGCACTCTGAGTACTTCTACAGACAGGAATGCCCTATGGAAAATTATACATCAACACAAAAGATTGGCAATACACTGCAGAGCAGTGTTCCCACATAACTCCATTTAGATTACACTGAGCTGGTATATTTTTGTATGTCTTGAAGAAAAACATCTTTCTCATTTGAAGAAGATAAATTTAAAACATCAGTGGTATGCTAGTGCCCAGGGCCCTTTATGCATCAGCTTTTACTATTCTAGTCCATGAGTCATAAGTTAGAGCATTTATCCCATAGGAACTTGTATTCCCTGGGCTACTCATTCAGATTGGCAGGTTTAGCAAACCAGCATGTAGTCCATAAGAGGCTAAAATTAAAAAAGGGAAAGGTGACACGAAGAGCCCCCCTGCCAGTAAAATAAACAATGGCAGTGGAAAGCTCTATTTATTGAGGCAGGAACGGGTCTTTGCAAAGGAAGAGTGACTTCATGGACTGAGCAACAAACAGCAGAGGAGGCCATCAAATCCTGCCCTGCGTGTTGAGAGTCAAATTAAAACCACACGGATGGTGCAGGCCTGCCATGCCTGCCAGCCCACAATCCCTCACAGATTGTCCTTCTGAAAAGCCAAGACATTTGCCAAGTCCTGGTGGACATCAACACCTGTCTGGACATCACATTTTACTAAGCAGTAACCTGCAAGCCCATGTCAAGGGCCCATGTGCCTCAAGCACTGTGTGTGTGCAGTAACAAAAGCAGGGGCCTTCTGTAGGCTTAAGCCCACTGATGGAGGTTATTTCCCAGCTGACATCTAGATGCCTTCAGGGCTGATGGAAATAACAGGAAGCACAACCTATGTTATGTCATGTTGCAAAATGATTACTGACTTTTTGTTTATTAATGGAGCTGGCCAAATACAGTCTAAAACAGAGTCACGTCCTGCCTGGTCCTTTGTTGTTGTGACACTGCTGACCTGTAAGGAGAGGACTCTGCACAGAGAACACAGAGAAAATGCTCCTCCTACACTTGGGGTCCACCAGCATCCAGCAAAACACTAGGGTGTAGCTTGATGCTCCCTTCAAAAGGAATACTAAGAGCTTCACACCATCATTTTCACATACACTGCTTTCTGGTTTTCAGCCAGTGATCTGAGGACCTCTGGGACATTCCAGGTCAAGGAAAGATGATGAAAGAAAATAAGTTCATAAATATTAGATAGCGATCTACAGATGTAGCTTTTTTAAAGAGTTCACAGTCTTGATGGAGAATGATTAAGGAAGGATACATTAATCATAAAAGTGTGGAAAATTACTGTGTTAGCTTTCAAAGTACAAAACCATTGGTGCAGAGAACAGCATTTCTTTCTTTATAGAGGCATAGGTGCATATGACATCATATAAACATCATGTTTAACAATAGCTCGACATATCCAGATGGCTACATCTATTCATAATAACAGCAGTTCCCAGCAAGCATTGTTGTGGATTATTTCTGAGTTCAAACATTCACAATGCATTTTGGATTTTGCTAGTAGAAGAAATTCTTTGTTTCAAAGGCACAGCTGTGGGACCCTTTTCGGTCCCACAGATTCCAGCACTGTTGTCTTCCTTCACAGGCTGCTGAACAGCTTAGATTTTTTTTGTTTGTTTGTTTATTTTACTTTCTGCAAACATGATTTTTCTAGGAAGAATCTGATGTAGTAGAGTAGTGGAGACCTTTGCATTTTCATGCAGCTCAGGCAAGGTTACACTCTGGTGTAGCTGCTCACTCTGGTCACTGTTAGTTACCCAAATTATCCTGCAGACAATATCTGGAGCTTCTGAGCAAGAAGTGGCTCATCCACATTTCCAGGAGGTTCATTGAGCTGCACCACTGGAACTGATAGTACACCCAGCAAGGCAGGGTGAATGCACTGGATCTCCAAAAGTGGTCTCTCAACACAAAGCTCAGGGAAAAGGAGCATTTCTTCCACACTGTGCTCCTTTTGAGAAACAGATAAAAAGACTGGGTGGTACTAGTTCTTCTAGAAGGACATTTTGTTGCACAATGAACAGACTCCAGGGGACATGTACTCCTAGTCAGCGAAGCTGACATTTAGAGGTTTGACTAGAAGCCAGGGTCTATAAGGTTTCAACGAGTTAGGGAGTTTAAATACTCAGTAGAGCTAATTTTCAGGTACAAGGTCACAGTTTCCTAACCTGGTCCCTACTGCTGTTCCAAACACTGACTGAAAGGTCCAATTTAGGCTATTTATAAGTCTACGTATTTAATTGTGCCTTCAAATCAAGTGGTGAGACACCGAGGTCACTTAAATTGCATCTATAATTATTTGCACACAAAAAGAAGCAGAAACAAAGAGTCTTTGGTGGGCCAGGCCAGCTCCCAGGCGCCAGCAGAGGCAGCCCAAAAGCTTTGGGATACCCTGTGGTTCCCACTGCCCTCACAAGGATGACAGCCCAGAGGTACAGCTGCCACTCATCCCAAAGGCAAAGGCAAGCCCAGCAGCCCGTGGGAAGGCAATGGGACTGTCACTGTAGGGGCTGACTTTACCCAGCTGGGAGGAGGGGATCTGGTGTTCAAAGGATGCCCTCGCCGAGAGGCTGCAGAAAGCGTGTCCTCCAAGCTCTCCAGTTTCATGGCTGTTTTCTTAACGTGTAACAGAGGGTGCCAGTTTAATATCCTGCTATAACACTTGACAGCAAGGGTCAAGAGCAGCATCGGAAGAGCTGGGGCAAACTTAATGAAAAGAAGCTTAAACATCTTGAAAGAATATGACTATGCGGGTCCAGGCACAGCTGGAGGCCCTGGGAGGGGCCTCATGGGGTAGTTAAATCTCTAGGGAGAAGAAGATGCCACCTTGTGGTCTGCAGATCTCCAAGAGGGAAATGACAGCAAAAGAAAAGATGAGTGTTCCAGCTCCCGTGCAAAAGTGAGAATGGTCTACCTACAGCAGCGGGCTTGCAACTCATGTGTTATCCAAAACTGAAACCCAACACTAGGTCCCTGGGCCCCCAGCCTCCTACCCCTTCTCACCAGCTTTTTCCTTCACCCACTGAAGGGATCTGAAGCTGCCACCTTCAAGCATCAGGAAAAGCTGCACAGCCTTTTCCCTGGAGCAAGCAGGATCTCAAATACTCCCAGGTCCTGAGCAGGAAAGACAGCAGCACATGTTTGAAATTAAATTCCTGGATTAAAAGCAGGGTTTCCAAGCTCACTGCTTGAAATTGCCATACCACAGATGAGGGTCTTTCCTCCCCCCAGCCCCCATTCTTTTTAGGGGTAATATAAGCTTCTTTACAAGAGAGATTTTGTGAAACTTTCCATTCCCCTTTAACAATAACCAGAAGAAGTTTGTAGCACATTAGGGCTTAACTTAAGGAAATGAATGAAGGAAGGATCTCCTGTTCATTGGGCTCTTGACCTGGTCTCTGATTTTGTAGGTGTTATTTTGCAAACAGGAACACCTGCACTTTTTCCCCTGTGTGCTTACCTGGGGCACACACATACAAACCCTTCTGGGCATAAAAGTACAAGTTTTGAATAACTTCTCCCTAAAATAGATCCACTCACCCTCATATCACTAATTGGTTGTGCAGCTGCAGATTGTGCTCGGTGAAGACAGGGACAACTGTGTTTAAAAGCGTGTGTGTGCATGTGTGTGACTATGACTATTTGATTGTTCGGGTTCACAGATTTTTGTCAAGAAAATTCAGTGCACAAACATTTGAAAACAAGTAGTAACAACTACTTGTTAAAAATATTCTGTTGTCTCCCTCGCAGGGAAACTCACAGGCAAGTTTTAGGGCTTGCATTCAGCAGCAATACAAGGAGGGGGAAATATTGGATGTATAAGGATGTTGAGCCATTGGGCAGCCATTACTGCTGGCATATGTGTCACTGAGACACAGCCCTCCAACAAAATGACAGCTATTCCAGTAGGAGACCCAGGAATGCACTTTATTTGAATGAACAGCTTCACTTTCTAGTTAAAGTCACAGTTAATAAATGGTAAGAAGTGCTTCTCAGCATGGGAACATTCAGGCACAGCCTGAACAAATGGGGCGCAGATTTTTTTAAGGGTTTATTTTCATTCCCATTATAATATATGTCTCAGCTTGTAAATGCTTTTATGCCAGCAGTAAAAATTTCCATTTATATGGGTTGAATTGAACCTTTGCAATTCAGTGGCAGTCCAGCCACTTTTAAGCAGATGTTGAGATCGCTCGAAACTTATTTAACTGAGTGAGTGACAAGCTGCTAGAGCCCAAAGATTTTCCATGGCTGAGCATGCAGACAGGACAGATAGACATCCAAACTGATACAACATTCATTCCCATCAATGGAATTATATTTTGCTTGCCTGCATGCACATAGGATGATAGCATATGTACTTAAAAACACACAACAAGCAGACCTACATACAAAGGAAATTTGTTTAGTTCATTGTAAGTTATGGGTCTGAGAAAAACAAAACAAAACAAAACAAAAAACAAAACAAGCAAAAAACCCCAAAACAACCAAACCACCAATAGAAAGAGCAAGGACACTAACCAGCCTGGGAATATCTCAGTGCTTTCTGAGAGTTCAGAAATTCTGTTACCCACATTTTGCAGCCCATGTTGCAGGCTAGCCCAGGCAGTGAGGCTGGGTTTTTGTTTCAGCTCTCAGCTACAGCACTGTTAAAGGAACCTTTCTTTACAGGGAGGTTTTCAATACACATAAAGGGCCATGCCTTCCCTCAGATCAGCTGAACCCCAACGGGGCTGTCTGATCCTTCTCTGTGAAACAAGGACAGCTTATGTTCAGCAATTACATTCCTGTCCATGTGCAGACAAGAGGCCACCGCCTTTGTCAGCCAGTACTCCTCGGGCTTCTCTTGCTTTTCAGTGTGGATGATGACCTTTCTGACCACATCAAGATGCACCATCACCATGTGCTCCACACGGGGCCCAGTGTGCGGCATAGTTTTTTTCCGAGCATTGCTGGAAGAGGAGCCAGTCCGTCTCCGCTGATCCAGCCTGAGGACAGTGATGGACTGCCCTCTGGGCCTAATTACTCCTCCACATTGAGGATAAATAATCTACATGACAACAGACTCCATTCACTCATGCCCTCCCACACCTCCTCCACCCTAAGCTTAGTCTTGAGTGACAGATGGAGCAAGAGTCCATGTGGGCTCCCTCTTATGGATTTGTGTTGGCCATCCCAGCCACACTGCAACACTTTCATTTTGGGGCCAGCAGATACACAGCAGAAATCCTACTAATTCAGTTACCTGGCAAACCAGCTTGGTTCCTAGAGAACATTAAGTCCATCTAAACAGATGCAGAGTGCTTTCTGCAGCCAAATGCAAACGATTTCACCCTGCCATCCTTTTCAGGACTCTTGTGCTGCTTAGCAGGATGATATCAGGTTACTCTCCGCCTTGAGTAATTCTCAACAAAATTATACAGTGGCACCTAAGCAGTTTTTCAAAAAATGCATCTTTCTCTGTATTTTTCCTTCGACTGTGAAAGGAAACAAGTCAAGATCAGGCAGAGGTGACCCCTTACACATCTTTACATCCCTGCAAGAGCTCTGTACCCCACTGGCTGTTAGGTCTGGCTGTTGTTCTAGTTCAGTGGAAGGAAAGCACTGTTTATCCTAGGACATATCCACTGACTTGAAAATTTGTGGTAAGAGTTGTCAACACTGCAAACCTCTTCTGTCACGGTATCAGTCAAATGCTGTTCTTAGGACTCTGGCCAAGCAAGCCCTATGTTTCTGAGCTTAACCTCTTAGATAATCAGAATAGGTAGTTTTCTACAGCAGTGACACTTTCTGTGGCTGCAGTTTTCTACAGCAGTGACATTTTCTATGGCCATTCATGAAAGACATGTTTCTAGAAGCAGCTGAAGTTCCAAAACAGTTTTTGCCCAGGACTGGTCACAGCCCTACAGACAGATAGAGCTTCATCACTCTGAGCAAATACATGGGAAAGTTTTGGGGACACAGTGGGAGAAGACAGTGGGAATGCATTTTGCTGAAGCTTTTAAGCAAATACTGGCATGATCGACTATCTAAACTAGTGGATGGCAAGCTGTAAGAGGCCTCCACTTTTACTTGATTTTGCAGACAAATTAACAGGCTGACAGGTTGGGAAAGAAAATTCTATCCCATACAGCATCCTTCCCAGGCAGGGAATCCCTTCTGCCAGCTCTGCTGGGCCTGGCATCAGAGCACAGGTATGCAAAACTGGAGGGAAAGTGCAACAGCCCTGCAGGGGACATAAACCCACTTCATAAACCTATTTTATTACAGAGGGAAAGCCAGCGTATTTGAGTGTATCAGGAGTCCAGCTGCCACAGTAACACAGAACCACATTGTGTGCTGAACCACAGTTTGCCATCTCTGTAAAAACAGGCAAAAGACATTTCCTATGAGATCTGATAAGAACAGGAGCTGTTTGTTTAAATCTACTCCCTCACTGGAAAAAAAAAAAAAGATATGAAATAGCAAACCCTTGAAATAAAAGTAAAGGATCATTATTCTTATTAGAGCAACAGTGGGCACTTCTCATAATGTGCAGTGAAACACCAGCGCTTGAGTGAATAGGACCAACTGTTCAGCCCCAGAACAAATTGCACATCAGTCTTAACTTAATAGGCAAGATTAATGGAATGTCATATAATGGGGGAAACTCAAAAAATTAAGGTAATTCAGCAGAAATGGCTTGGAATCATAGTCCATCTAAATGCATTTCATCCGGAGGATTACTGTCTCCAGTGTTTTAGTTAAGAGTTATATTAATTCGAAAGCCATGCCTTACACAGACCCATCCTGTGCTTAAAGGCCAGCTTTCTGCTAGAAATGCTTACAGTAAAACCTTTGCTGAAAGTTTGCCCAAACATTTCACAGGCAACTGCAAAGCCGAGGTCTGGGGGCTCGGAGCGCCATACCTCACCGTGTTTATGACCAGTTGACTTTTTGGCTCCAGCACCTGGATTTGTCAGGGCCTCTTAGCTGCTGCTGGGAACGTGCCCCTGCCGAGCCCGGCTGCTCTCCCTATCACCCCTCTGACAGATTAAAACACAACAGGGTCTGTTGGATGACTGACACATTCTTCCTCTGTCTGACTCTGAAAGGACTTCATTTAACAGCTCTGGAGTTGAGCTTTTGACTGACAGATTGTGAAGGGGAAAAGTCATTCAGTTCCATTAAGCTCAGTAACTGCTGTAGAACAAAACACCTTTAAAAAAAGGAGATGAAAAAAGAGCTGAGGAGAGCGGGGGCAGGAGCTTTAGGAAGAAAAAAGAGGATTCTTTTCAGGTTCAAAGACAATCTTTCCCTTTGCTTTCTGTCCATCAATAAGGGCAGCATTCCCAGAGGGAATACAGTCCAGCGCTCATTGGTGCCATTCAGCTGCCAATCTCCCTGACAGGGAGACCAAAGGGCCTCATGTTGCACTGCGGAAACTGTCTGTCAGACAATCAGCAGCTGCCATGACATCATCTGCTCTGTTTTTCTAGGGCTATTATAGGAGACTGGGTCCAGGAGTGCTGCTCCAGAGCGGTATTCATATTTTCCTTTTGCCCCCCAAAACAACATTTCTTTACAAAAAGAAATGTGGTCTTGGTTGTGCGGCTGTATTTACAAGGGAACTAACTCTGTGCCAAAGAGTGAGAGCTGCATGGCTTCAAACTGCCTGTTTTCCACGCCAAAGTTGCATAGCCCCTCATCTATTTTTATTGCAAACTGGGTTTTATTTTAAGAAATGATCCATGTTACATATCAGCAATTAACCTTTCTCTCTTTTTTCATCTGAAAGCTTGTCTTACTTAAGTCACTCTGACTTTGCTATAAATATCGAAATTTTCATAGGATTGTTATTCTTACACTCAGATGTATGTGCATGCACACACAAAAATGCATTCATGTGGAAGCCATATTCTGGCTGTATTTACTCTGCTGGTGCAGTAGCTGGGGCTGAATTCATTAGATAAAGTGCTGCAGAAAGAAATTATTAATCCTGATGATGGAAGGAGTTAAGTGTGAGACATAAACAAGCTACCAGTTGTAAGTGTGAAGTCAGGTAATGGTCAGGACTGGGATACACTGCTTGGGCTGTCCCCTTCATCCTGTCCAAGGACAAGTAGGCTTTGGTGAGGCAGGACAAACAATGAGAAACTTCAGTCTTCCTGATCCTCCAAATCCTTATCTGTAAGAGCAATATAAATAACCTTAGACCAGTTGACTTGAAGCTAAATTAATTAGTAACTTTACAGCATAATGTGTTTGCTCAGGTGAAAATCCCACGGAGCTAAAATAATTTTGCCTGACTAATCTCAGCCTACAAACTGAGATGTAGACTGGTCCTGCCTGGCAGCACTGGTACAAACAAGATGCTGGAGACTTGTGCCCTCTGTGATGCCCACAGACTCTTCCCTCACAACTTGCAGGGTTCAGCTCAGCAGGCTGAGTCCTGTTGCAGTGCTGAGAGACCAACAGGCTAAAGAGGGAGCACTGATGGCATGAAAAAAAGTGTGAAATGAAAGAGGGAGGGAGAGCCTGCTAGTGGTGCCTCTGAGTCTCACACCACTGGGGCAGGGCTCAGGCATCACAGCCAAAATCCAGTCTTAAAGGCTGGCTACGGGACTGTCCAGCTCAGCTGAATGGTCACAGCTCTTTTCTATTCCTTCCCTTGGTGGCTGGTTGATCCACTGTTTGGTCTGATGATCTTAGGAGGGCATTATTTCAGGCATTAGTACAGGCCAAGCTACATGAAAGAATGATAGCTCAGCTCCATATGGAACTGCGCTCAGACTTGTTCCCCTGCCAGGGTCCTGCTGCATGCGCCATTTCTGGCTGTCAAGTCTGCTGTCTTGTTTCAGTAAGGGATTACTGCAAATCTTCACACATTCCACATGGACCTTACGAGACAGTTAGTCAGATCCTGGATGAACTTGCACACAAAGGCGTCCTGCTGCTGCTAGGGTCAGAATGTCTCCCTTCCTTTAGTATTATTTGTATTTTTACAGCCCTGCCAAAGGTCTGCAAGTCTTGAGCAGCTACCATTTCAATCCGTTCCAGTAAACTGTAGTCTGATACTCCAGCTATGTTTGCTCTGTACATTCAGGCATTACTCTTTCTCACCTGGCAGTGAACCATGCAAATCAAGACAGTCTCCAAGCACACGCACGAATCCATGGAAACCTAAGCTGCCAGATTTCAACGTCAGAAGCGTGCAAGGGGAGAGGGGCAGTGAGCACTCAGGCTTCCCTCTTTTCTGTTCTCTTTTCTTCACAGAGAGAAGGACAAATGCCATGATTTATTCTTCTGGCACCCATACCAAGAATATGGTGCTAGTGCAGTAGGAAGCAATAGTAAATCCTTTGTGAAAAGACCTCCAGATCAGATCTGTAAGGCTTGCTTCCAATATATTTCAACATTTACATTTTAAACTAATATGAGACAAACACTGACAAAGAATCAACTATCTGTTAGAGCTGGAGAACAGCATGAGCTATTTATTTTGTGGACACTAGGAGGTATCACAGAAGTCTGGCAATACCAAAGAACCCTGTCTTCTTGCAATGCTCTGCATTTATTTGTAGAGAAGAACAAACCTGAGTAGCACTGGCCAACAGGGACAGAACTTCATAAAATCATTGGGCAAAGCCCTACATGGGGCAGGTCATCAGAAGTGAGGGAGACCTTTACCATATTGTACATCTGTATTTCAGCTCTCAGAAGAGGTTGCTCACTTCCTTGAGACCCAGGAGTCTACCTCAAAGTCTGGAAATGTGGAGACATTCTCTTGTATCAAACCTCTTTCTGTTCTGAGATCTGATGTGAATAGAGACACCACAAAATAGAAAGACACCATATATCCATTACCCCATTCAGGTCTCTTATGCGGTATGAAAATATAGATTTAGATTCAAAAAGGTGTATCTCTTGTACAGATGCCTAATTGGCATTCAGGAAATAGAAAAATGGTATTTAAATGTCTTTGCAGACCAGAATCTTAGTAGTCAAATTTTAATTCCAAAGGCTAGAAGCCTTTTGACTGTCTGCTATACCAGGCTACTTCAAAAAAATTATCTTAGATGTCCTTTCAATACTAAATTCATCGTGAGAGAGACCTTCCTCCTTTGTCAGTGTCCCTACAGTAAAAAAAAACAAAGTTGCTGTTTCAATATTTTTCTTGTTTTAAGTACACTTTGAATGTGTCCACTTCTAGTTTACAAAATGGTTTTGTGCAGTGCATTTCATTTCCAGATCATTCTGGAATGGTTTCAGCAGATCCTCTGCCAAAACCACTCAGCTTTCTTGTTTCTATGGACAGTAGGAGATTATAGCTTCTATAGCAGTTTACTTTTTATTGTTCAAACTTTATATGAGTTGTGAGACCTAAGGTGGGATCCTCCACATAGTCTCAGTGCAAAATAATCCTTAAAGATAAAGAGGTTCTCTCTTATTCTGATGCCAGACCCGAAACTCCTGAAGAGAATTTAGGAAGAGTGTGGCTTCGCATTCCTCCCCAACCAGTTCTTCTGGATAGGGAACGTCAGACTAAAAGATCATACAGCTCCTAACACTTCTTTAGCACTGTCTCAAGAGCCTGAAATGCCATAGGACTTTGATGTTGTCAGCCCAGTTATTTACAACCCACCCATGGAGGGCATATGGAGATGTAAAGGGAAGAAGGAAGGAAACAGAGGACTTTTGGTGTCCCCCACTGATGGCTGTAGCAAAATTAGGGCCACAGCAGAAGTAAGAGCTGAACAATTTGTCTATTTGTCTTTCATCCAGGGGAATTTCTCTAACAGAGTGACACTATAGCACCACTAATATTGATAGTCTGCTGATAATTTTTTGGCTAATGAAAGCAGATTTCTATTGAAACAATAGATTACACTGTTTATCAGAAATGTTCTCCATTTTATATCCTCTCGCAGTAAAACTCAGTATTTTAGTTACTTCCCGTCCAAAATGAAGAGCTAGGGGCAACTTCCAACCATGAACTTGGTCATTTTAAAATTATTTTTGCAAAGATCAGATGACCATGGCTTCAGACAAGAGTTTCTACTTTTCATCATGTCTGAAAATCAGATCACAAAACCAAATTCAAGTATCTAGAATTACTCATTTAAATACATATTTATCTAGCCACCTAAAGAGAACTGACCTGAATGTGAGAGCTATTATAAGTTGTTGAGTGCTTCAGAAACTCAGATCCAGGGAAATCAAGCCTTAACAAATTAAGCCAATGTATAGATTTAGATAACTGTATAGAAGTACTTCAAAACACTAGACTTTACCTCTTTCCTGGTTTTATTCTAGGTTTCCTCGTCTCACCTATGCTAATCTGAGTTTCATACACAGGTCCAATTTTAGGATTAGCATGGTCCACCATAGAGTATCAGTGCTTGCTCAGGACTACAATTTTGTTTGAAAATTCCTGGATTCCAATGCTTCCTACTATGCAAAGTCTTTCCTGATCAGAAGTATAAGAATATGTTCTGTATATTGGATAACTATTCCTGCACTGTTCAGAATTACTCTGTCTCCATCCCACCTCCCTTCTGACATTCACCCAGGAAAATGCAGTGACATAGGTAGCCTGTGCTTGGTGGCCAGCAGGCTGCTGTCAGATTTAATGAATCTGTTTGCTTTTCCAACTGCAGGGCATTCATTTGGCCTTATCTCCTCTATCCAGATGCTTATTTTCCCCAGCTTTGTAGGAAGGTAATAATCCTAAAGCCTTTTACCTTCTGTCAAATAGAGTTGAAATTGGCCTGTGGACCCAAAAGTTATTAAGATGAAAACCACCATAAAGTGCAATCACATCTGCTTCATTTTTTGCTAATTCGTTTCTGTAGGAAACACAGCCAGGCAGGGAATGGCCTCTGAGTGTTGCCTTCTGTATTTATTTTCACAATGGAAATACCAGCAATCAGTCAGGAGACATGCTCATGAAGGTGGGAGTCCCAGTGAACAACAGCAGACTAGGTGATGCTTTCTTCATTCAGTTGGCCTCCACTTTTAAACTTGAAGGTACCAAATTACAAATACATCGAAGAATGGGATGCATTCATAATTTGGTGAGCAGGAGGCAAGGAAGAATCAAAAGACTTGTGGTCTGAGAGTCAGTGAATACTCAGTTTACTCATAACTGCCTGGTTTTCACAGCTTCTCATATTCTTCATCTGCCTTTAGGGTCCAGTTGTTCAACTCTCCCTCCTGCATCGTGCAAAAAAATCCTCCTAAAGCCAAAGTGGTTAATGTTGGGAGCAGAGATTACTCCTTTAATGCCAAAATTTCAGCATGGTTGTAAGTGCAGCACAAGGCCAAGGTGAGGGCAAGGGGGAGTGTAATTTGTCACCTGTGTTAATCTCAATCCAGTCCTTGAAATGGAAAGCCACCAACTTTGGTAAGAATCTTAAGGAGTGCAGAAGATGTAACAGCACAGGAGAAAGAGTTCCATGAAAATCGGCTTCTTTCCTTCCACCAGCACTAAAACAGGGATGTGAAAGCAGCAAACAAATTAATCTTCTTCTCCCAAATACATTGGGGAATAGATATTCCTTTTCCTAGGCAGGGAAGAAAACTTCAAGTAAATAATGTCCATTTTTATTTATTTCCCATTTGAATCTCTATCAATTATTTAATATTTGTAAGACAACCTTATGTATAATCTATCACAGAAGACTGTTTATCCTTCACCAGTAACGCTAAACTCTCAGTAACATATACCCAAGCCCTTGGAAATCCAGCCATCTAAAGGCTTTGTATATCTTCATTTATTTTTGCAAGCTGCAAACAGATCTATTTAATTAGAAAAACAAGTCTGAAATTTCGTAACCTATCGACTGTTGTTCTAGTTTCGGCCAAGACAGAGTTAATTTTTTTTTGCCGTAGCTGTGAGGGGGTGGAGCCTGGAGCTGTGTAGGCGTGTCTAGGTTGTTACTCTACACCAGAGTACTGTGATTATCCAGGGGTAAAGAATTTTCTGGCTTCTGGGTAAAAGGACATATCTTGCAGTGGAAAAAAAATGTAACAGGGTAAGGAGCCCCTCCATCATTGGTTTTCGTTGTCCCAGACTTGAGAATTTTGCATATTAATCACCCTCTTTTTGTACACTTTTGTTATTAATACTGTTGCTGTTACTGTTCATGTTCTTATCTCATTGATGTTTCGAGTAAATTGTTCATGTCTGAATCTGTGATCTTCACCTTTTGTTCTTCCAACTAGAGCAGAGAGGAAATGAGCACTGATGCAGTTTTTGGGGCAGCACTAAATTGGGAAATACTATTCCTAAACATTGACAACTATGAAACCAACTTTCTTTCTTTTTTTAATAAATGATTCAAGGAGTACTTGGGCAAATAACTTGCACATGGAGTGAAATTAAGGTGAACCACAATATTTGTACTGCCACAACACCAATAGCTGCTAGTGGTGTGTGACAGGAAGTCCATGTACCAGCTGGTGTATGACTAAAAGGCAAATGTGTGATTAAAAGGACAGACCTTGAGCCAAGACACTCATAACAGCAAAGCAGATGCCTCCAGGACAGGACAGCAAATTGTTAGAGGACGACAGGAATTACCACACCGTACTGCGAGCCACAGGGACATACCAGCTCACTGCAGGGAAGCCCCAAATTCCCATACTCATGACACCTCCATGTGCTTGCAGCCTGCCCACATATTCCTGTGCTGAGCATTTGCAGGTACACTGTAATAAAATTGTTATTTTCCTACATTAAATGCCCAGATTTCAAGTGCGTTCATTGTCTCGTGGTCTGTGTGATTTCTCTAGAGCAACAAGTGATATCAGTATTCAGGTTCTTGTGGATGGGAGATCTCAGACTGGATCTTCCAGTCGTACATGAATATTTCCTCCCTATAATATGCTCCAAGTTAGTGATATCCCCTACTCAGTTGCCTGTAATATGCACTAAGAAGTTTTACATTTCTTTGTAGCTTATCCACAAAATGCAGCTTTCAGTGGTCTTGATAAGACATTGTTCAGCTCTGCATCTGTATTTTGATTTTCACTCAGCTTCTTATGACCCATCTGTTGAGGTACCTCTCCCCCGAGGTCCCAGGGGGAGGGACCCTGGAGTACAACACCCATCTGAAGTATATTTTATGACATATCAAATTACACCTTTCAGTTTTTAAATATGTGTGAGTCTGTGGAAAGAGGCACTTTTTTCCTTCACATTCTGACTATCCTTTATTTCACATGATACTACAGCTAGATCCCCCAACTATCATGTTGACTTCTTAACTTCTGGTTTGGTTCCTAGGGTAGCAGTCAATGTTCTGAATGTTAATTACTCTTTTTGATTTTCCTCATAACCTATCTATTTTGAGATAGATAGAATAATAAATGAACAGACATGAAAAGTTCTTTTGCATGGAAAGTTAATTATGTACAGTTGTTGAAGTAGACACTAATTTGATTTTCTCAGTATCCAGATTTTTTCCCGATATTAAAGCCCATTAAAAGCAAATGGAAGGAAGCTGACCTTCTTTACCAGAAGAAGGCATGCAATGGCAAAGGAGGTAAGTCCTTTATTTATTTTTCAGCTGAACATATTTAATAAAATTATGGAGACCACAACTGTTCATTTTGAATTTCTTTAGTGTTTGCAGATACTACAGCTCTCAAGAAGAACATATTTTCTCATCTACAATCAGGCAAAGTCCAGTGTGCCACATGCTATTTAATACCTTGACAGTTGCAAATAAGATCAACCCTGTCACAAAGGCAATCACCTACAGGTTTGTGTAATCTGAATTTTCTAAATGAAAGCAGTATTTTTATGCCTTTATTAATAATAAAGGCATAGATCTTGCTTATGTGGGCATTTCTGTTGACTTGAGGGGGGTATGCAAAGAAGTTAGGAACAAATCCAAGAAATTAATGAATTAACACGTGCAAGCATTTTTCTTGACATCGTTTTATTAACTCTGAAAAGAATTATCGGACCAGAATATAGAAGTTGTAAAGGTTTTAAGGTTTCCAAAATCTAGAAAGTAATCTAGATAGGCCTGCTTCTAACAAGAGGCGCAGAAGTTCCTTTCATGTTTAAGAGTACAAATCCCACAGGACAGAGAATCCTGGGTCCAGTGAAAGCCTTAAGCGTGTGCTTACCTTTTACACATATCAATACTTCCATTCACTTTATTAGGCTTGGATAGAGTAGATGACAGTCTTAAAGATGAACGTGTATTTGTATGATTTCTGCACTTGAATTTAAATGGTGTTTCTATTTATCCATAACTTGCATATCTCTTTCCTTTTTCCTATGTCCCATTATAGCATAGGCGTATGGGACAGAGTTACAGCTGACTTAACAGGGGCCTAAAGTCTGCATTTCATGACATCCATGAATTTTTAGATCACAGAATTTAATTAATATAAGGAGTCAATTTTTCCACTGAGTATACAACAGCTGGTTGTTATATACCATGATTTATTTACTCACTGAAGAAGATAACTTTTGTATGTTCCTGGAGGTTTTACTTCTTGCAAGAGTTCAGGCCATTTTCCTAGCAGTGGAAATATGCTGGGATGCATCATAACCCAGCATCACCCACTGAAAAATTGGTACCCCCAGAATTGCAGCCCTTCCAGCCTACATCTCCAAATGGCAGTGGAAGGCACCAGAGAGAGTCACTAGGGTTGTTTTTCCCCATCTAAAAGAGTTGTTTCATTTTGCTTTCAAGCATGATATGGAATCATTGACATTTAAATAACAGTGCAGAGACTGGAATTCAAAGCCAATTAGAGCAGGATGATGTAAGGCTGCCAATTTACAATTACCACAACACCTGCGACATTTATAAATATTACTTCACAACATTCCTGTGTCCTTAGGTAAATCCTTAGATTTCACTTTGTGAAATGGATCACATATGTTCCCTGCTTCTTTGACTTGACAAACGTCTTTTTATAAAGCAAGCCGCTTTAAAATAGTTTGGCATTTAAAGCATTTGACAAGTAAGACTGTTCCTAACATTTTACTGGTGTAATTAAGAGTCAGGAAAAGCTACCAAAGTTATGGTTAACTGAAGCATCTGCCTGAGCACCAGGAAATATGTGGCAACCCAGCACAGAGAGATGAAATCCTACAATATAAGGCACTGGGGTTTAAGCAATGCATAAATGTGTCAGGACCATCTTTGCACTTAAATAGAATTGTTTCCCTTAATATTTATTTAGATTAATAACAACTATGACATTAACAATGTTCTTGCTCTTTATAAATGGTAATAATAATGAGAAATAGTCTCCTGATGGTATTGATTGACATCACCAAAAGAGGCAGTTGCAACCTCTCAGTGCCTTCAGCCCACACCAGCTTTGGTTTCAAAATATTTCCAACATTTGTTCACTGTTAACTGAAATAATTGTTTCTACAAGTAGCATGTGAAATATCTTCACAGCAGCTGAAAATGGTGTTCAGACAGTTCTTTCAGCCTTGCACAGGCAGGGGAATATTGAGGAAGCCATGCAAAATCTCAAGCTGCCAACGTGTTTGCTTGTACAACAGCTATGGTAGCTTACAAAGGCACCTCACATTTTTGTCCCCATAATTTAAGTAACAGATAAACTGGTAATTTTAAGTAATAAACTGACCCCAGAAAAGTTCTGTGGACCATATTCTTAAATATAGAGGTAAATTTAAATACGACAATGGTGGCAGCTAATAGCTGTGAGACAAAAACCCCATAAAATATTATGATTGTTTTACAGATATCCATGGTGGTAATGCTGCTTTTAAATCTTTATCTCATCGCAAACCGCTTCCCCATAACTGTTAGCAGTATAAGGATTATTAATCACACTGAGACTGTTTCTTCAATTACAAGGGCAGGCTCACAATAAAATGCAAATGCAGGTCATGGTGCTATCAAGTCCAGCTCTAGTTGTTAACAGTAACATAGATATTCCTGATTTGTCTCATGTAAATTACTGAATAAGGAATAAATTATATGAAAATTTTATGATGGATGAAACTCAGAGACAACTTATTTGTTCTTTGAAGTTACTTTTTTTTAATATTAAAAAAAAAGGTGAGAGTAAAAGTAATTATCAAACCTGGGTAAATTTGACTTTTTATTTCAGTGGGATGACATTTACATGAAACAATGACCTTGCCTATGACTTCAGTTGCTCATCATAAACCTTGGAAGAGCACTATGTAAGCCCAAGGGAACTCTTCAAAATTCACACTAATACAAAGTGGAACTTGAATTTGTCCAATCATCTTCAAAAGTAATTGCATCTCTCTCCTGCTTTCCCCATCATTCTTCTTCTGTCTCTCTTGTCTGCTGTCTCTATCTGAAATATCTTTCTATCTTGTCCTTCTCATGTGTCTACCTCCACTTGGAATGAAAAAAAATAGGTATGATTAATCATATAACCTCCTAATATGATATATTGACAGGTTATTTCTTCCTGCCATACTTGGGTAAAAATCATGCTTGTGTCACATGCTTGTCCCAGTTTAGCTTTCTAGATTCAATTTCAGATGAAACACCTATCATTTTGATGTTTCCACAAATACTTATGTCAAAAAGAAAAGTCTTATCTGATTGCCTATGGACTCTATTAACGTGCACAGCCATGCCACCATTTGTTCAGAAGACAGAAGCATTTTTCATAAATATCCTAATTTCATAAAAGTCCTAAAGGTGACAAATTCTTATCTGTGGAATCAATTTCCTTTTTTAGGTCTTTGAGAACCTCCTCTTTCGAAGTTACTATTTTTCTTTCATTGGGGAAAGACTGCCTTCGGTTACCTCCTTGTGATCTAAAACTCTGATGTGGGAGGGCTTGGGAACAGGGCATTCTTGATAATGGAGTATTTACAAGTGTTCTTTAAGTTGTAATATCATCCAGAATGCCTTGGTTCTTATCCTAAAATAGCAAAATGGAGATGAAAGACTTCTTAGACATCAACTAACCCCCAAAGAGTAAGTGACTTTCTGTTTTGTGATGAAATACTATGAAGTGGGAATGGCATTGTGATACCCTTGGAGGAAGGCAGAGTCAAGCTAAAAAGACAAAAAGTCAATAAATTACAGAAGCAAACTGAAAATACAGACACAAGGATTTCAGCTGTATAAATCATGGCAGCTCCATTCCCACTATGCTGATTTATTCTTTCTGTGAGCCTTGCCAGTGAAGCTGTTCTGGCTCACTCACAGAATATACAAAGAAAATGGAAATACAGGGAGGTTAATATCCAGCACTCTGTCCCACCTCATGGTGTGCCTGGTATCCGTTACTAAATCTGCAACCTCATCCTGGGGTATGAAAAGAGAACGGTGTCAGCCCTCAAGAGACAGGAGCTGCAGCTGTGACAGGAATGAAATGAGGTGCCAGTGTGACAAGTCTTGCCTTCTACCCATCTCCTCTCATCTCTGACATTCTCAGGCAGAGTCAGCATCAGATTTATGGGGACCTCAGGCAGAGGTTAAAGTGTGGGCTCTTCTCCCTTCCCTTGTATTAGATAACTCTCAGCACTACTCAGTTTAGTGTGGTATGAGCCTCTGCCCACATCCTGGGCCTTTGGGCAATTGTTCTGGGAAGTCACCCCTAGAGATAGTTCTCCCCACAAGTCTACATAAAAAATTCCCCCATTCCATTCCAAAAGTCTGCTGATGTTTGGCTTTATCTTTCACATTAGCAGAAGTCTCCCTGTCTTTTTCAAGATCCCACTGTTTTGTTCCTTCTCTCCTGATTCACTGTGGGATATGCAGTAATTTTGCAGTAATACCAAGGTTTAAAATCATAAATAACAGAGATCAAAATAACCCTCAAATCATCTCACCACGCTCCTGAATGTTCCCCAGGGTACCTTCCCCAAATTTGTTCAGTCCTGTTCCCTATGACTTTACTAATAGGGCTTTCAGCAGCTTCCTTCAGTAGACAGCTCCACGGTGTTATATTTCTGAAACTTGACAATGGCTATTATTGTACCTAAAGGGGGAAAATTAGGATTTTTGCTTTTCAGTAATTTTCTCCTCCATTACTAGAAACTCTAGCCCTAAATTTCAGTTGACCCTCTAGGTCACTATTAATCAACCTTATGTATCATTTGAAACTCCAAGACATGCTCTTCATCTTTCTAGTCTAGTGTTTTAAAGTCCAGAAGTGGGTGAGGGGAAGGTTTAGCATAAATGTAGTTAATACAGCACAGGGGAACATGATATGAGGATATAATATTTTTGACTAGTACCAATGGTCACTGTTAAAACACTCAAAGAGTTACCCTCAGCTTAGAAGCCAGGGAACAGGGATCCAAGTGGCTTCTTGGGAATTAATAAAAAAAAATCACATAGCAATATTCCAACAAAAACTAAATAGGTACACACAAATGAAGCCAAATTCTGCACTCTCTTATTCCTTTTACAAGTTCTTTGGGCAGGAAGTATGCTTTTCCATCTAGCACAAAGATCTCATCTCCATTTAACTTTGCTGTGCAGCTGGGAACATGTACCTGCTATTAAGTTTGGACACATTTCAGTTTTGTCTGAGTAGAATTCACATGAAGGTAGCATCTCTTCCCTCTGATTTTACCACAGTGCCATGCCTTCTAGTGGGAAATCCTCTTCTGAGTTGTCCCCCAGATTCCCTTCCTCACTGGAAGAGCATCTCCTCTGGAGAGCCTTATTCACTCCAAGCCTTCATATAATTCCCATACATTCTTACAGCACATTTCAAGTGTGTCATATGGGTAATGTTTAGGAGCTGAGGATTTCCCTCAGTTTAATTACTAGACTATCGCATGACAAAGTTCATAAGCAGCGCTTGAAATGGCCTTTGTTGCAACAGAGACAGAGTATGAAGGCTCTGTACCCTGTGCCCTCATCTCCCTCACAGCCAGATTCTTTAAAATATTCCCCCAGGGCCCTATGGACAGGCATACAAATCTCTTGAATGGGGTTGGATTACATGTTGAAAGATAATGTCATTTCTTCTGCAGAAGATATATTTGTCCTGTGGCTGTATGTATAAAACAAGGAGCCTTCAGGGCCAACATGGAATAACTTCAAGGTGTGTTAAGAGCATTATTCATGGTTCTCATACCTTAGCCTTCGGCTTTGTAGTGACAGAGCACCCTGCCCTCGTCTTGTTTACATTACTGTAAATTTGGTGACCAACTTTTTTGCATGTTCTGAATATATTTTATCAATGATCAGCACTGTGGCAGGAGTGAAGAATAAAGCTCTGTCATAGACCTATCAAATATCTGAGTCTGAAATATATTCCAAAGGCATGCCTCAAAGCCTCCAGTCCAATACCTGAGCAGAGACATGGACACCTGAAAATAATATGGGATCGGATGAGTGGTGCACATCTGGCCAGAGATTCAGGGGGTGATAATTTTCACTGATGCATGAGTTTCAGCTCTTACCCCAGGCAACTGATCTCCTATCAGCTAACCATGAAAATTGGTCACATATGTCTTCTGAACTCTTCCACTTATGCGATTTGACAAGGTCCTGCACACAAACATCTCCCCTGACCCTTTTTAGCTTGCCATGTGAATTTTTTATAATAGAGGGTGACCAAACAATTTAGGGCAGTGTAGGACAGGGCTGTGGGAAAAAAAAAAAAAAAAAAAAAAAAGAAATGCAATACAATCATATTAAGAAAAGGGGAATTTTAACAAGAAGATGAGAGAAGAGATTTCTTTGTGAGCCTTAAGAAAACTCTTGAACTTAAAACCCATATGATGTTTAAACTGTAGGGAACAAACTCACCTTGGGCTTAGCTGTCATTCCTGTCTCTAATATGTAAAATTTTTCAGTATACCACAAAGGCAACCAAAATAGTGCAGACTGAACAACAGGCACTGCAGAGACCTTAGTCCTTCTGGGGAGGGGGTAAAGACAAACCAAGGCCAGGCCTGAGGTCTGAAAGAGAAACTGAAGGTCAGTTTGGATGGACCTTTGAGCCATGTTAGCAGTGAAAGATGGACTAGATGATCTTTAAAGGTCCCTTCCAACCCAAGCCATTCTATAATTAGATAATATATATTTCTTAGATTTTTGACACTTGGCATTTTTCAGGAGCTAGGTTAGTCCAAACACAGCAAGCAAATTGTTAGCAGCTGTATGCTGCTGTGTCACTCATAATATTATTACTACTACTACTACTAATATTATTATTATTATTGTTGTTGTTGTTATTCTTGTTTTATTATTATTGTTATTATTATTATTGTTATTATTATTATTACTCCATGTAATAATTCTGTTAGCAAAGCTGCAGAAAAGAAGTATGTTAACTCAAGACTCTCTGCATGCACAAAAAAATGTCAGGAAGACCCAAAAATCATCTTTATCAACATCAACATAAAAAGATAAAGAAAAAAAGACAACATCCACCACCACCCCACCACACCTCTGCCCCCAAAAAAGAAGTTCTTTTTATTGTGTTTTCTGCAGAAGCCAAGAAAAGCTGAACCCAAAGGAAGAGCTAGGAAGGTTTCTTTCCTTGGTGGCATCCTGGCTGGAGAAGGGCCATGCATTACTCCCACCAGCCTCAAGCCACCAACCATACCTACCACAGGTCATTTTTAATTTTAACAGAAAAGTGTCATGCAGAAAAAGTCTACTTCCCACTCTTGAGATTGTGATCTATGTGATTAGAGTCTCTCTCCCAGCATAATAAATCGTGCTTTCCTATGCTGTTCACTAATTTTGAATACTTCCAGTGTTCAATATTTCAAGTACTTTTGTTGGTCAAAGCCCATACTGATTTTCTGGAAGTAGTTTCAAGTGCACTATACCTGTACAAAAACGTGATTTATTTTAAATGTCTGGAGTAAATTACAGTTTTACAGATTTTGTAGAAGGTTTTTCTTCCTGAGAAACTAGATTATTCTTCCCCCAGATTTACCTGGTTTCCTCAGGTCTTGGTTTTCCTTCTCTTTATTTAGAAAGCCACATGTATGAGAACACTAAATATTTATGAATAAAATTTATGAGACCAGTTGTTTTTTTCTTGCCAAAAATAAGGAGTTGGCCTGTGTGTGGTCTGGAAAACTAACTATGTCCAGACTGAAACCGTGGAAGTGACAACAACTTCACATTCAATAGGGAAAACGGCAAAAATTTCCATATATGACATAGAAAATATATCCTAAATAATAAGAAAACACACATCATCTCTAGGCTAACCAGGCTGTTAACTCAAAATAAAAGGCAATAAAGGAAGTTAAGTACAAGACATTCATCAGCAACACTACAAAGGACATAAAAAGTGTACTATATTCCTGGCTGAATTAATTTATATTGCTTTGTTGTATTTGTTTATTGGTTTCCTTGTTGTCTCTACACAAGTTGATTTGGGCTTCCACTCAAAAATTAAAGAGAGTCTCTTCACTGAGTGTATGAGAAGCTAGACCAGGCCTCAAGATTAAGATGCAACACACCAACTTAACCTCCCAAAACTCTTCCAAAACAGCCTCCTATTGCAGTCAGGGAGCAAATCCTTCCTCCTCTGATGCTTGGCACAGCCCCTCAAATGTTGCACAGATTTCTGAAGAATGATAAGTGGTAAGATTTCCATCATTGCAGATCATCCCAAATAGTGGTTTTCATTGATTAACATATCATCCCTCGCAAGTTAAACCACCTTTGCTCATAGGAAAATACAGCACAATCAGGAACAAATCATTAGTATCTGTTCTTCACTATAGGAGAGGACATCAGATTAATATTCCAAAAATTCCAAAAACAAAACTCTTAGATTTATCAGGTTAGAATTCCTCCAAGCCAATTCTTTCACATGAGTGAAACTAAGAACTAAAGATATTTTTAAAACTAATTGAAAACCAAAATAAAATATTTACAATTGAATTTCAAAATAACAGTACCATAAAGTTTACCATGTTGAGCAGATCTGAAGAGACAGTGATAGGGATTGGGTTCTTTTGAAGCAACTGTTATCTCAGTCCCACTGGACATGGAATGGGAGAAATGCATTCTGGCATCATGCAATCAATCCTCAACATTTACTAGCTTCGCTCATCTCTTGAGTTGGGGAGTTCCTTCTTTCTTGCCTCTAGTGTACAATTTACAATATAATTCAAGTATTTATAACTAGGTTGATTTTCACGTTCCCCTCGGTGCTTGTTTTACAAGATTTTGGAAAAGAGAAGCATGTCCTATAAATTCAAAGTTTGAAATCCACTGGTACTTATCAAGTATCAGTTTGAGGATTCAGAAACTTTACTAGACAGCAGAATTCTCTGCCACCACCTATTGTAGCCCTAATAAAGTGAACTTTTCTATTTACACGGTGGTTAAAGAAAACTGCTGATCAGAGATCTTCAGCTAATCTTGTGTTCTGTAGAAATGCAAAGAATTTTCTGAATAAGGCATGTGTTTGAAGCTCCCAAAGTAAAGAACAAAGTCTCTGGGCATTGAGTACTTGTCCATAAGAACAAGGAACACCTTCAGATCTGTCTTTGGTACTGTATGGATCTGTGGCTACTGTAAACAGATAAACTTCACAGGCCATTGGTTTTGGTTTTGTTAACCCACAGAATTAAACCCATAGTCATGTTTAGAAGGTTTATTTCAGTCCGATATTCCACTGACACCCCATTCTGCCTACAGGAGTCCAAATATTTCCAGGGTGGATACACAATTAATCATTTTGTATGCATTTTACTCCTAATGGAAATTCAAACAAACAACACAATCTTCTTGAGCACCATTCTTTACCACTGTGTTTGTGTTCAGAGACATCTTGAGGTAGAGGATCCTCAATGGGTTTTATAAAATGCTCATATCCAGTACCTGACACTATAAGTCAAAACCAGCTACTTAATTAGTTCCAGAAGAGAGAAGCTAATGCAGCGCCATCTGTACTGGTTTTCAAATAAGGAACTTCCCACCTTTTTATTTTATAGGTTGAGAAATACCAGCTGAAATACCAGTCATTTAAGAGTGTTCAGAGTTGTTTTAAACTAGATACTAACTTATTTTTAAATCTACTCCAAGTCCAGTACAAGCTTTCACTTGTAAAAGACCTAGTAAGTCTATCAACCCTGGGTAGTCCAAACTCTGCAAAGCAATTCTCTAGGAAAATACCTGGGAAAGAATTTGCAGCTTTCTTTGAAAAATCACAGCCAAAAATCAGAGAAGATCCAACATGAGCAATTTTATATTTGTAATTATTTACATCTGATATTTTCACTTCCTTGGGCCAGCGACAATTAAATTTTTTTATTTGTTTGCTTTTTAATAGACTATAAGCATTAGATCTGAGTCTGTAAAATATCATGAAGTTAGTAGACTACTGTCATCTCCCATATTTGAGATGATAATTCTGTCAGGTGTGCTGTTTTGTCATTTACATGGAGCAGTGATGGAGCAAATGGGTTCTGTGAAGCTTCTTTGCCCTCTGAAATAACAAAAGCAAGAAAAAAGGAAGCAAAATTTTCCTGGATGCTCAGGACACGAGCACTTCTTGTTGTTGTGTCCCCCCCATCCCTTCTGCTCCTTCAGAGCCAGCTACACAGGTACGTGGGGCAGGCAGGTCTTTCTAGCTGAGGCAAAGCAGTCTGTCCTCCAGATCACACTTACCTATCCTCAGAAGCCAAAAAATGCCAACATAAACCCAAGTAGCAAATGTACCTGGCACAGACCTCTTTCACACAGGCAGAGCAGAACCTACAGGACCAGTGCCTTCACCTCCTGAGCTCAGTGCATCAGCCTTGAGTCTGAAGGACAACCTACAATATTAGCAGAGAACACAGGTCATGAATTTATGCCTGCTCAAACCCACCTGCACATTTGTTCTTCGCCCAGTTCCAAAGCTCAACTCAAAGCTTTAGGAGATCTCTCAAATCTGAAACACCAGCAAGAGTCAAAAGCCACCCTCTGCACAGTTTTATATCCTCTTTCACACAAAGATCTTAAACCAATTTTCTGGCATTAATTAAGCCTCATAAACTCCTGTGGGAGTTAAATAAATGTTGTTATACACACTTTATACCAGAGCTTACCTTAAGAGTTTTTCTAAGTGCTCGTTCCTGCTGACCTATGCAAGAGCTACAGTTGATGTGAATATGCTGACATGCTGAAATGCTGCTTTGTGCAGGTAAGCCTCAGTTTAGTTTTCCACTAAGTAACATATGGGAAAACATACACTTAACTCTGCTCAGTGTGATTTAAATATGTTGCATACTCAAGGGCATACATGAAATAAGACATGTCAACCCGACTGTTCCAGGCTTTGTAAGACAGCCAATACACTTGCAAGTAAGGTAGTCTCTGGACAAAATTACAGCATTCATTTTCAATATCATGAAAACTGATCAATTCTGGTTTAGATTTTAGACACTGAGCAATGCTGGACTTTTTTTAGCCTTTTAACTGATGGTTGTATGAAAGGTACCTTGATTTTCCCAGTAGATCTCTTTAACGCAGGCCATACACAGTCAGTTGAGCTGATGCTGTGCATTTTTATGGAGTTTATATAAGTTTAACCCCTGGATTAATATGCCTCTCTTTAGAGATTGGGCTGTTGGAGTCCTTTACTTATTCCTGTAAAACACAGGTGATATTTTTGGCATTGCTGCAAGACAGTCTGTCTACATTACTGAGCCTCCCATCCAGTCATGAAATGAAATGTTTTCTTTTTTCCTTGAACACCGCAAGAGTTGCTGAGGTTTCAGTTCTGACTACGATGAAACTCATAATTTTGTCATTGGCTTTACTAGGATCAGGACTTCCCCAAGACCAAAGGTAGTCCATTGACAGTCAGTGGACCCTTGGGCATAAATGGACCACTTCTAAGTCAGCATGCAAAAAGCCAATCTGTCATGCATAGTTTTTAATTCTCTCTGTGGACACCCTTGAAAACCATTGCAGTCCCATATTCTGAAAAACACTGAAAGAAATTTCCCGTAGCCACTGAGAAAGATAAGTTCAATAAAAAACTGAAGTCGTGTCAGCACGGCTCAGTTTGGGTCTTTATTGAGGTCTCTTGATAACAATAAAGATCTGTTTCTTATATGCATGTCCAAACTGTGGTCCAATCTGTGGGTGTCCCAACTTGATGGACACTTTGCCTCTATGTTTAACAGCACATGTTACTTGTGTCTTGAACAGCCCAATCTAGAGGACAGGACTGGGCTTCATAGCATCATCCTGGCCCCAATTTCCACTCTGCTTATGCTAAAGCTCCAGTCTCTTTCTTTTTCTGCATTTGCCTTCATCTTAAAATGTCACAACCCCACTACACAGCTGTGAGGCACTTAGGGATTTTGTCAGTGCTAAGATATGCAGGAAACCTCCTGCAATAGAATTAATAAGGTTTGAGTGCAAACTTGTTAACTACCCAGGTTTTGCTTGATAAAGACAATTTTGGGTTATTTTAGGCTTTCAGGAACTTGGCAATACCTGAACTGCAGGAGTAAGGCAGAAAAAAACCACTTAGAAATCTTAATAGGAGAGAGGAACCCACAGAGCCATTTGAAAAATGCTCCTGCCATGACAGCTAAGGCCCCAAATACAGCCATCTGCCTCTTTTTTCGCTTTCCCCTTTGCTCCACTTCCTCTCCCAGATGTTTCTCATCATCTAAGGTAGCAGTTCAGGCATTTATGTAACTGATCCTGAAGAGTGTGCTGCATGTGATTAGCATCAAGTCACCAAAGAACAAAGAAATGTAATTAATCCCTGTTTAAATAAAAAACCGTTTAGATAAGATTAAACATATTAGCAATGGGCAAACCTCAGATGGTTTGTAGACCAGAACTGGGCCAGAAAAGTGTTTGGGAGTGCCAGTATAACCCAGATCCTATCCAAAGTTTCTGATACTTCCATCCAAGAAAGCTGGAAAGTGCAAGGAGTACTCCCCTGAATGGTACTTTGCACTTCCTGCACTCCAATACAGTTGGAAAAAAAAAACATTCTCACAATATGTTGACTTCTGGCTAATTTACCACCCCTAATTTTGGTCAGAACAAGAAAATATTGAGGGTAGAGTTGCCCACTTACTAAGTAGGGTTTAGTTGAAAGGACTTGTTATAGTTAAACAGATTTCAGATTTGGTTTAATTGGTTGGTCTGTTTTGTTATAAGCTGAATTTGTTTCTAAGCTTTATGGCAGAAAAATGACCACTGCCTCGTTATCCCACTAGTATTCATGATGTTGCATGCACCTCCAAACCAGCATTTTGAGCAACCCACCTTCACAAAAATAACTCCCATTTGCTGATGTGGGTTAGGTTGTTGGTATTCTGATTTCAGCAACATTTTTGTCAACATCTGAAACAGAAGCATTTTTACCAAGTCATGGAAGTGATTGCAAGTAGTAAGGAAAGACTCTTCCCTAATATCTTGCAGATCTTGCCTGATTTGCCACCAGGAGTGGGCTTCAGCTCACTGCAGGACCTGCACCTCTATTTTTAAAGTGAGCCTGGAACCTAAGCTTTTAAGCAACATATCCTAAGAGTTCTTATTTCATCAGAACCAGTCTTCATTACCCTTTTTCACAAATTTCTACTATTTCTACACATTGAATAGAATTACAGAATGAACTGTACATCAATCAGGAAAAAAATTATTCATCAAAAATACTAATTTTAAAAGTCTTTCTAGGAAGATTGGACAGATGGAGGACTGGACAGACTCTTAGGGAACAATATTTAGTGCAATACCTCCCTGAAACAAGCATCTTGTAAAGTTTTCTTTTACATCCAGTCCAATGAAAGTAAAAAGTGGGGAACAAAAACACTGTCTCTGGAAAAAAAAATCCCTCAGTATCAGTATCATGAACTGTATTGAGAATTGTCCATATAAGAATGGTCACTGCAGAGAGCATATTTATAGTGAAATGACAAGCAGAGGCTGGTGGGGACTACGAGCATACACATGCATGACAATGTATGTGTACTTCCATTTTCCCACTTCCAGGACTATTTTCATAGTCTTTAGTTTGAAGAAGTGAGATCAGAGACTGTTGAGGCCTCTCCTATTGGACTGGAGAGGCTAACCTCTGGAAAGCAGCCATGGAGTACACATCGTAATTTGCTCTTCGTCTCAACTGGAGCTGCCATTAAATCAAACAGACGGGGCCAGATGCTCAGTCAGTGTAAGGTAAAGTAGCTCCACAGAAGGCAACTTATGGCAGCTAAGGTCTGATCGATGGTGTTAAGTATGCTGGTAAAGCTCCAGCCAAGAATGATTTCTCACCTGTTTCCCAAACATTTATTATTCATGGCTGGATTTCAGCTCCTTTCCTCACGGTGACTAGCACCCTCGTAGAGAAGGAGTCTTACAGAGTTCTCAGGTATACATGGAAATTTCAAAAGGGGCTCAACAGGAGGGGAGCAGGATCTTCAATGCTAAAAAATTAAATGCCTCAGAGGTCTCAAACCCTAGCCCTTTTACAAACTAAACAAAAATCCCTCTCTCACCTTAAACCTTCCCTCAGAAACTTTTACGAATATGGATTTTATTTCTAATGAAATGCTAACAAAAATGTGGAATGAAAATTTATTTTGTGGTGCTGCACTCAAAGAGTGAGAATACTTAGTAGCTGTGTGTTCAAGATGAATTGCTGGGAAATGCTTTTAAAATCTGTTCTGTCTTTTACCTGTTTAGATTTATACCACCTCAGATGTTAACAGCCCTTAGGTGGCTTCTTAATGCCAAATGTAAATACAAAAACAAAATGTTCCTCATGCATTCATACATACCTTTCCTGGCAAAATGCCACTTCTGTCACTCAGAGTTCAAACTGTTCTTCTTTTAATTTGGCATCAATTCCATGGCTGCTGTTAATAGTATTAGTTGTGTTGGAGGTAAGCCAGACAACACACTTTTCTAACCAATTTGTCCAATAAAATGGATTATTTTATTAGCTAATCTGTCACTTCTTGAAAAGAGAAATCTTTAACAGCATTTTTACAAATATTCTTTGTTTATGCCTTATGCTTTCCCGTTACCCTGTACCAATACCAAAGCTTCTAAAAGAGCTAAGTTTTGATAAATTCACAGAAAAAATGAGTGTTCAGCCTTGATCAGAATCTTCATTTTGACACCTTTTTTTTTTTCCACAAAGATTAAAAATAGCAGTTCTTTCAATTCTGGGATAATTCCTTGTCTTATTCCTACAGTCCTTTGCCTGCACAGCACACCAGCTTTTTCTGGGTAAAAATGGAAGAAGGCACAGTCAAATTAACAAAGCTGGCTTCTCTACAGTCATGCATTCTGTTCTGCCATAACTCCAGGTCTTTGGTTTCATCCTCACCACGGTTCTTCCCTTTCCCTTTCCCTTTCCCTTTCCCTTTCCCTTTCCCTTTCCTTTTCCCTTTCCCTTTCCCTTTCCCCTAGCATTGCATCCTGCGTATAATCTGAGATTCTGAACACCACAGACACCTTTCCACTGGATTCCCAGAGGACAGGAGCTACACAGCCACCACTGGACCTTCCAAGGAGGAGGAGACTCTTTCTACAGGATCACTGCTTCAAGAGAATCACATCCATCACTTTAGGAGGACTGCAGCCACCATTTTATCGGACTGCTACCACTACTGTGACTAACAGGGTGCCAGGTTGTATCCTGACTCTGCCAGTTTAACCCAGTGTTTTCTGCATTTATTTATATTTTATTTTTCTTTTTATTTCCCTATTAAATTGTTATTCTGACTTGTTGCCTCCTATTGGCTTGTTTTCAAACTAGTACAAAGACTGAATGCTTGAATACACCTTACAGATTTTCTTCCCTGAACTGTTTTTCCATCTTTGCACATCTATCAGTTTTCTGATGTTTAAGAGCTCACGTCTGAGACCATGACTGCTCTGTCTAAAGATGTTAAAAATGGCTAGCAGGTTCAGCAGTTACTGCAGATGGCCTGGCAGATGAGAAGATGAACAGGCTGGGGTATCACCTTCTCTTAAAGAGGAGCTGGAAAACACAGGGCAGAGAACAAAACATGAAAATCTTCACTATCTTCATAATAAAAACAGTCATACACAAAAATCGGATCATTAAAATATGTTATATTTTGAGAAAAATCCTGAAAAGATAAAAAAGAAATACATGGAAAAAAATCCCACACATTACCTAAGAATTCATTGTTTCCTGTGCTAGGCTGCAGATAAACAGAGACAGATATTGTGTGAAAAACACTGCATGTTCACTGATAGACTGGTTTTACCTTTAATACAGCTTAAATCAGAAGCAGAGTAAGCAGGACTGCAAGGAGACATTGAACATAAACTGGGTAATCCTTCTTGGCCCAGAAACTACACCTCCAGCAAGGCAAGCCTAAGTACCTACTGCCTCTTTCCCGTCTAGATCCAGGTGGTTAAGGGCCTGTCTGCAGTGTATTTGGGTCTGGAATATCCTCTAAGTGGAAAGTAGGCACCTTGATGGAGCTTATGTTAATTCATTATTTTTTCTTTAACTGTATCTCTCTGTATGCCAACACACTGGTTTGGCCAGCATTGCCTGCTCTGGGGGGAGCCCACAGCCCAGGGCAGCGTGACAGGGGCTCAGCCATGTGCTGCTGGCAGGGCAGCAGCCTGCCTGGCCACTGTCCTTGGGCACACAGAGGAACTGCCAGCAGCTGCCTGCTGCCCACACATTCCTCTGGGCAGGAAGGACTGTGCAGGAGGAGAAGGTACCAATGCACAGACCTACTGTGCTTTAGCAGTGCCCACAGCAGCTGTGGCACAATGACAGCAACACCAAGCCCTCCAGAGCAGCCAGGTCAGCATCGTGCCATGCCCAACTGATGTCCCCCCCCAAAAACCTCTCTGCTGGAGAGCTGCTCCTCCTTTGGAACTGCAAGAATCCCTCAGGGCAGGCTATTCAACTTGGCCTGATGAATATTTAAACCAAAGGCTATTTCCTCTCATGTTTAGGAGTATAAACATTGACAATTTATATCTGACATCTCTTAACTCAGAGAATGGCTGTATATAAATGTGTGGTTG
>JACBWW010000012.1:5622742-5648931 GCA_020086605.1 Lanius collurio
CTTTCGGTCGTTCAAGTCTGTCTAACCTTCCTTCCTTCCTTCCTTCCTTCCTTCCTTCCTTCCTTCCTTCCTTCCCTTAGCTTCTATTCTTTCATTTTTCCACTCCACCTCTCTTCCCTTCATAATTTTTTCCTCCCTTGTCTTGTCTTGAAAACCATCAGAAGAGAGGATACGCAAGAGATAAAAAAATACAGAAGAAAGGTACAACCTTACCAAGTTTTAGGAAAGGTGAGTACAAATCCCAAACTGTTTTGTTAGTGTTTTTGCAAACTGACATTTGAAAAAAAAAAAAAAAAGTAAAGGCCTTTTCAGTTTTAAATAATCTGTATCTATTTCATCTATTTTCTACATCCATAGAAAATAGGCTCTTTTTGTAGAAGATGATTAGTTCAAGCTCAGACTCTGAGAAGCTTATACAGCATCTCCTCCTACAAAGATTTAAAGAAAATAGATCTGGATAAGTCATGACACTAACAAATTGTCTGCAATTTACTTAGGAAAGATTTTTGTTTAGTGGTTTGATAATTTTTAAGGACTCTGGTACAAGATTGACCTGATTTGTGGGCAAGTCAGACAGCTTTGTCCCTGGGCATCAGAGTGCTCCTTTCAACTTGAGAAGCTAATAGAATAGTTGGTGAAGATCAGTTTATGTACACAGGGTGAGGGTGGCAGTGGATATTTCACCCATACGGGCAGAAAAGAACTAACTCAGTTCTATACAGATATGAAAAATTTTCCATACTGATTTTTAATACTTAAAAGGTGACTCCTGTTCTAAAGCTTACTAAAGAAGGTTCTAAAGCTTGCTAAAGAAGATTCTAATGAACAATTTAAAAAAATTAAAAAACAAGGCAGGGGGGAAGCTTTTTTTTTTTCAGTTGTAGAGGGAAACTTCATGTTTTGTGACTTTCCCATGGAATTAATTTGAGCTTTCTGGTTTCCAGACAGCAATGAGAGCACATAGGCAAGCTCTCCAAGCTGTGCCCAACACGTCAGGAGCAAAACATCATGAGTTGCCCCAGCAGAGCAGAAGCTGGTGCAGTAAATGCTGCTTTTCTCTCAACCCCAGAAAGCATAAAAGGTCATCCAGGTAAGGATCACCAAATATTTTTGGCAGTGTTGTGCCTCAGTGACATGAGCTTTCAGGGTTAAACAAGGCACAAAAAGGGAAATTTGCAAGTATTTTTTTCACTGTTTGGTAGCTGGGTGAGGCCTATTGGCTGTTCGAGGCAGAAATACAATAACCTAGAAACTGTGGGACTGTGAGGAAGAAAAGTCTTCCTGACACATAGAGAGAAAAAGTGAGAGACAGAGAGGATGAACTGCAATGGGAAAAATATACCATGAAGAGGCATGACCAAAATTATTAATGTTAATGAGTGAAGACATAAAGTAACTAGCTTTCATTTAAACCCATGGTTTAAGAAAGAGGTTATAATCTGCTGCAGATGCCATCATTTCAATGGAAAGACAAAACCAGAATCAGGACTGTTTACTCTCACTAAACATTTGCTGGCCTTTTTTTGCATAAATTCTGTCTTCAGGGATCTTTACCCAGGAATACTGGTCAAACTCTAGTTAAGTCTCCATATGCTACTTTCCTAAAATATGCCACTTTCCTACAATTCATCCCATCATTTCACTTAAAGCACTTGTTCCTAAAAATATTGTTATGTAGCCACTGTGGCAGCACACAACCTCCAATCAGTATCAACTGATAAGCAATAAACCCGCTGTACACTCTGGCCCTGCACATATCGCTCTCATTAGGGACCCATCCAGACAGCTACACGCATACAAATTATTTTAGATTATCAAAGGTGCCATCTCAAGCACAATACCCCCCTGTATGCATCTACACTTATTCATTTACACATAGATACAGCAAGATTGCCATGAAGGCCCAGCATAAAAAGAGCTACCCAGTTCCTGCCATCACAGCCCTGGTCAAGGTAAGACTACAGCTGGGGAAGTGGGCAAAGTGTAAAAGAAGATACTAGAGGCAAAGACACCTCACTTTGCCTTGCATAGGGCTGAAGCTGCAATGGCCTTGAGTAGTTATTACCCAGGAGTTCAAGCTGATTTGTTCTGCCTGTGAATTTTGATTTGGAAATACAGCAAACCTGGGGAAAAGGATATGAAATGACCTGTAGTTGGGACTTATATTTTTCCTTCCCCAGTGGATGTCCCTGCATACCTGCTTGCGGTGCAATAGTGCAATAAATTGAGTGCATATCTATATCCACAAAGGGTCAAACTCTGCTCAGAATTACACCCCTGTAAATCCTCAGTAACTCCGCTGCCCTCACCGGAGTTATTTGGCACAGATTTACACTTATGTAACTGAGAACTGGTCTTAAGCTACAGTATGAAAAGTGTTTCACCTTCAGGGTAAAAAAATGCTACTAATGTCAGTTGTTGTTACCTTTAAAATAACCAGAAGGAATTTCACCTGGATGGGATCCATCCACAATTCATGACGTTTGCATGAACCTTTTCCCCTGATTTCTGGTGTGCATGGATACATGTCAAATTTTAATTCACAGTGCACCCATGCCTTTTGTTTTGGAAGGACTATTATGCCTTAGATCAATCATCAGGAAAAGGTGTCTATATTGATAACACATTTGCCTCTGAGATGCTACAGGATGTTCCAAGCCAGATTTCCTTTGAAGCCAGGCACCACTTCTATCATCAAGGCATGAAAAATAGCTCACATTCATGACACCAAAATGCAGCCAGCACACAATGCTGAGGGCTAAAATGAGACTTTGGTTGCATCATGTAAACCCAGAGGAGCTGTAGGCACTTTTGCTCTCATTCCTGGGATGCAGCTGTCCTGCCTCAGCACAGGCACCCCCGGGGCTGCCTTCGGGCACAGGGCAGGTGGCCACACTCTGACCCAGGGACGCAGAGCTAAGGAGGCTGTAAGGATCGAAAAATACATGCTGTCAATTGTGACCTTTTGCATTCATCGATCTCAAATTGTGCTGAATTCCTTTAAAATATCTGAGCCATCGGTGATGATGTCAGAAGGGTTCTGGATCTTGGGATTCAAGGACTAATTTTCCTGAGGTCTCCCCACCTCATTCTGGCTCCATGCTGGAGGTACAGACAGAATGATTTGACAGTCCTTTCTGCCAAACAGCTAAACTTCTTTAAGATACAACAGAAAGGTATATGAGTTTGCTTTGTAACCCTATTAGAGCTTACAGACCAGTTAGTTAGAAATACAAACTTTGTTCTTTGAATAACCTCAGCTTGAACTGAGTCCTGGAAGGACTATCTTTGAGTTAAGGTAATACGAAGCAATAAAGCTTCCTGAGAACAGAAGACTGCCAAAGTTTAAGTGGTATATTTTATGATCTGGATTATTGTGCATTGGGGAGCTCGGATGAAAACACAGACTCATTTCATTTAGGTCCCTAGTTGTGATTTGAACCATGATCCAAATTTCCAATAAAAATACTCAAAGAGCAAAGCTAGTGCTTTATCCACTGCATACCAAGACTTGCTGGCCCTTTCCTAAAAAATCACAGTAATCCAAGGTCAAACAATACATGTGCAACAACTTGAATACTCCACAGAATTTCAGCTTCCACTATTTATTCTCTTTCAGTAGTGCAAACCACATACAAAATGATGTACAGTGGGGTACATTAGACATGATAACAACAATTATGCAAATCATCTGCAACAATATGAGCAAGAAGAAAAATATCTCCATAGAAAGACAGCCTTTCTATATCTCTCTTACAGATGATTTTGTGAAATAAATCTTCACTATCTCTTGGGCTCATCCCAAGAAGCAATTGGTACCATGACCATATTCCATTCTGTCAGACAAGGCACAAAAGTACACGTGCAAAGATATGTACCAAGCATATCTGTGTCTGCATCTCGGGAAGATAGTCATATTAACAAGTGATCAAAAATATGTTTATTATTTTCTCCTCAAGGGAATGAGATTCAAATGGTTTCTGTGAGCAGCATGGGAACAAAAAAAAAAAAATCTCTAAATAAATCTCTAAATAAAATTGACTACAACCAGCTATATTCTCTCATGCAAGATGACAAATGGCCTGACTTTTCTGAAAGGTCATTAGTCAAACTCAATTTTAAAATATTCAATTCAGGGAAAAAAATCTCTAGATGAAAGCTAAAGTCCTACAGAGCACTAAAGAAAAAGAGAAAACTCTACCAACAGGTTTTTTCTCACTTACCCCTATTAAAAAGCCTAAACTGTAGGCTATTGTCAAGTCAGGAGAAGAAAAATAACTATTTTTTCCTCTGACAAGTCAAATGAATTTAGGTTTGTCTTTACACTTAGCCCACACAGAAATGCAGCAGAACCCATATATTGTTCTAAAGAAGAATCAAAGGTAGCTTGAAATACAGAAATACTCAGAAATACAGTGCAGAAAAATCTACAGAACAGAGAAGTAGCAGGTCCTTGTCTCAACACACACCTTACAATGCCAGAGGGAGAAGAACTGGCTCTCCCATAAATTTGCCTTCATTGCTACCAATGTTAGTGACTTGAATGGGTGTCAGCTTACAGGTCTTGCACTGCTTTTATGGTCATTCTCCATTAATGGCAATGGGTAAATAATGTTTCACTCATACACTGAGAAAGAAAAATGTTTCAAAAATGTTCTCATTCCATTTCAGGCAGAAGATAACTTCATCTCTTCTGCCTCTTTGCATGCCTGCAAGTAGTGTTGTGTTGGAATACTGATCCAGGCACTCTCCCAGAATCACAGTATCTCAGATTCAGTGTCCTACTTGAGGACATCCTCAGTGATTTGTATGAAGTAGAATTGCCTCCACAGGAGAATCCAGGAAATACTCTTCCCCCAGTGCTTGAGTTATGGGATCCCACACCTCTCTAAAGTGCCAGAAAAGTCCTCTGGATTATTGAGTGCTCTGGATTTCCCTCTATCTCAATCTGAAGTCTCTCTGTGACAGCTGTGCCAAAAAAGGAACATATTTGCAAATTATCTCTGTGTGTCCCAAAATGCACTCAACTTTGTCAAAAAAATACAAGACTTCCTGTGTCTGAGGTTTGTTACCCTACAGTTACTGTTTTGCTTTCCTGTCGTGATTGGAAAACTGGCCCCTGAGAAACAGTGATAAATACACAGTAAAAAAATATTATGCTAGGGAAAATTTTTACTAAACATAATCTGTGCACCTGTATTAAATTCATGGAATCTACAGCCCACAGAGGAAATGCCCTGAGATCTGCATCAACAATTGTTTTGGTATCAAAAAAAATGAGGCAGAATTTGACTCAGCAATATCAGAATTCTCACAGCATTTTTCCTAAAGGTGTCAGTAAGCTATTCTTCAGCTAACACTCCTGACTACATGCATAGCTCCAACAGACTGGGACCATAAAAGGACCTTAAGTCTGAGCATTTGGATTGCACCTCCTCTTTGAATCATTCTCACTACTGAACCCAGATTAATAAGAATTAAATTAGCCTGTTCTACCAAAAAACAAAGGAGATTATTTTGCATAGGACATAGGAGTCATGAAGTGAAAAAACCCACTTGCACATTTTGAATATGAGCTGCATTATCTCAATGTGACTCCTTTTTGTCAAGATTTTTGGCCACTGGTTCTGCATGAATACAGAAAATCATTTTTCATAATTTGTACTTATCATTCTCCCATCTCTGTTACTTAAGTAAGGAGGCAAAGCCATGCTATGTGGCCAATCACAAGTAATAAATAAAGAAAAGTTAATGAGCAAACCTCTTGTCTGAAAATGATTGATCCAAATTATATGGCAAAAACTTTCAAATATTGAACGCAGCCAGGGCTAATAGGACTGGTTGGTTCATGGAGGATTCTTTCAAGCTGCACAGTTTTATTAATATACGTATGACTAACAATTTCTCTATAAAAATATATTAAAACTGTCAGATTTATAAAAGTCAGACAAATCCTCCATTTTTCTGTTCACAAACTCTCTAAATCCCTTTGCGGAAGATCCCAGGCCTCAGCTACATTCCTCAAGGATTTACAGGGCACCAGAGGAACAGCAGTCTGCTCCAAATGAATATGTGCATTCAAAAGTATATAGAGGCTTTTCCAGCTTTTCACATACTTCACTCAGATTAATCTTCCTGAAGGCACTGGATGTATTTGCAAGGGCAATTTTAATCTCTGTTCTGCACTGCCCCTTTACAGCACATCCGTTGTGTCCTGTTGATGGGAATAACTGCCATGCAGCTAGAGGTGAAAGGAAGAGTGGCTGGAATATTGGAGGGAACCCACAAAACCAGGGATATACCCCCACACATGCTTAACAAGATTTACTCCTCTTGCAGTAACATGAGCTAGGACTCTGGATCAGATTCTGATCTCAGTTATGTGGTCTTAATCTGAAGTACCAGCACTGATTTTAGCAGAACCTCCCTGGATTTAAGGCTCGACCCAAAGATTGCCACTGATTTGTGCTGACTGTGTAACAGATGGTTATTCCAGCAAAAGAATTTATCCTGGAAAAAGTTAACAATGCTTTCATCAGCACAGCATTAGGCAATGCTTTGTACTAACATGCATAGTGCTTAACAAGGTTTACTATATTCTCTTTTCTGCTTGTTTGATCCATGATTATATCCTTCTCCAATTCTAATTATAAATACTGATAAGTAAATTTTATTCACCCTGTCTGCTATGTTCCTTTCATTTGCTGCAATATTTGTAAGATATAAACAAAAAGAAAAATGCTACATAAAAAGCAAGAAAAAATGCTACAGCACAAAAGCATCACTCCAGAATGAACATTTGACAAAAATTATTTTTCTTTCTTCTTTCTATTCCACCCTGTGTTTTATCTGGGATAAGTTATTCTTCATATTGCATGCCACGATTTTTTTATTTTCTGGTTGGAATGAAAATGTCTTCAGATGTGGATGCTGGGGAAAAAAAAATATGGTTAATATGTTGTCAAAATTTACCATGCTAAGTAAAAATGACAGTGTTACTGTACACAAATTTTTAGTTGAATATTTACATAGATACTAGGATAAGCTGGATCCACCTGTTTTTCTAACATCTCAGTATGAATTAGATTAGCAGGATATGATTTATTTGGGTCAATAGGAAAGATCTTTCCAGTTGTCCTGGAGATTTGAAAAAATAAAAAGGCCACTGCTGTATTTTGCACTACAAGTTCTGAAGAAATCCCTGCACTCTTCTGAACAGTGTTTTAAAAAGGAAAAGGCTGCAAAAATCTTTCTTGCTTTTCCCTCTTCAGTCTCTCTAATTAGAGGCCTTGTGAGTTATCTCCTATAGCATTTACAGCCATAAGAAAAGATGATCAATTATTTTTCTTGAGGAAAATTTTGACAAGCATAAAGGAAAAAGAACATGGGTCAGGTTCTTTCTTTAAAAAAATAAGGAAAAACAAAACCAACCAAACAATAAAAAGCAGCAGCTGTTTCCTTGCAAAAAACTTTTTGTTTCTCACACAAATGTTTTGGCTTGACTGAGTTTTTCTTCTCTTTCTTGACAAAAATGTTGAAACTTTCCCAAAAGAAGGAAGTTTTCAGAGATGATCTCAAAAGCAAGGCTCCTAGTGAAAACCAGTTTTATAAAAATGTCAGTGAGGTTGTAGGCAGTGCAAGTGGGGAGGAAGGGTGAGGAAGCCAGCAATAGTGGGTGCTTGTGCAGGAGGAGCAGTGCAGGACATGGCAGGGGCAGCGCTGCTCAGGCCTTCGCACACACTGACAGCACATCAGCTGCTCCAGCCGTGCCCTCCCCGCTCTTCCCACTGCCCCTGCCAACGGTGGGACTTCAGCCCAAGAGGAATCTTTCAAGGAGGACTGGCTGTGAGCTCCTGCCCTGTCTAGCAGCCTCGACAAGAGGGTTGTAGGAGGTTAAGGTGGCTTTTGGAGCAGAAGAGCCCTAGATGTCAACACGGGAGAACTATGTCGTGTTGGTGCGCGAGGAAGATCAGCGAGGAAGATACAGTGAGCACAGCACCAGTGAGGACCAGGAATATACAGAGCAGGAATCACAGAGTGAGGAGATATGGGGAGGGCACAGCTGCTTCCACATTGTTTGGCCATACCATACACCCTGCATAGGTGGTATTCAGGGTGGGGCAGGGAGCAGAAGACCTCATTCCTTCAGTTCCTTCATATGCCAGAGATCAGACACATAAGTACGGCAAACATTATGCTTCTGAATGATCAAATAAATAAATAAATAGAAAATTTCTTGCATGGTTTGGCCAGGCAGAAATTGGACTCCTCCCAACTAAAACAGACCTCCCTTTCCCCCCAAAATATCTGGAAAATGAAGCACTTCTAAAGCCCCACATACTGAGTATACCTTTCTTATGTTACAGGCTTCTGCCTTTTTCTACCCAACACATGGTAAGGATTATATTTAAATAAAGATTTAACACTCATAAATGGTTTCTTTTAATATTGCTGTAAAGTAATGGATCTTTTATGGGCAAATTTAAATGTCATTCCCCAATGTACAGCTGCAGCACACAGTATGGTACCGTTTTATGCAGCCATAACCAAGGAGGCACGTTGACCAGCAGTGCCTGTGGGCAGAGTGTGGATTTTATTAGCCAATATGAACTGATGACCCATGAGCAGAGTCAGTTTTTGCATCTTGTAAAGTCAACCATTGTAAAGGTACCCCCGCATGTGGACAGTGAGCGGTTTCCAGCCCAGAACAGCTGAGCAGAGCCTCCTGTCTTGGACAGCAGCAGATCCTTTTCAGCTTGTAAAGGTTTTTACCCACACCATTACCTGTTCAGGCTTCACCTCTCCCGGCAGGGATGTGGCTGGCCTGGCTTTGCACATGCTAATGAAGGGATGGTGTCAAACCCTCTGTTTTCTGATCACCCCCTCTCTGAGCATCTGCCCAGCTGAGCCAGCATCAGATGCCTTATGGTCCCAGGCAGAAAGTCAGATTTTTCCCTCCCATCCCTGCAGAGGAGGGCTTGCATTGCTGCCTAATGTAGCCTTCAGCAGCTGGCGTGCACAACTGAACACAAGGCTGTTTCCGATTAAAACGAAGAGTCGAGTTCCCAGCCCAAATATTACATAGCAGAGATATTCCAGCTCTTTCCAGCCTCCCACGATGAAGTATTTGGTGACTTTTCAGAGTTCAATGGACTTTTTTCCAGAGTTTGTTGCTGGAATGGGTGATTACTGCCCAGTTTAAAAATATTCTTGACTTTTAAATAAAGGCAGGATTACTTTTCTGCCTCATTTTTGCAACACTCTATTCCTTGTAGAGGTGAAGTAACTGTCAATCTAGATATAACTCTCCATGGAAAATTACAGACAAGGCTGGAATGGGCCTAATTGTCTTAAAACAATGGTCACTCTTCTTGCAAAATGTTATGTCATGCTTCTGCTGCCAGAAGACCTCATCTCAAAGACATCTAATCAATTATTTATGCATTTTCCTGACATAATTTCCTTCCTCTTTTTAAAATATTAGTTTCTGATGTTTAGAATTAGTAAAATACTTAACAAAATATCTCATTAAAAAGGCATCATACTCACCCCTAACCACTAGAGAGTCTCCCATGCTCTCTACATTCCACAATAGGCAAACTCCTGCCAAAAAACCCTGGCAGATCAATCCTCCCAGTGGAATGAGGGATCAGAAAATGTTATCCAAACCCCGCTGCAGCACAGCCACTTGATAGGGCTCATTGCCATCCATGCAGCATATGAAAAGAAACCTGTTATTTATTTCAGCCAGTTCCTCACCAGCAAACTAAAATGCATCCCAAACTGCTTTTGGGTCATGATCCAGCAAATCATCTGAGCACATTTCAGAAAAAAATGTGATCATGAAATATTTTGCCCTCATCAAAGATGCACACTCACATTCTTTGTTGTGTACCTCACACAGGCATGGGAGATGGCCAGACAGAAATTTCCAGATACCTGACTAGGGGCTACATTTTCAAAGGCATTTCTGGGCCAAGCAAAGAGACCAAATGAGCAGCAGCACTTTTCAGAAAAACTGCTAGACTCAGTTTCATTGGTTCACTAAATAAATCTCAAGCATTTATATATATATATATTTTACCTCTTGAGTAAACCAGAAGCAGCACAACCTACTGCAGAGCACCAGAATTCAAGTCAGACTCTCTTTTCCTGACTTTTATCTCACAGAGAAATGGAGCTGCCCAAAGAGCCCAACGTAGGGATTTACTCCAGAGAACGTTCTTTTTCTTTGTTGGTTTTTTTTTTTTCTGTTGTTATTTTGGGGGATTGGTGTTTTTTTCCCTCTTGAACACATCAGAACACTCTGGGTTTGGTGATTAGTTTTATTTTGAATCTTGCTTTTGGCTTGGTGTAGATTTGAATATTTTCTTCACACTTTGCAAAGACTTTGAACACAAGAACAGCATCTCATTCAATTTTAAAGCTGTGGTTTCCTTCCCCTTTTTAACTGTGAATCATGCTGTGATTTACAGTGGCATATATTCAGAAAACTGGGCCAAGGCTTTTACAACTGGATGCTCCTAAAACCCTGTTTAAATTTTCTGCAGGGGAATTCTGAGGCAGTGAGAGTTTCTTAAAATTAGGATTTATTTAAGAGACTGAGGAGAAACCCGGGAGCTTAACATTATGTCCTGGTGTTGGAAATCTTAGCTTAGGTTTACATTTTAATTCATCTGTCAGCACAAGCTCTTGGTAATGCAGAATTTCACTTTTTCTTTCCCTCCCACCTGCTCATGAAACCTCAACTAGCAATTCCACCTCCTTTTCATTAGGAGCCTGGCACTTCTCAAAGGACTCAAGCTGCATGGAACCATCCCTGTGAAAGCTGAAACCGGGAGAAAATTCCTGAGCTTTCAGATTTTATTGCAGAACCAAAAAGTTGAGTTCATTTTGCTGCAATTCAGCATGTCTCAGGGGCCAAGGCAAAGCTTTTTGTGAAACCATTCTCAATTTAAAGTGAGTGTAGATGGAGGTGGTAACAGGGAGTAGGCACACACAATTCTAGTTTCCTGGGTAGTCGCAAATTTTAGCATAAAATTTTAAATGTAATGTAACTGAACTGTAAACTGTAAAAGGTTTTATGTATCTGCATTTTTAACTGCATCTAAAAAGTAACTGGAAGCAAAACAAAATATTGAATATGATAAATATTTTCAAGGAAGAAGGCAGTTGTTTTCTGTCCTGGTTGGATATACTTTCAGCCTTCATTCAAACTGAGGATCTCTACCTTTGTTGGGTAGGAAAAAGATATTGGATGAGTGAGAATGCAGTGGAAATCATCTGTGTGAAATGCCAGAGATCAACCCATAAAACCTTCTCAAAATAAAATAAACTTAATGTCTCTCTTAGCTCTGGCACCAGAATTGCTGCCTAAGCCCCAGGAAATTCTGGCTCCCTTCATCAAGGGGTTAAAAGCCACCATGCTGGGAATAATACATATTCTACTTTTTCCTTTTCGTACTCCCTGATGGTTAATGACATCCAGTCCCATCTGGATAACAAGCACCATAAAAAAACATATCCACCAAAGAATTTTGCCCAGATAATTGTCTTTGATGAAAACCAATTGCATGATGTTCACATCAGAGGCCTTTTTAAGCCAGTCACTCATTTCTGGAGATTTGAGCTTCAGAGGTTTCAAGACAAGTGTACATAAGCGCAATTACTAATGCAACACTTCCGCTACAGGGTCACTGGCATTTTCCACCTTTCTTCCACACTTTCAACGAGTGTAGTGCTTTCCAAGCATTGGAAGGCTGGCCACACTTGCAGGTCTTTCACAATAATATGATCTTGAAAGTTTTGGATAACAACCCACTCATCACTGGTGGCACACAAGGACAGAAAAAGGTGAGCTGGAGGATGTGGGGATGGATCTGAGCTTCACAACCTTCCTTTCTGCCCCAACTCTGTGGCAGCCAACAAACTCACAGACTGGAGTCTCTAAAGTATGTAAATTAGAGAGAAGTCAATTCCCCATCAGGCTGTCTGATTTTTTTCATTTTCCAGGTTGAAGTCTAAACAGGTAAGTATTTCTACATCTTTTCTGAGTGTTTCCTCTTTAACAAAATACAAAAGCATACAAAAAAACTGTCCTCAAACTGAACCAGTCCTTTGTCCCCGTTTTCCATCTTCTCTTTCTCTTCTCCTTTTTCTCTTAGATTTGATATTTGTCTATCCTAATCCTACCAACATGGGTTGAAGAACTTGTAGGCCAAAAGCTTCTTTTTCTTTCTAAGCAAGGATACAAACATCAGTCTGGACCTCTAGCTCACATGTTACTTTTAGTAGGTCTTGCTTCTCTGCAGGAATAACTAACTTGTATTTTGTGAATGGACTGCCATTCGTTTTCTTACTTCATTAAGGTTTGCATGTTTTTTGTGGTATTCTAGTGTTGAAAAATCTCTATGCTAGTTCATATTTTGATACTGATAACTACTTACCCTGGGTATTCAGGTTTCCTATTTTCCCGTTTGCTTACATCCAAGCCCACAAAAAGCTTTATGCTAAGACCAAAAAAAAACAGTATACCAAAAGAACCAGCTACTTTACTTCTAAAATAGCCATCAGATGGTGTCTGATTCTAGAAGTGCTCTCTTTTTTTCATGTTTGGGAAAGAAGTCTCTGTGAATAAAGTAATACAAAATATCAGGAAAATATTATAGTTTCCTGTATATTTATACCTCTCATTACAACAAGGATATTTTTATCCAGAATGTGATCACAGCCCGTGATTTCATCAAAGAGAACCAAATCTTCTATTATGTAGCATGACTCCCTTGGTTATCTCTGTTCCATGCGTTCTCTGTTCCCAATGACCAAGTTCCCAGACTGTCCCATGTGACACCACAATGCCAAGAGATTCTTGGACTTCATTGCCCATTCCTGTAATGCCCCCTGTGGACTTGGTGGCAGCAATTCCATCCACATAGAAGACCCAAAAATAAATAATGCTCGCAGATCGAGCTGAGTAGAAAACTTGGCTATTGTTTCTAGTCAGTGAGTAGAAACAATAGCCAAAAGGAAAAACATTAAGACCAGATGAATTTTTGCTTTTCAGGCCACTGGCTCCAGAATGGCTTTTTCCCTTCCCATTATTTCCCAGAGCCAGGTGTAAGTGTGGAGGAACTGAGGGCTGGATATTATTGTGAGAATATTGAGGGAAGAGTGTAAAAAAGCAGTGTTTCAGCACACTGCTAAAAGGAAAGCTGTAAGATAAAGGCCACTAACTGTCTAAAATGCTCTGGAGACATTTTGAAGTGTGTTACATTGAGACCAGTATCAGCATTATATAGATGAAGGCCTTGGGTAGCACCTGGTTGATTTTCACCGTGACTTAAATTATCCAAGCCCTCTTTTCTCCCAGCATCCATTCCTGCTCAGGAGCCTCATATAAGGACTTGATTTCTCCTCCCTAGCAAAGGGCAAATTTTTTGTTCCTGTCAGGACCATGGCCTTAGAGACGAGGCAGGACTGGAAGAGAACTCCAAGGTATGGGAGCAGACAGTGCAAAGAGTTAGCAAATGCCAGGCAGTATCAGAGCTCTGGCTTTGGCTTTGGGTCCCTTTGAAACACCTGAACATCTGCAGTATTTTCCACTGCAAAGCAAATCAACTCCTGCAAAAACCCACAGGGCTGGGGAGGAACTGAGAATTCCTAAAAGTTTGAGGAGGGATTTGTTTTTTTGGAAAGATTTGTTGCACGAGGTGCGTTGCCTGATCATATCTGGCACTGGCTCAAAGTTGAAGACATCAAGGAAACTGGGAGCCAGAAACATGAGTCCAGTTCTTGCTTGTTTCTATATCTGCTCCTCCAGTTAAAACACCAGCGGTAACCCTGGGTCAGGTAGGTGAGCAGCAGAGTTTAACAGAGATGCCAAGTCACACTAGGTAAGACAGAAAAAAATGGAATAACCTAGGGCTGGGACAACATAAAGCCACTTTATGCATGTTAAGAAACACCCCACTTAAGATATTACAAAGCAAGGCATCTCTCCTCTTGGTGAGCCTTCATCAAGTCATCAAGTGCTGCTTGAAGGGGCTGAATCTGGCAGATAGATGGTACCAGTTCATCAAGCAGTGGTGCAAGAGGGAGGAAATGGAAGAAAATAACCATGGGTACTGGGCCATGGGTACTACATCTCTTCCCAAAATTGTTTCAGGAACTCTGGAAGCTGAAAAAATCCCCTAGTTTTCCAGAGCCCTTCAAAAGATCTCCATGAAGAACATAGTATATTACTCAGTTTGCCCATACTGGCAAGATGAGACACTGATCTTACCCTGCTAGAATGCGTAGAAAACCAATATCCTGTGGTAAAGCTTCAGCCTTATGCTTCTCTTTTAATATAAACTGTCATTACAGAACCACAGTATTACCCAGATCTGTTTTACATGAGTCCTTGGCAAGACAATGTCAGCTGTACTTAATAAACAAGGTCTGCATTTATCGATTCAACGATATTGTAAAGGCTGAAGTGTCATCTGGTGTTACGAGAACATCAAACCTGCACATCAGATGCAAGACAACCATCAGTTGCTGGAGGCCTGCATTACCAGCTAATGCAGAAGGAAAAAGAGCACATGAAATTTCCATGAAAAAACCCAGCTCCCAAATTTGAGTAAGAAATTGATTTCCTCTGTGACCAATCTTCAATCCCCCAAGATGGAATGACATCGTGGACCTGTCCTTCCTTCATGACAGCATCTAGTGTAGACCAGTTGTCCAATTCTGTCTTGACCACTGTTCCCTGGTGCACCCCTCTCCATCCCAGAGCCATTAAAAGAAGCTGCTGTCTCCGTGCTGCTTCTGTGCAGGAGTCACAGGGGTGCTTCTCACTGGATTTATTTTCTTTCTATCTTCTTTTTCCAGCAACCAATGGTGAATTTCACTTGAAATAATACTTTGTTCTTTGGTATTCCTGAAGAATGTATAAGACACAGAAGTCTCTATGGCATCAAGGAAGCAAGATGATAGAGCTGATGGGTAATTTCTTCAAATCCAGGATGTTTCACCCAAGGCATCTGTTTGCACCAAGCCAAAGTTCTTGCAGCCTCTGCCTCAAATCCTCAGAACATTCCTGAAATATAAGGCCTTTATCTCCAGTCTTTCCCAGAAAGTCTGTTTACAAGCAGGGTACAGACAAACCCAGGACAACTTATGAAAATAAATGTCAAAGCAAGTATATGTAACCACAGAGCTCACACCAGCTCTCCATGACCAGGCAATTAACCCCTAGTGAAACTCCTGAGAACACCTTCAAATAAAGAACAAGGGAAACCCCCAGCTTTGAGGAGGGTAGAGAGTCCCCCAAAAATGTTGGTTTGGTTTATGTTTGGTTCAAGTCAAAGATAGTATTCTGCACACACACATGCAAATCCCCGTGAAAAAGAAATGTCACATTTTTGGCCAGGTGTCCCGGTGAGATAAATCAGAAGTAAAATAGCACTGATTCTAGACACAGAGACAGGAGTGTTACTCCTGCAACGCCATAAAAGCATCTTGGTTTGGAGCTCCATGTATACCCTGCCCTGGCATTTTTGGGGAAGAATGTTATTTGTCCTTACATTCCCAACCTACCCTGTTACAGACCTCAGCCTGCTTCTTTTGCTGAGACCTTTTTAAGGGGCTGAGTCAAACTGTCCAGAGATGTCAACAAGTTGTGAGAGGCAGGCTCACACTGGCAGCAATTACCAGAGGGCAATGATCAATGGGGGTCTTTTGTTAGCATTACAGGATCACTATTGACTCAGGAAGGAAGTGCCCCCATGGTTTAGGCTGAGCTGAAATGGACAGGCAGCCTTGCCCTTGGCTGCTCACAAGCCACTAACCTACACTTATCTCATTAATTATTCCTGTCCAAATGGCAGCGATCGTTATGATCCACAATCAGCTGAGGAAGAAGAGGTCACAGCAAACACAGAGGCTCCATTTACCAATCCAAGGCATGCATCCTTTCTCCTATTTGCATCCAAAGTGTTGTACGGCACCGGCCCTGTTCCTTTGACAAACAGGTAACAACACATGACAGCCACACCAGCTCTCTGCAAAAAAGAAAGGGTAGAGCCTTCATGTTTTTCCACTTATAGAAGTAAAACTACAAGGCACGGTGACCTTGCTAATTGCATAGATGAGGAGGGGGGAATAGTGTACACATTCCAGTGCACCCAGATTGCCTTGATCCTCACATACTCTTATCCCAAACTATGGTCAGAGCCGTCAATGGTTTACAAGGCACTTGATGCACAATCCCATTGCTTCAAAAGTATAGTTTGTGCAAGGGAATTTATAGGAAGAAAATACATTTGACAGGAATAAAAGACATTTGAGGGATGAGAGCTTCTGGATGGAAGGATGGAGTCTCCTATTAAAGTCACCTTGCACTGCTGGGGGATAAATCACTCCCTCGAACATATTGCAGTCTGTTGTAAAGGCAGATGATTAGTACAACTGAGAATGAAACCACGCTCTGTTCTTGCCCCCCACTGTGTTATTTTTCTCCCTTGCACTGAATTGTTCAAGCCACAGCATTTTAAATCAAGCTCTGATTTAAGAAAGGGAAGAATATACAAAAGGAGCAGTATATTCCGAACACACCCTGCCCTTCAAGCTTATTTCTCCCCAGCCACCTCAGAAAGAGGAAAATCACGAGCCCCAGAGGAAACCTTACAAATGTGCACTTGCAAAGTGAAGTTTGCCACGTGTACTCAGCTGGGAAGGGAAAACTCCCCAGCACCTCTGTTCAACACTCTGAGCCCTGGGGGAGAATGCATTTGCAGAATTTGGTTGCTGTGCCCCAGCCTATCCTGATAACTAACCAGGGAACAGCAGACAGCCTCAGGAGTTTCAGGACAAAAAGAAAGGCCCCCACCAGGAAGCCATTTCCTTTTCCAAACTGCATTTGTGCTGAAGGGTTTTTTTCCTCTTTCTCCCCTCATGGGGGATAAAATAAAGAAAGAAGGGACTTTCAACATCTGCTCTAGATTTTTATTTTAACTCCACTGATTTATTTTCAAGATTCTTATCCAGTGCCTATAGCTTAAGCCATCTGTATTTTCCTGACAAACAACCATCAGACCCAGTACTGTCTGTTGAACAGAAATGCCATCAGCCTTTGATTGAAGCATTTGCAGTGGAAAAGATCAAGCATTCACAGACTAGGTTTATGCCAGACTCTACTGCACCAAAAGCATCTTACAGACATCTTCCACAGCCTCAAGAGGTGACTGAGAGATGTAATTGGTTCTTTCCTACAGCAGTCTGCCACAGTGATCAGGTGGGAGATGGCAGAAGGAGAGGTGATGATCACGGGCTCTGAGGAGCTGCACCGCTTTTCAAACACTCCCCACTTGGTGGTCTCCTAGCAAACAGCAAGAGAGTTTATCAATTGCTACTGTACTGCTATAGCAGTACAAAAACTGGTGCTAAAACACCACTCAGGGTCTGAATTTGCCTGCAAAAAGAGGTCCCATTTTCAAAAGGCACATAGGGGAATTTACCATCCCCTGCTGGCTCAGATCTAATGCTAACTGTTACTTCTGTGCAAGAGAAGCCCACAGGCAAAACTAGCAGCTTTTGTTCAGGGCACAAGAGATCAGGGTTTTGTTATTCATACTTCTGCAAAGCACTCATGTTCAGCAAGAGATGATCCCTCTCCCAGTTATCTTCCAGACACAGACCTCTTGGTGGGGGTCCATCTCTTCTCCCAGCTAATGAGGAGTAAGACAAGAGGAAAAAACCTCAAGTCATGCTAGGGAAGGTTTAGATTGTATATTAGGAAAAATTTCTTCACTGAAATGGTAGTCAAGCAATGGGACACTTCCCTGACTCTAACGATGTCTTCTGCCCTCCCAGCTGCCATGTTGCCTCATCAAGACTTTTCTCTACGCATTTCCATGGGCTGTGAGTGCCCATGGGCAGTGATCTCAACAGACAGGGTAAACACCCACCACTGGATAGCACTTCAAACTGATGGTGGCTAAAGGACCAAGTTACATGGAAGCATATCCACAGAAATTATTGTAATGACAACAGGCTGGCTGGGGCAACCATGGTGATAGTGGGGTGACCATCAGGGCAGCCACCATGGCTTGGCCAGCTCCTCTACCCTGGCAGAGGGCAGCCAGCAGAGCAGGGCTGCTGCTGCAGCTGGGCAAGCCACAGCCCCTGCCAAAGCCCTGTCAGTAAGTGGCCACTACTTCATCAGTGAGAGCCCAGTGGCTGGAGGGACAAAAGCTCAGCCATGCTCCCAAGCCATGCTGGGCTACACTCTGCACACCGCTGAGCCTGTTTACATAAAGCCATTTCTTGTTTTCCTTTCCAGAAACAGCGCTGCCAATCGCTGGAGGCAGATGTGTTTATCAAGAAGTGTATCTCAAAGCCTGACATGAGATCTGCAGCCTCTGGTGCAGCTGAAAAAGTCTGTCAACACCTTGGAGAGAGCAAGCCAGAGGGGCCAGCGGGGGACCAGCCGGGGCCGCAGTCCTGCCAAAAGCTACAAGAGGAGCTCAAGCCAAACAAACCTTTTCCATGCCCTCTGTTCAGTATCTAGTGGGGGCGTCCAAACCACAAATCAGCCAGTTCTTACGTGAAAGGAAAAGCCTTTTTTTATTATTATTTTTTAACCTCTCCCCCTCATTTAGAGACCTGCTCTGCCCTTAAACCTGTGAATATATCACTGTATTAGGTCTGAAAGTTTATGTCAGAGGGATGTTGAAGTCTGACCACGCTGAAGATTGCCTGCTTAGGAAATAAAACTCCCTTCTAGGGATCTCAGCACTTGATGATCAGCCTGAATTAAAAAAATACCAAGGGGCAGAGTAAATCCTTCAAGCAGAGACCTGACGGGTAGGGGAAAGGGGTGAGTCACGGGTTAAAGAGACTTTTTGTTAATGCTTTCAGACTCTATCTGCTGCTCCTGAACTGCCACTTCAGAGACAGCAGTTTCTGGGGGAACAGAGGGACATGGAAACCCTCATCACAGGATGGGAGTCGCCCACAGTCCTTGGGGTGTCATTGCAGTCTGCATACCATGATGAGTTCTTCCACCTCCTTTTCCAGAAGCACCAGCTCTGGAAGCAAGAAGGAGAAAGACAGATAATTTGCAGAAAATTAATTTCACAGACCTATGGAAGGAAAGAGAAAAAGAAGACAAGAAAAAGAAATAAAGAAATCCTGCTTCACAGTGAAATGCAGTTCCTCTGAATTACATGGAAAATGTTGCCCATATCTGTGCAAAATTCCACTGGTCTTATTGCTTATCTGGTAATCATCAGTCAATTACATTTGCACTCAGCTAAACTTCCTGAGGCAGAGAAATCTTCAAATCACCTCTTCTCTAAATCAGTCTCTTCTCCACAACTCTTCACTCCAGAACCTTCCCCATCCCTCCTCCTTCCTGGGGCCCTGTGACTTGTGCTGGGCAAGGTGCCCAATGGGGCTTATTGCAGCTCCCCGTGGGACAAGCATAGCTGACATTCCAGGGGACTCATGTCCTTGAAGCCTTCAAAAATGACAAATAGCTGGAGGAAAAAAGTGCCTACACATACAAAAAAATGCCACAACTTTCACGATTATGTACTTAGGAGAAGATTGGGGTTGTATGTAAACAAGGTACAGTCCTGGCTCCTGTGCATTTTCAGAAATCCCTGAAGCTGGATTCCAGGATGGATAAGCTACTTTCTCAATTGCCTTTCATTTGGAGCACCTCAGCCTTCCTCTTTGTGGGTGTATGATGGTGTCACATTCCCCACCACTCCTGGTCCAGAGAGAAAGTACAGCTCCCCAGTTCATCCATGGACAGGACTATAACATGGACTGGAGCATGCTTCTTACACTTCATGTAAGGAAATTTGAAGGTGCTCTTCTCTGAAGCTTCCTGTTGTTTGGTTTATAACATGGGTGTAGCAATAACCAGATCCTAGTTATTCCTTGCTTATGGGCACATGGAAGAAGCTGGGCATGTGGACATCTGATATCACCAGTGGGATCTAAACAGGCAATGAAGACATGAAAGAAAAACACATTTTTATGGACACCCTGTGGAAGTGCAAAGCATAGTATTTATCTTTGCATCCATTGGGCTTGCAGGATTCTCACCCTTGGGCCACCAAGTTTTCCTTGCCAAGATAAAGGTACAGAGCATGGGGCTAAACTTGTTTATTTTCAGTATCCTATTCTTAGCAGCAACTGCAAGATGGTTTCCACACTTAGTGTCTCCCCAAACTACTTAAGTCTTACCTAAGTCTTTTCAGATGGTTCTGACAGGCTCAAGGAGGACCATTTCTGCAGTTCAGGCTCATGAGTAACATAGATTTCTGGTTTCTCCCATCATGCATGGGTCTGGTTATTTTCCAAACCAAAAACCCCAAATACAGGGTTTTTTACACTTCTGCTCCCTCTTCCTGCCGTTCAAAGCTTTTGCATCGACCACAGTACTCATTCCCACGTGCCCTCCAAGAGCTGCAACTCATAATCTTCACACCCAATGAATTTCTGTTTACAGTCTCACAGTTGGTTATAATGAGAGGGGCTTCCCAAATTCAAAAAAAAATGAGCATCTGCCTCTTGCGCATATTTTTCACTTAATATCTAGGAAAAACACAACAACGGGACCATATTATCAAAAAATACATGAAAACATTTTTCCAGAGTTTATTTAGAAGCTACCCAAGCGCTGTACATTAGATTCCATGACAGGATTTATGTTGGCAAACAGATAAGGAACACAGTGGGATAGATTTCCCAAATGGGCTGAATCAGCACCATTCCCTTGACTCCATTCACATAGTACAAGACTGGCCTGAGATATCTAAGACACAGGCACCATAGCCAGGAGTTAAATTAGCGTCTGCAATTCCCATTAGTATTTCCTGTAATAGGAATCTTTGCTGGAACTGCCATATCTTGGTGCTTCCTGAAGTACAAGTAATTATTGGGGATGTCAAGAAAAAATCCTTCGGGATAGAGTCATGCACATACCTACTTGGGCACACTGGGCACACCTCTTCTGGGAGCCTGGATTATTTTTCTGGGTAATGAAACACTGAATGTCTGCTTTTCAGGATGATATTTTGTGCATGTTGATGACAGCACAGGCAAAATGTCAGAATAGTCATTTTATCTGGCTGGTTGACAACAGGGCTTGCAACGTCCAAACTAAAACACATCACCCCTTGGAAAAATCACATTACTGCCAACAGGCAAAACGTTTAAAACTGCTTATCAGCCAGGCTTGGAGTAAGGCCAGAGCACCTCTGGAGCAGAGGCCTTTCTTTGCCCACCACATCATCTCTGTTATCAGCCACTTCTCTGCAAGCTCACACTGAGTCTTCTCACACTCCCTCTGCATCCAGTTCAACAAGGCCCAGAGGAGGAGGATGAAAACGCATCTGAACTTCTTTGCTGAGTGTTTCCTGTTTCATTTGCTTCTTTGTTTTGAAAAAGAGAAGAAAGAAACTGTCTTGAATGTCATGTATAGAGACTCAGGCTCTGAAACTGCTGCAGCGCTCCTATTCAGCTGCAAGCATCCCCACGCTCAATGGCCTTTTATCCCCTGATCACTGACATGACAGGAACTGCGGTTACCATGTCACCAGCAGCTATTGCAGGCTCAGAGGGATCAGGACCTTCAGCCACAGGTTATGGACTCAATACATAATCACAGCTCCATGATCACTCAGACCTGGCAATGTAAACTTCAGAATGCATATGCCCTCTCCAGCACACCACTTACTTTATACAGCATGTGCAAAATCTAAACATTTGAGGGTTTTTTTGTACTCTGTTAGAAGAAAAAATTTTAAATTTCATCCAATTTATTTTGTCTTTGGTGAGCTACAGTGTAGCAAGAGCACTGTGAAAGCACTGACAAAAAAAATGTGTGCCTTTTACCTGCTCTGGCACACAAATCACAGTCAAAATGATGCAGACTTTTTTTTAATGGGAGAATTGTTTATTCTAGGGTTGCCTACTTGAGCTTGTCACTCCCTTGCAGTTGGGTAAGTCACCTAGTGGTGGTCCCCAACCAGAACTTATGAGCATGTTGGTGGTGAAAGTGCCAACAGAAAGCAACTGGGCAAATTTGCCTTTTGCAGCCATTTGGGGCCTGTAGGACCAATACTGAGAACTTGAAGAAGAGTCAAGCTGGACAAAGTGGACAGGTTAGAAAATTAAAATGAAAATTCACAGAAAAGACATTCCATTGTGTATACAGCTCCAATTTGTGTATCCATTGCCTGGTTTGTGTTAAAAGCTCTCTCCTGAATTAAATGCACATGTTTTCCCAGGATTTCATAAGACTCCACAATTGCATTTAGACAACAGTAAGACTGCCCTCAGCTTTTCCAGCATTGTCTTACTGTTTTCTGTGAGGGAAGTAATGTGAAAGTCTTCCCAAACCAGCTGTAATAACTTCAAAAATTTGTCTTGGTATTTTTCAATGTGTAGAAACGTTATGTTTTTTTTTTTTTTTTTTAAAGGGATTAGTCCCCTTGCTAAGGCTAGAAGTGGTGGAAAACACTGCATGTTCTTCTTTACGGGAATGCGGCTTCTGCTAACCCAGGTTTTTCACCAGCTTTCCCGTTGTATTAAACAAACCCATTGCCTCAGCGGAAAAGCGTCCGGCAGCCTTGCAAGGGAAGGGAAAACTGCTGGAATGGGGCCGCTCCCCGGTGTCTGCTGCCCTCCGGTGGCCGCACGCCGGCGCTGCCCCGGCCGGGCCGAGCGGGGGTTCGCGGCGGGGACACCGGCGGGGACACGGGCGAGCACGGACGGCTCCGATATTTTGGCACGCATCTACATACATATGTACATATAAACATGCACACATATATACGTACACGTATATCGCTGCGTAGATGTGCGTACACACACGCACAGACGTGTGTGTGTATATATGTGTGTGTGTTTATATAGATAGATAGATAGATACATAAAAGGCATCTTGCTTTTCTTAACTTCCCCCTCGACCCCAAACCGCCCCTGCGCTCATGGCTTTGGGAATGCAATTAATAACATTTGGGGACGGCATTTAACAGCACTGCATAATACTCCCTTAATGAGAGCAAAAAGGCATCACCTCATTCCAGATAGACACACGCACAGGCTCCCAAGCCAAGAAAACACATCTGTGTGGAAGGAAATAATCTGTGGCACAGCAATAGCTGCAAGCCAAAATGGGGGAGAGTGGAGGGTTTGAAACCCTTATTTTACCTTTTTTTCTTTTTTCTTTTTTTTTTTTTTTTTTTTTTTTTTGTCAATTGCTTGGTTGCTTTGTTGTTAGTTTTACACCCCAGCCCCCTTACTTCCCCAGGGAATCACTTTCCCTTGTCGAGCCTGCAGACGTGACACTGTGGGAAAGATGCCGAGTTGTATTTTGTCCTGCTTCGTTGCCCCCGGCACGGATCTGGCTGTTTTCCGGCCAGCATTCTTCCACAGTGCCTTAACTTCACGGAAAGGAGAAAGCGAGGGTTTAGGGGGGGAAGGTTTCAGGGTTTCACAGCGCAGACAGCCCATGCTATAGAAACAAACAAACAACTCAGTGAAAGCATTTTAAAGTCACAATTCTCTGACTCCTTGCGAAAGTAAAATAGACTAGAAAACCACAGGCTCTGTGTATTCAAAACCCTCAGGGTGCAAAGTGATCTGAATAAAACCAAAGGGAATGGTTGTCCAAGAAGAGGCCAGAAAGGCGGTGTGATACTGGACAAAGACTGGGAGAGGCTTGGGGACAGAGGATTAGTAAGAGGAGGGGAGAAAATGAGGCGGGAGGAGGCCGGTTCAGTAGTGACCCCATAACGAGCTCATCAGCAAACACATGCATTTCACCACAGGGCAGCTTAACTCCCAGTGTGGTTCCTGGGAATGACCAGTGCACTGGGAAAAGAGAGGAGGGGGGAACCAATTTTGCACAGGGTCAATTATTTCCGATTATTCGGAGATGGGAGAGGAGATTCTTTCCAGGCCCAGTGGGTAATCAGACTTGTGCAATGAATTGTAGCATTTGTTTCTCCTTGTTACCATAGCAGATATATCCCCTCGGCTGTGGAGCTATCTCTATTTCCCTGAGCCCTCCCCAACTCAAGGCCCCTTTCACTTCTCACCAAACTACGCAGTCATTTCTTGAGGGAGTGAATTACAGCAACTTATTCCCTAAAGAACCTTCCTTATTTAGAGAGAAACCACAAGCCAGGGAGATCTGGGAGTGGAGAAGGAGAAAAAGAAATCAGATTTGTTTAGAAGCAGCAGCTAAACAGCTGGGAGATCTTTCAGTTGGTTTATATTTCTAACTCTGTTTGGGTCTTGCTTTACAACCTGAATGAAAACAAATCAGGATTGTTTCCTCCTTCTTGGAATGTCTGTTTAGGGTTTTAAGGGCGGAACAAGGAGGGGGAGAGGGGGAACAACTCCACATGGGCTCTCAGGAATCACTGCTTTCCCAATGCCTGCAGCCTCTTTATCCCCCTGCTAACCTCTCCTGCACACATGCAGCCCCACTGTCTTCCAGCCACACTATACAGAGACAGTTGTAAAACTGCTTTGTCTAAAAAGATGGCTTTTCACCCTTCTCTTGGAAAAGGGAAATGTTTTTTCTGTGTTGGGTCATTGCAGAATAAACTGTCCTGGATCATCAGAGATTTATTTTTTTTTCAAGTCACAAAAGCAGAATACCTTTCCCTTTCCTCCCCCCACACCCCACCCCCCCCCCCCCCCAAAAAAAAAAAAATTCTTCCGTTGCTTCATGCAAATGTCACATGCAATTCTTTCTTGGGATTATTCCTAAATGCCGAATACTGAATTCAAGAGCTTTTCCACGTACATAAGCACTTGTGAGCTGTCACAGCCCAGCTCCGAGAGGGTCACACACGCACGACATGACCTTCTACCCCAGCGTTACTGCCACGCCGGGCAGAAGCATAGCGTGATATTTCTTGGCCCATTAAAAGTTGTTTAAATTACACAGTGTAAGCAGTGGCCTCAAAGTGCCTCATCTGCTAAACCAAACTGAAGGGACTGCAAGCTCCCCTGGAGACAAAAATGCAAACCCCGCGAAAGCGGGATGAGAAGAGGGGCAGGAGGGAGCGGTGGCTGTATGCGGCCGCGGGAGCTCGGCGGGCAGCCCTGCCCGGGCTACGGGGCTTGCTGTGACGGTCTCGGAGCCTGCGGACAAGGAGGAGATAGAAGCAGCTCCAGCGAGCTCATCGGCTCGGGGAAGTTCTTTAGAGGATAACTTTCCTTTTTTACACTTAAAACTACACGTATAAAACAGAAACGCTCTCCGTGCCAGTGCGTGTATGTGTATATTTGCAGTCCCGGCGCGGGGACGCGAGCACGCAACTTGGATCGCACCCGAAACACTTTGATAGGAGCTGGGCACGCCAGGCTGTCGCTGCGGGCTCTCCGCGGCGGAGGGCTGCGGGGAGAGCTGGGGCCGCCGCCCGCTCTCAGCACCGCACAGGAGCTGACGGGGCTGCCCCGACCCGGGCCTGCCTGCTGAGTGCGTGTGTGCCTGTTTGGCGTGGGACCGCGCTACGGGCGGTGCCCCCGATCTCGCAGCCCCCGGCGCGGGACTCGCCGCCGGCCGAGACGACCCGGGACATCCCCAAAGCCGGCTCCGGCAGTGGCGGCTCCAGCGTGAGCCGCTCCAGAGCATCCACTGAACCAACCCGAGAAGCACCTCCGTCCCTTCCCTTCCCGGGGAAGAAAGAACCAGAGCTGATTTGCTTTGTCTAATTAACTTTAATAATAAATGCCACTTCCCCTGGCCTAAGAAAGGAAATTTACCCCCCATAGAATTCGAGGTGGGAAGGGCAGTGAAGCTCCCGAGTACCGTGGGCTCAGTTCCTGATTTTATTTTAAAATTTTCTCCCTGGGCAGACGTGGAAAAGTGCTAAAACTCATAGAGCCAAGCGGGGCAAGCCTGCCCGGTGTCCCCGCCTGTCCGCTGCGGCCCGTGGGTATGTCCGCCTTGCCCAGCACGGCGGGCAGCCCCAGCGCGTGGCTCGGTGCTGTCCCGGTGCCCGCAGCGGCCCGGTGCTGTCCCGGTGCCCGCAGCGGCCCGGTGCTGTCCGGTGCCCGCACCGTCCGCGCCCGCCGCGCCTGGCTGCAGCGCCCCGAGCGGCCACGGGGCGGCGCCCGCCGCCCCCGCCCCCCCTCCCCCCGTCGCACCTCCCCCCTTAACGGACAGAAAT
>JACBWW010000012.1:5649286-5692865 GCA_020086605.1 Lanius collurio
CCCCCGTCGCACCTCCCCCCTCGAGCCTCTGTGATTTACATACGCGGTGTGGATTGGTCAACGTTCCCACTCGCGTCATCTTTGACGCCAGTGCTCCCCAGCCAATGGCTCTCCGGAAGCCCCGCCATTGGCTGCCTGAGTTGATGTCAATCAGCAGTAATTTGCATGCGGGCGCGCTCCCGCCGTGGGAGCGCGGGCGGGCGGGGCGCGGGGGGCGCGCGGGGGCCCGGCGGTCACGCGGAGTTACACGTCACAGCCATGGCACGCGCTGGCACCGCCCCGCCCCGTCCCGTCCCGCGCGTGGCTCCCGCGGAGCTCCGCGCTACCGGCGCTCTGTGACCGCGGTGGCGCCTGCAAACACCGCTCTGAAACCGTGACCCAGCGCGGAAACGAGCGCGTGTGCCCGTGTTCATGGTGCGTGTTTGTGGTGCGTGTAGCTGTGCCGGCTACACCCGTGTGTCCGGCTCCTCCGGCAGCGGGAGGAAGAGGCAAAGCCGTGGGTGCTCTTCCGTCGCCCCGGCCGCCGGTCCGCTCGCACGGCACGTTCCCCCGCGTCACCCCGCGGGATGGGACTCAGGGGCGTGGGAGCCCCGGGACAGTCAAGAGAGAGAGGCCGCGTAGCAGCTCCCCACCGCGAGGGGCAACGCCGAGCGCGGCTTCTGCAGTGGGGAAAATGATGTGGGGATGAAAACAGGCGGGCGGCCCTCCGCTCGCTGCGCTCACGGGAAGCGGCGCGCCCGGGCGAGCGGGAGCATAGCTCAGCCCCGGCCCCGCCGCCCCGGGCCCGCTCCGCTCCCCAGAGCCCCAGAGCACGCGTCACCGACGGGCGCTGCACGTCACCCCCCCGACGCCACCGCCGGCGGCATGAGGGGGAGCGGGCTGGCAGGGCGCAGGGACGGGGATTTACGTGCTTCGGGACGCGGCTGCAAAAAGAGCCGCCAGCGCCACGCGGGTCCCGGAGAGCCTACGGGCACCCACCGGGGGGACCAGCCAGCCCCGTGCTCCCCGGTCCGCCCGCCTGTCCCAACGCGCCCCGGTATTTTGGGGGGCAGAAATCAGAGCGAGCGCTCCGCAGGGGCCGCACAGCGGAAGGGTTTCAGCACCCGGCGATGGGGTACAGAACGGCTGGCTTTGGCTTCTTAGGCGTGTTTACAGAAAACGCACACAAAACAAAACAAAAACAGCCCCAGGTGCTTCCTGACTCTATCACCGCCCTTATTTAGAACCAGAGGCCGGAGCAGCTCCGAGGCAGTCTGGGTGACGTCACTAGGGAGGGGCTGTGTCGTCACGGCTGATGGGTACCGAGGAGCTGTGATCCCCCCGCGGCAGCACCGGGACCGCCGCTGCCGCCAGGTGTTGGATTTCCGCCGCGGCGGCAAATTGATGCTTTAATTGGCGAAGCAGCTCTATTTTCTCCTCTATTTTTTTTTTTTTTTTTTTTTTTTATTTTCCTCACATATAAGGTAAACACAAGAGGGCGTTTCGAGCCTTTGATCCCGGCTCTGTACAGTAAGGAAAACAAACCATGAACTTCAAAAGGGATGGAGCTTTTCTGGGGTTAATTTCGCTTCCTAAACGGCTAAACACGGCAATAAATCATAGCTTCCCTCCCCTCCAGGAAAGCGCCAGTCGGAGGAATATGTCCCAAAAGCACCCTTCACCATCGGCAGCCTCAGAGCCCGCGTAGGCTGTGATCTGACGGATCAAACTTCATGCGGGAGATATTATAAATCAACAGGTTTCATAAATCTTTGCAGGCGACAGCTCCGCGGGGCCGGGGCGGGGACGGGAGAAGGGGAGTGCCCGGCGGTAATGCGGGTACCGTGAAAATTCACTTCCTCGCAAGAATTGCATTAAGTAAACCTAACACCGAAATGTTGTCTGGCAATCTGTCTTGAAAAGGTTACAGCGTGTTAAAGATTTGGAAAGCTCCATAAAGCAGTAAAGATTATGAAGTACAGCTTAAAGGTTTATCAAATAACTTCCCGTGCCGGGACAACATTTAAACCGAAGGCAAAACCTGAAGCCTGTGATCTTTGCAGTCTGAACCCATAAACGTGTTTGAGGAGGTATTCTAGTTTCTGCCGCTTTATAGTATCACTTCTCTAATACGTAATTTAAATCCACTTTTCAGGAGCCGATATCTGGCAGTCAAACTAATACCAGGCAATTAGACACGGTGCTTTAAAACCACTCCGGGGTAGATGCAGTACCAAGGGGCATATATGCAAAATCAGGAAGCGAAACTGGGGCTAGAGAGTGGGGAAACGATCCTCAAACCCTCTTGTCTCGAGTCTGGGAGCGAGGGGAAGAGAGCGTGTGCTGGAAACGGCTCGGAGGAGAAGGGGCACAGCAGCCCGAGTTTCCCCGCCGGGGGCGCGGGGTAGGGAAGTGGGAGACGACCGCCGCGGTGCCAGGAGCCGCGGAGGCGCCTCCGGGCTCTTCCCTCACTGGTTTCCGTCCAGGGCTGCCCCTCCGCTCCCTGCACACGCACACACCGGCTCTGAATCACACGGTTTTTTAAGGGGGCCCTTTGATCTGGCCAAGTGTCAGAGCCCCGAAAGCCGGGACTCAAATAACACATCGTTACGGCAAACAAATTTCTGCAGTCAGCTTTATGGCTTTATTGTCTATGGCACGAATAAACTCGGGGAATTAGCAGGTTAGGGAGGGAAAAAAAAAAAAAAAAAAAGCTCGCCTATAATAAAATACACATCTGTTTCCAGGGAAAATATGGTAAAAAACACACACAGAGTCAAAACCTGGCTTAGTCTCCACTGGCTGTATGGATAGGGAAAAGCACCATCTGTCATTTTTTAAGTGGCCCTTATGTGGATATTTACATTTGCAATAGGCGTTTTAATCACTCGTTTTATACTATTTATTGTTGATTGTATTTTGCAATACACACATACCAAAAAAAAAAAAAAAAAAGCAAGCTCAGTGTGTGTATACAATCATATCAATTCCCTTTCCATGAACAAGCAGGCGCACTTAAAGCATAGACTACCATAAAATTTATATGGGGGTAGATTTTTATGGGCTTGTGTATTAATAGTCTCTAATAAAATAAAGTTTACTCTATATGTGTGTGGCTTGTGTGCACATGGCTACGCTCACCGTCCAGTTCTCAGTGTGCTGGATAACCTGTGCAGGAATTATTAAAAGGGGCATATGCATATACCCATTAACACGTAGTGATAAATCAGTGAATGTCTGGGTTTGCCTGTGCACGTACCGAGATCTAATTTCCGAGCTGGGAGAACAATATATCATCTCCGATATTTCAACAAGTGGGGTTTCTGTGTGTCTTAAATATTTTGCGAGCCAGACTACACAACCGGAAATAATGGATTTTCTATGAGATATTAAAGAAAAATCCATCATCTCTTTTTTTTTTTTTCGCTTTAGAAAGTCGTTAAAAGTTTGGAAAATAAAATCCCAGAGATTTGCGAGGGTTAAATCGTTTCATTCCCTCTTTGCGCACACACGCGTGTGCCCGCACACACGCACCCTTCCACACACGCACACACATGCTGCCCTTTTTGTAGGGATTCCCACCAAACCCATGAAAGGACACCAGTGGGTGTTAAACGATACGATATAGGAGCTTTCCATCCACAGGTTTAATTTTCCTTAGGTATTGCATTCATATGTACTTTATTTGTATTTAATAGATAAATATTTTACACATCTACATACGTTGTATATGTATATGTGTGTACTATTAGCAAGAAACGTAGATTAATTGATTTGAGCCTCGGCTACGGGGGACCCTGGCAGACCCCCCTGCGGACAGGATGCGGGGACGATGGCGGTGCCTCCCGCCAGGTACCGCAGCGCAGACGGGCGATGGGGTGAAGGCAGCGTGTGCTGGAGGGGCTGTGGAGGGAGGCACCCTGGCACGGGCGGCGGATCCGCCTGCCTGGGAGCGGGGATCGCCCGGGCTTTATTCCCTACTATAGCTCACAGCTTCCAGGCCCTTTAATAAGTCCAAATATTTACCCTCGAGAGAAATGCTTTATGCGGCTGCATGAGGGCCGGTAACCTTTGACAGGAGCCGTCACAAAACACTCCTCCATAATGGACCACAGTGCGCGTACATCTAATTTATTGTGCTAAAAGTTATTGCAGGGGCTGCGGGAGGGGGTCTCGGACTACAAATAAGCGTTTTGCCACTGAGCGGAACACACCGCCCCTCGGTCAGCCGGGCAAAGCCACAGGGTATCCGATTCGGCCCCATCATCCATCCCATGTGATGCCGCTTTCATGCTTTTGGGGGGGAAAAATGCAACAAAAAAACCCGCACCGGATACTGCAACACGATACCCCGGTAATGCGGCAGGCAATATGTTTCCCGCCTATCTGATAAAGTGGAGTGTTGAAACGAGGGGCAGGAAACCGTGCGCGATTTAACGGGGAGAAGCGGGAAAACCCCCCGCAGCCCTGGGTGGCGGTGTCAGCACCGGTCCGGAGCCACCGGCAGTCCCGAGCTTGGACCGGCCGCGGTGCGGTGCCGTGGGAGCCCCCGCCTGGGGGCCTTTTAAACCCGGCGGCCGGTGCAGGCTAATGAGGGGGGACACTTCCAGCGGCAGCAGCACCCGTGGGGGGAGCGCGGAGGAAGCCCGATGGGATATTACCCTGTTTGTTTTCCCTTTGATCCGTAGGAAATAGGTCCTGCACTGCGTGACCCATTAAACTAATAAGATTATAAAGATCAGCAAGAAGGGCTGGGGCCGCTAATGGTTCCCATCTGGGCCAGGTTTCGGCGTTATTAAAAACGGCGAGGCAGCGGGCTTGGGTTACAGAGCCGAGGTGAAAGCAGAGAGAGCGGGGAGCCGGGACCACACATCGCACCAATTAGCGCGGCGGGGCGGAAGGGCCCGGGGAGCCGGAGGGGCCGGGGCGCCATAAACCCCGGCGGGACCCCGCCCCGCGCCCGCCCCTCATGCATATGCAATAAGGAGGGGCCTCTATGCAAATCAGCGCTCCGGGGCCGCCCTGGGCGGCGCGCTCGGTGGGCGGGAGGCGGAGACGGGCCCTGCTTTGCATAGCCCCGCCCGGAGCGTGACGTCTCCGCGCCCTCCTCCAATGAGAGCGGCCGCCGTCTCGGGTTGCTCCGGGGCGCGCGCCCCTTCCTCCCCGCTCCCGCAAGGCACGCCCCCCTCACGTGCTATCCAGCCAATAGAAACGCTGCATGCAAATACACCGAGGGCGGTGCGCTCCTCGCGGCCGCGGATTGGACGCGCAACGCCTGCGCTGGGCGGCCCCTGCCGGAGGGGCGGGGGCGGCCCGCGATTGGCCGGCAGTGTGGGCGGGGCGGTGACGCCGGGCGGGCGGAGAAGGGGCGGAGCGGGCCCCGCGCTCCTCCCGGCCCCTGCCGGCCCCGCCCGCGGCCTCCGCCCGCCCCGGGAGAGGCGGGCCGCCCCTCTGCCGCCGTGTGCCCGCCTCCCCCCGAGCGCGGGCGCTGTGAAGCCCCGCTGCCCCCCAGCCGGCTGCTTTCGCTCTCGCGGAAAAGGAGCGGGGGAGGCCGGTGTTGCCCCGCCGCCGCTGGGGTGCGCGATAAAAATGGGAGGGGGAAGGAAAGAAACCCCTGAGGGCGGGGGGAGGGACAGTGCCAACTCCGCCCGTTTGCGGCTAATGAGCGGCCTCGAGCGCGGGCCAATTAGCGGGTGTCAGCTCGGGGGAAGGCGGTGTGAGCGGGGGGAGCTGATGGAGGGGGGCCACAGGAGCGCTCAGGTTAAGCCGGGAGGGGCTGAGCCTGTCGCAGCGAGGGTGGGGCGGTTCGCCCCTCTTGGTATCCATCACTTCTTGTGCCGCGGTGGAAAATTGTAAACGGCGCCTACGAGATTAATTAAAAACGTTCCGCTAATGGAACGATGCCTGCGAGACACCGAATGTCTGAGCGCCAATTTAAACCTTCCCCCAGCCTCCCCGATGTGGTTTTTAAAAGAAGTAAATAGCATTGGAACTATTCGCTCTAGGCAGTTTCGTGCTTTTTTAAGTGCCCGAGCTTCACCTCTCCGTGATTTAGGTGATTTAAGTGATCGTCTTGCCTCGAGCGGTCCTTTCAGCCCTTTCGTTAAAGTCGCTTTCAGAACAAAAATCTCCTGATGGTCAGTGGGGTCTTAAAGGCGTCGCTTTAAAGGGCTTATTTTCAGCTAACAGCTTTAGACTAAAGCGCATCTGAAAGCTTACTTACATATATATGTTCGTGAATAATAATTCTTCACCATTATTTGCATTTTTTTTAACAGATTGTTCCTCACCCCCGATACTTTACAAGCTGTTCTTCGTTGTATTTCTTGAATACACACGAATTGACAACTGACATAAACACTTCACGGGAATAATATAGCATAAGTTATGGGTGTAAATGTGCCTTCAGAACTCGCTTCAGAGCTGGCCCAGCAAATGCATAAATGGTGCCGAAGTCTCTGAGACCGGCAGCAAATAGTTCTCAACACAGCACATTGCAGTTTGTACATGAGGGTGGTTTTTAATGTATCATTCTCTGTGCGTGAAGGCTTTTTGCAATATTTGTTCTAAACACAAACTAATAAATCGTACCGTGTATTTCGTTAATTGAGAGCCTGAGAACCCTGGCGTCAAGCAGGGAGACGACTTTGGGCTCTGATCCTGTAAGCGCTAATGGAGTCATGCTCGCTATTTACTAGGACTTCTAGGATCAATTGTTCATAACTTCTGCAAAACTAGGGACAAAATGCCTGCTTAAGGATCAAGCAAATGAAGACTGGAAAATCCGTGTAGAGAAAAATAAATGTCATCATGAACAATCAGGGAAGCTACACGAGATTACCGAGTGTAGCTCATTTTCTGGGAGCAGGCTTGGGTAGAAATTTCCAAGTACACCCAGAACGCAGTTGTAGGATGTGGTATTGAAAACCTGCTCATTCTGAAGTTCGCTGTGTAATTAATGTATGGAGTTCCCGCAGTGCCCGAGAGGGAAAAGAACAGGTCTGCAATGCATATTTTTCTGCGCTTGACAGCGTGCCTTTGAGGGAGTTATTTTTATATTAAATATATGTGCTTATGTTACTTCAAAATTAGTAAAATGCCTTTGTTTGGAGGTTTTGGGTTTGTTTGGGAGGGTTTCTGTTTGTTTCGGTTTTTTTTTTTCTACATCGTTAAAATTTTTGTATACTATATTCCAGCGTTTCTGCTGCTCACGTAACTTAATAGGCGAATTGTACAGGTTTCCTGTATTATTGCTGACATAAATGACATGGTAAACCACTTAAAACAGGGGTGAAAGCTAACTGAATTTTTGTACCAAACCCACACGACAAGGGTAATTTCTAGCTTAACTGTGTATTCTTCTAGACACTATCTTCCTGTCATTTAGAAGTACTTAAAAATATGCAAATAAATTGCTGGTTATTCATATAGGTTCCTGCGGAGGAGGAGCACAGCAGGAAAAGGTGACACAACTTCATCATCTTGGTTTCTTACCTGACCTAAATTGATGTAGGTGGAACATTTCCCTCTACCTGGGGATCTGTGATATTGACAGATTTATTTACTATTAATTTAATTTACCTGAACTGCAAAAGAAGTTTTGATGGATAAAGATATATGATTGGGCCAATGCAAAAAAAAAAAAGTCAATCACTGAACAATTGGTGTCAGCTTATTTTATTGTCTTAAATCCTGGTTTAGTTTAATTTTCTAAATTACTTTTGAAATATAGTTCATCAAGATGTCTGAAACATAATGGCAGAAAATTCTATGGATCCAAATAGCTTAGTAGGACTATAAAAGGATTATATAGCTGTATGGATAATAAAAAAAAAAAAAGCCCAAAGAACTGGTAATACAGGCATACATAAGGTGTATAAATACTTATACACCAAGGTGTAAAACAAGACTAGATTTACATTGTTGGAAATAGTGCTTCCTGGTGCAGGCTTTTTTTATAATCCTTTATCACGGAGTTACTCATTGTCCCTTACTTCACTTCATCTGGGACTGATATCTGTCTGAATAAACCACTTTTAATTTTGCCAACGCTTATGTGTGTTTTCCTTTTTGCGTATCTTAAATCATATTCCCTGCTTCATTCAAGATCTGTTCCACAATAAAAATAGGTGGAAGTATTCCCAAAGATTGACAGGCATTGGATTATGCCCTTAAGGAATCATTGTATTTCATGCAATGTCAAAGAATGAATAAGCATGAAATCTGATTAGATCTGTTTTTCTCATGTTACAGTTATTGTGGTTTGCACAATTGCTACTCAACATATTTTGCAGATGATGTACATTTTATGCATGTTAGAGAAACAGATTTTTTCTCCCACACTTGTTTATTTAATCCCAATATGTTAAATAGGTAGCTACTCACAGAAAGAAAGAGTGAAGCAGTTAACTACGTGGGGAGTCCTTCAGTGAAATTTTTGCAACAGAAATTCAAGGGTGGTTTACACCTGAGGCTGTACAGGATTGCAGAGTGTAATTCCTGGTTTCTGTTTCTGACCCTGGGGACTGACTAGGTGTGTGACCCTCTCTCCGTTTACAGGTCTGTAGGTAGTAACTACGAGTTTGCCTTACTGAAGCAGGTTAAGAACCTTGTCTGCAATGCAAAAGATTCACTGTGGAAAGACTTTTAAAAATACAAAGCATTGTGTGGAAGCAGTAACAGAAACACAGGCAGAAATAGCAGAGCTCTTGCATGCCAGAAATATTCAGCCTGTAGACATAAGTCAAAAATATCAAGGATAATTCATGGCTACGTCAGAAGATCAATTTTCCCCATACCGAGCACAAACTGAAGCCTACTTTAAATAAAGCAAATGCAGAAAGTGTGCTTTCCACACATGGGAAAAAAAAGAAAGAAAAAAAAAAAGCTCATTTAAAGTGCACTGTAGTTAACAGTTAAGTGGTATTTTTTTTTTCTTCTTGTCTTAGGTGCTGTTTTGACAAGTTGAACACTTGAAACTCATTTTTTAGGTTGTACTTCATGGTTTGCTCTCGGTTTTGTTATTTGTTTGGGGCTTTTTCCAAGCCATGAGCTTCTGAAATGCAGTAATAGAAATCTTCTGATCAGGGTCTCTGCTGGACTAGAAAGATATTACACGTCGGTGGTGTTATTGTGAGCCAGTTAAGGAATTTGTTTCACGTTAGATCAGTATAATTGTGAGTTCCAGACTTGGCCCTCTAATTCTGTTTGAATTATTCACTCCTTGTATAGTCTGTCACACTCATGTGCCTTAACGGTTCACTGTGAACCCCATGTCACACAGCTTCTATAAACCTTACCCTGCCTTAGTGGAAAAAAAAAAAAAAAAAAAAAAAAAGAGAGAGAGAGAGAGAGCTATGTGCTCATAGCTTTACAAAGCCCAGATCTTTATGATTGTGGATGCCATTCTGGACATTGCTGGACCACAGAATAAAAAAAAACAGAAGTGTCATGTGATAAAATGATTAAGACACGCAAAACTCCGTTAGCGTGCATGGTCCCAGGCTTGTCCAGGTGGCAGCATGAGCTCCGGAGCCCTGCCTAGCTGCTCTGGGAAATGAAGGCAGGTTCGCAGCTCTCCCCTCTCAGAACAGGAGCGCTGTGTTATCGCCCGTGCAGAAAAGCAGGCTCTGAGGTAATTCTTTAAGCTGCCGCAGGAGGGTTGGCGGAGTGCAGGAACACTGAACTGCAGCCCCGCAGTGCTGCCTCAGCCCTTGGTTTGGATCACCCGGCGGCAAACCGGAACGGATAAAGGGGAAACAGAGTAAGGGAAGCGACAGGAATGAGTGACATCGTAGGGAGACACGAGCTGTGTTAGATCAGGTTAGCACTTCCTCTGAAAACAATGTGAATTGACATCTCCTGGCCAGGTCTATGGTTTAAATATATGGTTATACAAATACTTCATGTTTGTTTGGGGTTTTTTTTCCAGTGCTAAACCTTTTTGTAGAACATTTTTGTAGAACCTTTTTTGGTCACTCAGACCCTTTTCTCTCCAGTAAGTCAAAATACCCATTCCATGATGTTTTAACGATCAGAAATCTTGTTCAATATCAACAGAAAAAGAGAAAATAGCAAAGAGCAAAATCTTCTTCCCCTTTGACAGCCCAAACGCACACGGCAACTGCAGAGGCACAAGGAAACTGGTGTGTTTCTGATGCAGAAAATCAGGGACAGGCATAAGGCTCAGTCATGTCCTATGGAGGCAGAAAGGGCGCAGGTTCTGCCACTTCACTGGCGTCCCCAGGCACCTGCCATCCCCGTTCCCACACAGCACGTGGCATCCAGCTCTGGGATTGCTGTGCGGACTGCAAAGAGAGGAGCAGAACTGCAGCCCTGGGGAGCCTGGGTGATCTGGAGGTGCCACACCCTGCCTCCTCCCAGCCCTGGGCAGTCTGTCTGCGTGGTTTCCTCTACCCTAACCCCTGCCCTCACATCCCCATCTTCCCAAGGGTGCCAGAGAGGTTCAGGATGGCTCTGGGGTGATAGGATCTGTAGTGTTGCCAGCTCAAAACAGAAAGAATTGCTTTTCTTTTTCTTTTTTTTTTTTTTTTTTGTAATGGTAAAAGGGATAGCACAAATTGCACATTGAGGACAGCCATTTTCTCCATTGCCATAACATAACTGTCTTTGCCTGTTCCCCAGAGCTTTGCAAGTACATAATTTCTAGATTATCACTTCCATCTTGTGCATATGGAGATGCTACTCCAGTAGAGCTCATCCTCAGGAGAAAATATTATGCATTTTAAATTGTTCTCCTTGTCTTTTCCCTGCAGATATATTTTATGCTAACAGGGAATGCAATATTCAGTACAAACTCGGGAACAACATGGTGAACTATAATAATTATTGGACCTGTTAGGTCTATTATGGAAATAAATCTTCTGTGAACCAACATTTTCCCTCTTATGTTTCACAGAGAGACAGTAACCCTTCTGCTGTCAATGAATTAATTTGCTAAAAGAAGCTGGAGTTCGTAGATAAATCTTGAGATTATTTCTCATTTACATATTAGCTTAGCATTTATGTGCAGTTCCATTTGTGTGATACTCCTGGGGACAATCCAGGGAACAATATGAATCATCTAATATGTTAAAATTAGGCTACCATAGAAGGGGACAAAACCTACCTCTATTTTTTTTTTTTTTTAATTATTTAGAATAGTCTTTATGATTAATTATCTAGCACTGTATACATAGTATTCCAGAGTCGTTTTTGCATCTCTCTGATGCTGGAGCACACTTGAAGAAAGCTTTCTGTTCTGAGACTCCTGCAGAGTGTGCATTATCTCAAGGACTACTGGTTGTGGCTTGTGTGATATTCTGGCTCAGACACGGATTGTTTTTTTCTTCTTATTTATGGTGAAGAAACAAGGTCAGAGGCATAAATGAAAGCAGGACTATTGTACTTCCTATTTCCTGTGGAGTCCCCAGAGCTCTGGTTTGAAATAATTACTGCTGTTAATTAATGATTTGCCAGCTGTCTGCACTAATTTTATAGCATTTATGTGTGCAGAGCCATTGTGCCTCACATTCCTGCTTGAGAATCAAGAAGCAAGACACTAGAATCACACTTACATGTTCATTTGTTATTTTGAGTATAGTCTGCTTGCACAGACCAGACTGTAAGGCTCACTGAGGAGGTTTAGCAGCAGCAGAGATCTACTTTGGGACATTTTAGACATTTTCATTTCAATTTTTGCTTGATTTTGGGAAGCAATAAATCAGAAAAAAGGCAAAGTGGCCTGTTTATTCTTACTTTAAAGGTACACATCAGTTTAAAATTGGATTGAAAAAGCTAGGCACTATAATGTGTTAGCCAGACAGATTGTTACAGAAAACGTAATTTCTTTGTGTGTTAGTGGCTGCCCCACTGCCGTGAATGCCTGCACTGAGCTGCAATGCCTGCATGGCTTTACTTACCTCCTTCCATTACCCCTTCATAAACCCTCATTTTTCCCGAAGATTTAGCTAATCAGATGGTTGCAGTAACAGAATTCCCAGTGACCAATTCTATTTCTCTGTAGCAGTCCTGCACTTACAGTTGGCTCAATGTTTAGTGCAGGGTTTGTTTCCCCTTCTCTCCTTTGAGGACTTCTGTCAATGTTATGCAGCTGTGGCATTTCTGACAGAAATGGCAATATCTTAGTGGTGGCTGTCTGTACACACCCTATTACAGTGTTTAGAGTGAGAGTCCACTACTCTGGAGGTGATTAATCTGAACAATTGAGTGTCCTGGTTTCAGCTGGGAGAGAGTTAATTTACTTTCCAGTAGCTGGCACAGTGCTGTGTTTTGGATTTTGAATGAGAATAATGTTGATAACACACTGATTGATGTTTTAGTCGTTGCTAACCAGTGGTCAAGGACTCTTCAGTGTCTCATATTGCCCTTCCAGGGAGTAGGCTGGGGGCACAAGAAGTTCAGAGGGGACACAGCTGGGACAAGTGACCCAAACTGGACAAAGAATATTCCATACCATCTGACAGCATGCTCAGTATGCAAACTGGGGGCACAACTGGTCAGGGGCCACTGCTCAGGAACTGCCTGGGCATCGGTCAGTGAGGGGTGAGCAATAGCACTGTGCATGGTTATTTTGTATATAACAACAACAAACCTAACTATTATTGTTGTTGTTTGTTTCATGGCTGTTGTTATTATAATTATTATTATTGTTATTATTATTATTTCTCCCCTTTCTTTTCTGTGTTATTAAACCATCTTTACCTCAACCCACAAATTTTACTCTTTGTTTCTGAATCTCTCCCCATCCTACGGCAGGGAGAGGGAAAACAAGTGAGCAAGCTGCTGTGTGGTGTTTAGTTGCCAGCCAAGTTAAACCCCAACAGCCATTTTTCGGACTTCCAATATGATGCCAAGAAGGTGAAGATAATGACAGTCTGACCAGAGTGTTTTAAAACAAATTTTTATAAACATTCCTTATATTAGTTTAATAGTCACTGGTCACAGTGCTGATTTATTTGCTCACAGAGCTGTTGCATTTGTTCTCAGAGTTGCACTGCGTAGCACCTTACTTGCTGTATATGTTCCCTCTGGGGGGTAGGTCAAGGTTATCATTTTGTTGTCATTTGTAACACTGGCTTCTGATATGATAAAATTGCTGGTCATGAGACTAATCTGGTATCTGTACTCAGACTGCCCTCACCTCCATACTCTGGGAGCCATGTCTCAGAAACTAGTAATAGTTACATAACAATTAAACTAGTAATTATTAAACTAGTAATAATTAGTAATAATTTATGACTTGTTCTTAGAGACCCAAGCTATGAATGAGACAAAGTGGGATAAGGTGTCCCTCCTTCACCCTCCTTTCCTCCTTTTTGTCTTCCCCTTTTCCTTATTCTCCAGGCTAGTTACAATAGGTCTTGGGGATTTTGAATATTATTGGGATGTTCACACTGGCATGTTTCTGTTGAAATGTCTTACATTACTGAATGTGCTCCAGATCTTGTTTAGAGATATATTTAAGAATACCATCCAGAGATCTGCCTGGAGGCTGGACAGATGTGAGTTTCAGGATGTACAGGACAGTACAGGCAAGCATCTAGGACAGTAGGCATGTCCAATATTTTGAACTTATCCCTAAACAAGAGCAGAACCCTGAAAAACTAGCAAAAGATAGGAAAAAGTGAGCTGTCACTTTGGCAGTTTCTGAGAGACACAAATCGCTGCAACATGCCGAGGCCTGGCCCACACCCACTGAGGCCTGTTCAACACCACTCACTACTCTCAAGGGCAAGAGAAGGTCTCTTATTCTGACAACAAAGCGTCAGGTATTGCAGCTACTCCAACCCCCATGACGTGGCTGAACCAGAGAACCAACCCATGTAATTATCAGTCCTATACACATGGAGAAATGTTGGAAGTAAAAGTCCCCTCAACCAATAAAGGAAGAAACTCTTCCCTTACTTAAGGGAAGAAGTGGATGAGGCAAACTACTCCAAAGCAAGACCGTCATGAGAACAGAAGGAAGAAGAAACAGAACTCATAAACAAAGCAGTAACCGTCCAATCTCTATCCCTGTGTTTGCTGTGGGATATGTGAAGAGATTTCAGCCATTTTCCAGGTGAGCACGTTGTGACCTGTCTGTTCCAGTGCTGGGATAACTGGGCCAGTAGCCTGGAATTAGAGTGTTGGGAAGCCAAAAATCTGTGATCTGTTTCTGGGGAAGCGGGCATTGACAAAATTATTGGAAAAGGGGCATGAGGCCTCAGCCTCTGGATGTGCCTCCAGCTCAGGAGAGAAGGAAAGGTATCCCTTCCCAGAAGCTATTATATATCACCCAGGCAAGTGGATCAACATGGAGACAGATATCCTGGAAATGAAGAAATCAGGTGTGCTGGAGATGATTTATGGTAACCCATACCAAAAGTCCCCTGATTTCAGCTGGGATAGAGTTATTTTTTTCCCAGTAGCTGGCGCAGTGCTGCGTTTTGGATTTAGGATGAGAATAATATTGATAACCCACTGATGTTTTAGCTGTTGCTAAGCAGTGATCAGGGACTCTTTAGCTTCTCACATTGCCCTGTGAGCAAGTGGGCTGGGGGCAAAAGAAGCTGGGAGGAGACAGAGCCTTGACATCTGACCCAAACTGGACAAAGAGTTACTCCATACCATATGCCATATATACCCCTGACATAAAAACTGTCAATTCCAAATAAATAAGAAAAAGGCAAAAAGGAGGTTCTTAAGAAAAAAAAAGTCAACTTTTATTAAAATAACAAAACGCAAGGTTCAGCCGCGATAAAAAGACACTTGAGGCTGGCTAAGCCCACGACCCACAGCAGATATGGTTACGTGCTAGGCGCCTCGAGTGCACGAGGCTAGGCCACAAGTGACCTGACCTGTTCACTAGCACGGGTCCACTCCGGGCTATCCCCAAAAATGGGCGCTTTCTCTGGGTGCAGTCTGTTTTTATGAAGTCCTGTCTCCGCCCAGGCCAGCCCCTGATCCGCCCCATTCCGCCCATGGCCCGCCTTAGGTCTGCCCTTCTGTCTTCTGCCGATTGGAAAGTCCGGGATGATGACACCTCATAATTGTCCAATGGCTCGTCGTCCTCTGGGGTGTTACATAACAGTCCTTGTGGTGGGGTGCAGACCTAATTGATATGCACGGTTGCCATGGTGCTGGGTGACAAGTCCGTTAACTGGGGCTAAAAAACAGTCTCTTGCTCTTTTGAAAAGGGCTTTTCTGTGGGCTTGGGGAGACTTGGTGATTTGATTTAAAATAATAAAAGGACACTTGGGTATACAAATGGGGCAAAAACATACATAACAGGGACCAAGCATGAACAGTGAACTTCTAACATGAACAACAAACTTCAAACTCCTTAACAACTTGGCAAACCAATTGCCTTTTTACCTTTTTAACAGCAATCAACTTCCACTTAACACCTTATCAGTACCCTAAGCATAGGCCTGTGGGGATAAGGACAAAACCAGCATAATGTGGAAGAGGTGATAGCATTTATAACACCCCAGTATAAAACTGGGGTGGGGGGGCAGCTGGCCGGAGAGCAGGAATTGTCCGAGCAGTAAGTGGTGTGCAATAACATTGAGCACCATTTGTTTTTTATATTCTAATGATTTCAGAGTTCTTCCTATTGCTGTTTTCATTCTTACTATTTTCCATTCCTTTTCTGTCCCATTAAACTGTTTATACCTCAACCCATAAATTTTTTTCCAATTCTCTCCACCATTCCACTGAGGAATGGCTTTGTGGTGTTTAGCTGCCTGCCAGGCTGAAACACAACACTGGCTTAGTGTTTGAGCTATTCCTGCTGCTTTGAGTTCCTCTACAAGGTTTGTATTTTTCTTACCTACTTCTTGAAGACACTGTTTAGCTTGTGTATTATGCCTTGTAGACAAAATACTCCTTCGAAATGTGAGAAAAAAGAAAAAGCACATGAGTTTATCTAAAGCACCTACAGAAAAACAAAGCAATGTTGCAGTAATTCCAGTTCTCAGTAGACTGAGTAGTGATGCACTCTGAACTTGAATTAGAATGGTTTTGTCGTATTTCAGTTTAAAACACAGTTGCTAGTGTTTCACCTCAATAAATGGCAAAATTTCTGAGGAGGCCAAGTAATGGTGCAAGGATTTGGAGTCTTTTGAAACAGATGGTGTTACACAAATTTTGGATCACCACAATAGCAAAAAATACAGGACAACTGGTTGGTTTATAGGTATATGTGTAGCACAGGAGTGATCTAAAGATTTACAGGACCCCTCTGAGGCCAGAGTGTGCTTATTTCTATATCACTTTTACACTCCCCTGATTCAGAAGTCTGCAGGTTTTGCTGTCTTTGTCAGATTTGGTCACTCACAGGGAAATGTCTTTCAAATAAGCACCTTAAAATACTAGATAATGAAGTACTAAGACCATAAAGCAAGGTAAAAAAAAAAAAAAACATGCTTAGATACCAGTGGGCACAAATTATGCCAAAGGATTTCTCTTCTCCTCCTCCCTTTCTCCCATCCCAAACAATCCTCTTCAATATTGAACAGGTCTGAGAACAATCCAATCCAGCAGGTCAAGATAGGGTCAGTTTTCCTGACCTGCTTGCCCCCACCTCTTGATAATCTAGAAATGAAAATCAATTCTTGTCTTCGAGCTTGTGAGGAGCTCATAATTGCTTTAGACTAAAGCACCGAGTGCCTGCTTTTTCTGCCACCTTTCAATTCTTAGAGATGGGGATGTCATTTTTCAAGTCGAGTGCACTGTCAGAATTAGATTGCGTGGTAACCAAGTAGAAAGATTTCTGCTCAGAATGAGATTTCTTCTCACTGCTATGCCTTTTATTTTGGTCCAAATTCTTTTTTTCACTCTTATCCACAGGGATATCATAATACATTTTGAGCACATTATCTGTGGAATATAATTATTTTATTAGGGACAAAACTGGAGCTCTTTTGTAGCTACTGAAATTAATTGATAAATAAAAACTGAGGCTAAATTTGCTTCCTGATCTTTTGTTTGCTACTTTCTGCCACAAATCATGCCAGTCAAATGTGGGTAGAATTACAGCTTCTTTCTATTAAGTATAGCTTTTTAGACAATTAAACTGAACATGGTACCTATTCAATTATGATAGAACATTTCTAGGCCATTTTGGATTGCTGCGAATTGCTTTCCTGAAAATAAGTTTGTGGGAGGCTGTGCTGTGCCAGCTGTCTGGCAGGGCTTACCCAGCACAGAGGGCTCTGACATGAAGGTTGCTGCCCCTGGAGTCAGGAGAATGGAGCTGGAAATCTGGTCCCAGTTGTCAGCTGAGTAGGAGGGAACTTGCTTACAACCATACTCCCTTCTTATGAGATTTCTTGTGTCAGCCTGAGCCCTCAAATCTTTACCACCTTATCTGCACTGATTTCCAAAGCAGATAATAAAATAAGAGGGATTTAGCCTTTTTTTTTTTTTTTATGTGGAGGATCTTGAGGACTTGTGGGGAAAGTTAAATGGAAGAGTGATGTATCACTTGCTTTTCAGCAGTCTTTTCCTTTTTACAGCTCATGAGTATATGTATATCTGTTATCATCTATCCTGATTAAAAATATCCCATATTGGTGAGGGCTTGGCTTTTACAGTTTCTCCCTTATACTATGGCTGTTATCTAATGAAAGGCCACCCTCTCCTCTGAGGAAGAAGATCAGTAGAATTTCTTCTCCCAAACAACTCTAGCATTTCTGACAGCACAGGTATCCTACGTACCTGCAGTAAAATTAGGCAGAATGTAGCTCTTTCCCCACTACTTGTCTGCTGCTAAGATTTGTGGTTTGCCCAAAAGAGCAATTTAGACGGTGAAAGAAACCATAACTAACACAATGATGTATTGCTAGAATGATTTTTTTTTTAATGCATAGATATTGAATGAACATTTTTATATCTGTTTTTACCTCATTTGGCAGCTGAGAATTTCAGTAAAGGAGAGCTGTGCCAAGAATTACAGTAAAATAAAATCTAAATAATTAATTCTGTCAATGAATGATGGTAGGAAATCAATAGCTAAGAATAGTCTAAAAGATAAGGGGAGAAAGAAAAAGAGGAGAAATAGGAAAGACAATCCTTGCTGGAATGACCAAAATAAGGGCAAGATTAGAGTAATAGAATTTGTTTGTTTGTTAGTTTGTTTGGGGGATTTTGTTGTTGTTTTTGTGGGAGTTTTTCGGGTTTTGTTCTGTTATGGGTTGTTGTTTGTTCTTGAGATCCATGCTGGCTCTTGACTTTCCTTTTCAGAGACTGTCACAGCAGGTAAAGTCAAGGAGTAAGAGAGGGCTTGGTGCTATCAGCCTCTCTTTTCTGACAAGGAAGAACATCAAGACAGGAGGGCATCTTTCACTAAACAAAGTCCATTTCTCTTCTTGTACCAGCTAGCCCAGGGAAGCTGCATCAGGTAATGTCAGTGGAATCTCTCTTTCATCTTTCTCCTCACTTCATGGATTCAATCCCTTCTTCTTTCTGGCCACTCTCCAGATGGCACAGCCATAGTGTTTGTGAAAGGAGGTTTGAAACCCAAGGCCCATCTTTACCCTTCTTGATGTCATGAGAATTGCACACACTGATTTTGAATGTTGCATTTTGAATTGCACTCACTGATACTACAAGTTAGCATTGCTCTTGGATGGAGAATGAAATAATATGTACTTAAGTCAGGTAGAACTCAAGCACAGGAATTTCATATTCATGTAACTGAAAAGCAAGAGAATTTTTTAGTTCAACATGATCAGAAATGCCAGTATCCCCTGTTTACATTCCTATGCTTGTTACACTGTCTCCATGAGGCAAAGGTCTGGTTTTGTGAGCAGATTAGCAATATTCTGAAGTTTTAACATATCTATGGTGTCTGAGAACTTGTTGAATTGTAACTTTAATTCTGAACTTCCTGTGATTATTAACTAAATTTATGTTCTTAGAGAAAACAGTTTTCAGCTTAACAATGTCTTTTTCCTCATATCTTGCTTTCTCTGTGCAGGAAGTCTGAGGTTCTGAGACAGGCTTGAAAACTGAAAGTACAGAGGTGCAAACCTAAGACTCTGCTTCTGGTTCTCAAATAAAATAAAAATAATAATAATAATAAAAAAACCCTTCAGACCAAAAGTAATTTGCGAGCAGGAATGAATTTTTCTCCATTTCTTTGTTTTGCTTTTGATAATTACACCAAATCCCTATAATATATTCTACACTGAATTACTGATATGCACTTTCAACCTCAGCCCCCAAGCTCCACTGTTGTTTCTGACTGGGAATAACAAACACACTTCCTCCTTTAATGTGCCCCTTGAGAAGTGACTAAATACAAATATTTATTGCTGCCTCCCTTGCTCGTATGCCTCATGCCAGGTGTTGATGCTGAACCCAATTTTTTTTCTGTTATTTCTTGCTCCTGAGAGGGGTGCAAAGCTGACTGAGATCAGGCTGGGACCTGGGGCCTGTCCTGCTGGTAGGAATGGGCTGGCTCCAGGTGGAGGGTGGCCTCAAGGCTGCTAAGCCTGTCAGTGACTGGACAGGTAGCATGATGCAAAACGACATGCTGTCTTCAGAGTCTGCAGGTCAGAGAGAAAGAATGTTTTCTCCAGTAACTTCAGGGAAATGGTGTCTGTGAGACCTGACAGCACACAAGTCCCTTGGTCACCCCATTTTTTCAAAACTTCTACAATTGCAGCAGGTTATAATTTGGATTCCCACTTTAAATCCTGTTATTTTATATCAGTTTTTCAAAATTGGTGATTTTAGAGTCCCTTATGTCCAGCCTGAACCACATGAGGAAATCCTAGCCACACACTGGCAGCCAGACAAGGCAAACAAAACTCATTTTTTCATGGCATTTGATTTTGACTTGCAAAGTCACTTTACAGACAAGGAGTGCTTCAGATCTGTAGCACACTCAGGGCTCTATTAACTCATATGGCTGCTGGATGTTGATCTAGATCCAAATCACCTTAAAAATTAGGTTATCTACCTGTAGATCTTCACTTGAGAGGAGCAATATTTACTTTTTTCCTTAATGCACACAACATTATGTATTATATGGGTAGCATGAATGGTAGATAAATCTAGGTTCTGGTTTTGACATTCAATGGTATTGCTAATAAAAGAAATATGTTTCAAACAACTTTGTATAAATCATGGTTATTTTTGTAGAAGATTAAACAATACTTTGGTCCCTCTGGATGTTCATGAACAGATGAAACATTAACCACAGGGTCTGAAATGTTTTATAAATCTGCAGTACATTCCTGCAAAGGAGAAATAAAATCCATGATTTATAAGCCAGCAGCCCATGGCAGGATATTTACTTTTGCAGAAACAGGGCTGCACATTTGGCAGGGTTAGAACATTTTTGTTTATCAAAATTAGAGATATTCTCTGATGAGTTGCATTTGTGCAGTGAGCTGCACCTCATTGTGCATGGAGGATAATTTTATAGTAAACACATTATTTATTTGCTCGTGTGCAACAGCTGTGTCTCTGGACTTACAAGTTTTGGGTTGTCAGACAAGCAGTGGTTGCAGCAAACATCCAAGGACGTCCATTACTCACAAACTTTTAATGCAGGACTTCTAATGCAAATATAATATAAGATATCCTTTATAATCCAGACTACCTGGCAATCCTACGAGGCCAGGTCACAGCCTTGAACATGTAGCAGAGAATTTTTGCATTGGACAGAAGGCCAAAAGATCAACCTTGGGCTCAAAGGCAACATAACCTCCACCCCATCCCTGTCAAGGTGGAGAGCAGGTTTGAGGGAGGTTCAGTCTCACTGCACATCATGACACAAGCTTTTCATCCTGCCCACTGACCAGTCGTGTATTTATTTAAGGGTAGGTGAGACTATTTGGTGTTGGTCCCTTACTAATCCGTATGATGTGGACAGTTTAGCCACCTCCTCTTGCCTTGGCTCCAGATTGCTGGGATGTACTCATGCCCAAACAATTAGTCATGCCCAAACAATTAGGATAGGGGCATTAGGTCTCAGCTCCCACTGTCAACTCTGCATAGGGATAACTTCAACTGCAGGAATAATTTAATCTCATCTTTTCAAAATATGCACAATTACAAGTCCCTTTCACTTGCTGTGGCAGAGAAATTACAAGAAAACCTGTGAACCTGTGAGGAGACTTCTTTTTTTATCATGATATATCATGGGCAATGCTGCTATTCACTGCATGCTGTATTCAGTGTCATACAGTAGAAGGGAATATGCTCTGCTGGGAAAACAGGGGCATATGGGTCAGGCTGGAGAGAGGTGGCCAGAAAGCATGATTCTTTTTCAGTGGAAATGCTGGACTTTGGGCCATCTGGTTTTCAGCCCAAACTGAAAGATGCTTCTACCAGGGGGACAGAGGAGCTCCATGGCTCCTCCGTGCCAGCAGGAAGGACATCAGGCCAGCCTTCCCCTGGAGGTACTGTGAGGTCCTTTGTGCTCATTTCAGGCAACAGAGTTTTTACCATGTGTGTTGTGCTTTCGGGAAAATTCCAGCTGGTTGAGTGGGTACCTGGGACATGCTTCCCACAAACACAGGCGTTACACCTGTCCCAAGGACCCCAGGTGTCCCTGTCCCAAGGATCCCAGGTTTCCCTATCCCAAGGACCCCAGGTGTCCATGTCCCAAGGACCCCAGGTGTCCCTATCCCAAGGACCCCAGGTGTCCATGTCCCAAGGATCCCAGGTGTCCCTGTCCCAAGGATCCCAGGTGTCCCTGTCCCAAGGATCCCAGGTGTCCCTCCAGCACAGCGTCGTGGCGGTGCATGGGCAGCAGGGGACGCTCCGCGACCGCGCAGCCGCTGGCGCAGCGCCGGTGGCTGCTCGCGATTCCCGGTTGGGTTCCTCATCCTCCGAACGCCTGCAGCTGGGAGTAGATGTGCGCCTGTGCCTACTCCTGCGAGCACCTGTACGCCTGAGAGCCTACACGCGTGAGTGCCCACGCCACAGCTGAGCCACACGCCCGCACGTCCCTCTGCATACAGGTATTTCCTCCCTAACTCCTTCCCATGGCAGAATTAAAAGTGCAAACCCCGACGTTGAAAAAAAAGCATCAAAAACCCAAACAAAACCAAATAAAGCCTAAAAAGGCCAGACAAAACAACACAACTAAACCAAACCAAACAAACGAAAAGCAAAAAAGCCCACCCCAAAAACCAACAGAAAAACCCCCAAACAAACCATAAACATCTTTCCCTTAAGCAGGTAGGGAGGACTGGAGGTCAAGAAGCGTCTGTGCAAAAATAGAAAAGGAAGTACAAATTAAATAAGCATATCTAAAAACCAACCCCAGCTTGATACAGTAGGACTTTAAGACATAATTGAATTAATTGAAAAGGCTGAGGCCCAGGCCTTAACAACACAGACTATGTGCCAAAATTGCATGGACCCTATTCATTTTAGTTTGTGACATCAGCTAGAAATTGACTACTACTACTTTAAAAAATACCAAGCAGTTGCAATTGTCAAGCTGTTGTACTTTCCCTGACTTGCTGTGGTTTAAGATGCCTCTTTTAGGTTTTGGGAAGCACTGATGCTCACAATTGTCATGTGCTGTCACTCACACTGCTTAAGTCAGCCATTTATGAACTAAGATTAACTTTGAATTAATTAAACATCAAGGTCTGGCTGTCCATTTCTGCTCGATACCTAGTGGAACTGATTTGTGTGCTTCTGAGAGTGAGAGTTAAATAACTTTATTGCTGTGCTGCTGGCTGATTGATAACAGAAGGCTGCAGCTAGTGCTTTTCATTTCCACAATGCAGTATTGTTCAGGAACATAATAATTTAGCGATACTGTAAGGTCAGAGCACTTACAACTTATTGTCTCACTGGGCAATAATCTGAAATTTTGCCTGGGATATTTGTGGGCCTTTGTGTTTTTTAAAAGGCATGAATTAATTTGAAATCCAAAATTTTTCAGGGTGTGGAGAAAAGCCTGATCTTAGCTATGGGCAGGCAACCAGTGCCAGGCAGACAAAGATGCTATTTCAGAATTTCTTCAATATTAACCAAAGCTTTGGCCCCACAAAGAAGCCTTTTAAAATGATGCATGTATTTTCTGCATGTGTTGTGCAGGCATCACAAAAATAGTCACTGCATCGGTGATGTGACAGCCAAAGTAGCTGTTTTCACATTTCAGGGCTTAGCACTATCAGCAGATGCTAATGGAACAACCCAGAAACCCGAAGCACAGCCCAGAGCAGATAAAACACTTTTTATGTTACCTTTAATCTGACGGGGGGAAAAAATAACTTATTATTCTGATAGAGAAAGAAACTTCCATGTGATGGTGTACGTTCATGTAAATAGGTTTTGAGGCTGGTGGCTTTCTCCATGGGCATCAGGAAAATGCTGCCTCCAGGTGTCCTGGTCTGGAGAGGAAAAATGAACGGTAGGAAGGAAAGGAAGAAAAGGACAATGCCACTGAATAGTTAGCTCTGCCACAGAGCTGAAAGAATTGAGAAATCTGTCCAGCCACCCTGCAAAAGAAATAGAAAACACAACAGTTCTTCATTTTCATGTTAATAAATGCCTCAAGCAAAGGCTGGAAACTGCCAACTGCTGGATTCACCACCAAAGCACAGCAAGCTGAGTGTTAACCTCTCCTTGACATGGGTTATAGTGAGCACTTTGCTCCTCATCACTGAAAATACCGATCAGCAGTGCTGCCATCATGTCACTGGCACGGCCAGCAATGCTCAGACCTCTCCACCCACCTGCTCAACAGCCCATCCAGAAATTTATTAAATAAACCTTCGGAGATCCCACCCCTCACTGGCTGGGTTTGGCACACTTCAGATGCAGCACAGTAGGAGTATTTTTATGGTGCCTCACCTTTGACTGTGCTGTCAAATGCTCTGTGCTCATATTTGTGTGTTTAGAAAATCTCCCTCACCTCGGGAGCAGCATGGCTGCTGCCAAGACCTTTGTCCCTGAGAAGGAGCCCTGGGAACAACAATCCCACTTTATGTGGGAAAGCATCGCCAAGAATATCTTCTTTGCTGCATTTTTCCTTTCAGAGGAGCTAGAGATGTGGTAGCAACAGATCAGAGGGTCCCATGCCCAAACAGGAGCGCACGACGGTGGCTTCTGGAGGCTGGCATTGTTGTTCATCCTAATTTTTGCCGTAAGTGATTCAAAAAAGCAAGGATGGAGTCTAGAAGCATCTGAATGATCTTTGCTTAAAAAAAAGTATAACAAAGCCTCAGCTGGCTGGCTGTGAAGGGCACAGAAATCTTTCTCTTTTAAACATTTCAGTTACAAAAGAGGTTGTAGAGTACCATCCGTAGAAGTGCTCAAGGCAAGGTTGGACAGGTCTTTGAGCAAGCTACTACAGTGACAGATGTCCCTGCCCACCGCAGGGGACTTGGACTAGGTGATCTTTGAAGGTCCCTTCTGAAACAAACCATTCTCCGATTCTATGGAAACCACTTCACATGGACCCACTGCATTTTCACTGGCTGAAGTTTCCCAAGCACTATTGCCCCCTGGGGCACCATTCAGGGTGCTTTGCCTAAGAAGGAGGAGAGCACCTTACAGACAGATGATTCCTACCTCCAGGGATAGAAAGGCTTCTCTGTGAGGCACTGGGAGCTAATGCTAAACCTAACTTAATGAATTCCTAGATGTCTTTCCCCTGTGAGAGCAGTGTCAAAAAATCTGCTGGTGAACTTGGCTGAATGTATTTTAGAGCCCTGACAGTATGAGAGATGATAATCAAGGGATCCATTCTGTTGCCATACCCATGTTTGGTTCATGTCCACATCTATGTCCACATCTGGACATGACTCTCCAGGTGCTCAATCTTGATTTTTTTTTTTGTGTGGAGCTGCTGGTATGCTAGAAACTACATCAAAACAAGTTAATTCATTTCAGAGAGGTCATTGAAGAGCCTGGTGACCAAGCAGTGATGACTCAAGTCCCACAGTACTGCTATTTTCTCCATCAGTTTCCATTACAATGCTCTGAACCGTACACTGCAAATGGTATCTTTTCTCTTAAAAGTAACACTTTTGCTATAGGAAAAGGGCCCACAAGGTGGCTCAGGTGGAAAAGAAATGCAGAGTTTTTGATCTCTGCACATAGATGACTGGGACAGAAGAGTGTTACTCTGGAACAGCTACTTGAGACTGTCCCAAGATATGTGTTTGTGTGAATTTGAATTCAGCTAAAGAAGAAGAGGTGCAGAACACCAAACCAGAGGGGATCTGATATTAAGAGACAAAGAGCTGAGACAGAATAGCCAGGATAAACAAAGAAAAATATATCCTTGAGATCCAGATCTCAGGACATAGCCCTTCTGACTTGCCCACAGGTAGCTTCTCCAAAAATTAAATGTACCCAAGAAAGACTGAAAAGCACACATCTTTCAGCATATTCTTCCAAGTTAGTAAAGGAAGTTTCTGTTGAACCAAGAGCTGTCTCTCATGTTTGGCAAATGCTTTTAAAGCCTATGGAGTAATTTGTATTATTATAAGATATTTACCCTCTGACCATCTTTGTGGCCCTCCTCTGGACTTGCTCCAAGCAAGTCTCTATCTTTTCTGTGTTGAGGACTCCAGACCTGGATGCAGTACTCCGGGTGTGGTCTCATGAGAGCAAAGAAGAGGATAATCACATTCCCTCACCTGCTGACCAAGCTGCTTTTGATGCAGCCCAGGGTACAGGTGGCTTTCTGTGCTGCAAATACACATTGATGGCTCCTGCTGAGATTCACATCATCCAGCAACCCCACCTATGTGGCTAACAGACTGCTCATGGCAATTATTCATGATTTTACAATATATCATTAGGCAAGGTGTATTGTTTTTGTTCTCTGAGTGGATGATGGGACATTTAGCAGTTGGATAACTGGAGAACAATACATAAGCCTGCTGATCTCAATACTGGGTAATTCAGGATTTCTAGGCCATAGAATCATAAAGTAATTTAGGTTGGAAAATGCCTTTAAGATTGAGTTCAACCATTAACTCAACACTGTCAAGTGCACCATTAAACCATGTGCCCCAAGTGCTCCATCTACACATGACAGCAAGGTTTGAATTGCCTGACCAGGGCAGAATAGGAGTACAGCAGATATCTCACAGGTTTGCTTTGTGCTCGCACAAAATGGTGTGCAAATAAGTAGCTATTCTCTTTGCTAACAAGCATGGGTTGAAAGGTCACCAGATGGAGAGTTTGGTAAAATGAGACTTTTCCTTAGCTACCAAGGACTAACACTTTTTACCGCTGACCTACATGTTTCCAACTACAATATGCAAAGCTATTCCCATGAAGCATCACAGTGCCTCATGTAACTAACTTCCCTGAGACAAATGTACACGGTCTAGGCAATAGTCCTTCTATCTTAAATGCCTTGTTAAATGTCTCTTTTTACAGTTACCAGTGGCAAATTCCTTCCAAAGAAGCAGATTAGTGATTCATGCTGACGTGGAATAACAGTTTCTCAAACCTCCTGAAAAGAAAGTTATAACACATCAAGTCTCAAAGTTTGGAGAATAATTCCCAGTGTTGTATTTTGGAAGGAGAAGCCTTCAGGATACCAATTTTCCTAAAAGGAAATAAACATCTATGCCTGTTATGCTCAACACATCACTGAAAAAGCCAGCACTAGAACCAGACAGTTTTTTCCCATCCACAGTGCAGATGGTATGAAGGATGCCTCACTGGGATGCATCACTAGCACAGCTATGTTCTCACACACCCATTCTCATTCCTGCAGCCAGGATGGTCATCTGCCTTCACCAGCTTCTCTCCAAATGCAAAGAGGCAAGTCAAGGAAACCTAGCTCCCAAGACTGGAGTTCTCTTCCCCAGCAAACAGACTTGTTAAGTGTTTTTAGGGATGCCTCCTTCAAAATCTCCTGAAGAGCTCACCTTCCATTCTCACATGTACACCAGGATATTTCTTATCAATACAACACAAAAGAGAGGTAAAAGATACAGGACATTGATTACAAAATATTCCAACAGATACACCAAGACTCAAGAGACAAGGGTATTTTCATCCTGGTATGTCTGTGGTATTCCTCTTTGATGGCTCGTCCCCTACTCTTTGAACACTGAGAGCGTTATCAAGAGGGTTCAGCAGTGTCTAATCTGGCAGGAAGCCAGGACACCAAGCCTTCACCCCCAAGCATGGTGGTGGCTGAGGGCCATGAATCACATCTGCTGGTCCCAGGACTGCTGCTGTGATGCTCACAGCCTGTTCCAGCCGCTGCCCCAATGGGGCTCCACTGATGCCCTGTGAGGGCCTCAGACTGATGCCCTCCATGAAGTTCTCTTCCCCAGAAGAAAACTGATCTGCTTCATGCTAGCACTCATTACTTTGCATTACTGATTTGTTTTAGGGGGTCATGATGACTTCTTCTTTTATAACCAAGCCAGTTAGCAGAGCTAGATGAAAAATTGGCCACTTACATAATAAAACTGTAGTTTTTTAAGAATCGCTTCAAACCAAAGCCCTACGCCAAATGCATTTAGATGAGATTAACTAATTTTGCCTAACATTTTCTAGGCAGTATTTCCATAAAAGCAACACTACGAGATAGTAAGGATGCTGAGATCTGATAAATGACCAAAATAAGGGTGACTTAGAAATTACATTTCCCACAGATGAAAGAAATTAATCAAGTTGGACTTATCTCAAAAAACAAGCTCCTATTAGATACATAAAAAAGTAAAGCTCTTCATACGAAGGCAGTAACTGTTCTCAATAGCCAGAGTTTGCCTGAATTGAATTTTGGAGGAAAAAAGAAGATTTTACAGAATATGCCTATTTTTTAGTTAAAATGATCCAGGCTGGCTCCAGGCACCCGTGATCTCCAGTGAGAGCTCTCATCTCCATGCAGACTGATAACCTAGCTGCAGGATACCCTCTCCCAAAATAATTTTTCTTTCCCACACAGCTACCTCTTTATGGTTATATATTTTACCCAACTCCAGTCCCAAACCCTGCCATACCCTGCACAGTCCCAGCCCCACAGGCAGGGGAATGGCACCCCACTATGCTGGGCCATGCCAGTGTGTGATATCATTACAGCTTCTTCACCTCTCCCTCTGAAGACATAGGGGACAGGGACATTCTACCAAAGCTGTGTGGAAACTGATTTTCTACAGCTAATCTCAAAAAGGAACAGCAGCAGCAGGAAGGAGCACCCAGAAGCTCTCCAAACAGAGATGGTGGTATGAGTTCAAGGCAGGGTCTTCACTGCTGTAGTTTTTTGGAAACACAGAAAGAAATTAGCTTCATGCCTCTGTGGGAGGAAGGTCCCCAACACAGAAAGGAAGCAGAGACACCCACAAGGAATCTGATAGCAACAACTGTCTGGGGTTGACCTTGGCTATGTCCATAAATGTTGTGTCCCCTCTGCAGGGTGGCCGAAGGGGGTTGGGTATCCAGAGAGGGACATATGCAGTAATAACTCTGTCAGATGCTGTCCCAGCCTCCAGTGACCTATGGCCCAAGCTGTCCATGTCCCCAGCTTGTGGCCAAGCACTGAAACTGGTCTGCCAGCAGCTGGAGATGGATGGTCCCTGAGTAGGCTTTCAGACCTGTTAGTGTCTCAAAATACCAGATGTTATACCAAAAAGCAGACATAAAGCCCCCCTGCCCCCTATATTTGATGTAAGTGCCTTAATTACGGACATTCTTCAGTTACAAATCTTGTGGCAGCTGAGGACTTAGCTCTTTGCATGCAGAAAGGACAGGCTGAGTCTTAAAATATTTACAAAGCTTCCAGGTAATGATTAAGAGTTGTAAGTGCCACACCTGAGGCATAAACAAATTGAATCCTATTTCACATTTCCTGAAATTTAGCCATTATTTCCAGTTAACCGATAATGGACTGAAATCTCTGGATATTCTGGGCATATTTGCTCCATTCTTTATAGAATTCACAATTTTTAAACTTTTTTCTGCATTATTGGAGTTGCTTTTTGTGTGTTCATGCAATGTTTGTTTACACAGTCCATATATTTAAGACATGCTTTTTTCTCAAGAAAAGATGGGTTCTCAACTTCTCAGTGAGTGTCAGGGAATTTTTCCTGATGGGCACATTCCCAGGACATATGAGGAATGAGTTAACACAGAGCCACTTGCCAGCCTGGAACATAGGAAATGATGGATCAGTGTCCTAAATCAGCACGCATGATAGCAATCACATAAACCATGTATGAGTGGGATGATGAATTATATCATTTACAGTATGCAAAAGGTTGTTCAATTTTTTTCTTCCCCCAAACTGAGGATTAGCAGTAAAATGGACAAAAGTTAACACATTGTATTAGCTCTTCTTAAGAAGAATATTAAACCTTAAATACAAAGTGTCATAGGTAGGAGAGACCATAAAGTGTTTTGAGCTAAGAAATTGTAAGGAAAAGAGTGTAGTTAGCTATTGTTTCTTCCAGGAAATTCTTCCTTTCCATTTATTAATCATATCTGGGAAATTCCCAGCTTAACAGTACATTCAAAGTAGATTATTTGAAATTAAATTTGAAGTTCATTCAAATTTAGTTCTCCCATACCATAGAAAAGTATAAGGGCTAATCTTTAAATTAAATGCTTTCCTCCCTGAAGAAAAACCAGTAGCCTACATATGTGAGAACACAGTTAAAATACTGGCACTAGCAAAGGATTTCTCAGATTTTTTCCCCCATATTTCTAGAGTTTCATTGGAAAATATGCTGTCTGACCTCCTGAGGGAGCAAAGCATCTTCTCCACAAATTATGTTGGAGAGCTTGGAAGGAAAGCAGCCATTTGCTTCAGTGTTATGCTCTGTGGGTTGCTAATTTGAGTTTCTGCAAAATGGAACCAGTTTCAAGTGCCTCAAATGATTCCTATCAAGTGTTGACAATTCCAGATAAGGAGAACATCAGCTCCTATGTTGTCTTTCTCTGCAGCTTCAGCAGGCTGGTTCTTAGCCCTCTGCTTACCATATCACTGCATATTTACACTAGCTTTTGTTCTCTGTGCCAAGTGGCTAGAATTACTGGGAGGATTTCTACACTGTAGGGAAGAACACGTTTTTTTATGAGACAGAAGCAGCTCAGTAGAACTGGAAAAGTGTAACTTTTAAAGGCCTTGAGGTGAGGAATAGTGAGTGTTACAAGGATTATTTAATGGAGTAAAGCCCCTCAGGGATGTGAAACCCTCAAGAGGCTGTTGAAAGAAGGAAGTTAATTCAAGAATGTCTTGCCAGTCAGGTTATAGATGACAAGGGGGTTTTCCTAGTGGCTGAGTGGAAGGGAGAGGTGGGATGGTATTCTTAGCTACGTGAAGCGGGCATGGCTGAGCAGCTGGAGTCCAGTACCCTCATTTGCTGATGGATCCTGATGCATATCATGGCCTTTGAAGCTACCTCTGTACTGAAGGTCAAGCCTGGTCTTTGTCCCACTGATGCTCCAGCCCAGCTGAACCAGGGTACTCATTGTGCATGGTCCATACACCCCAGCTCCTGGTCTGTAGAATAAGTGGATGCACAGAATTAATGCCAAACCTACAACTTTCACATATTTCATTACGACTTGCTGAATGATCTTGATCAACTTCTACAAGAGCTGGTGGAGAGAGTCAGCATGAGGCCTGGCAGGTGACCCTGGCTTCACACCATTCTTCCCTGAGCAACTGTGCTGGGGTTTCTCAGAGATAGAAAAGCACTGGTGTCCTACAGCATTTTGCCATTGGTAATAGTCACACTTGTAATTGAGTTTGTTCTCTTCAACAGAAAAAGCAGTCCCTTCTCAATTAATGTGAGAAGTGGCACTTCATCAGTTGTGTAATGAGCTTAATAACATCTAATGTTCCCTTAATACTCTTACTGGTGGTTGACCACGAAATAAAGACAGGTTCATGGGGATTAGCAGCTTAATGCCAAGGATAGCTGGGTTTGAAGATGGCCATTTTAATTTTCAGAGTTCATTATTACTGCTAGTATCTGGTGGTGCTATTTCTATAGCAGCACTAGGAAGCCTTCTTTACTTACCACTGCATAAGCACATGACAAAATTGTGATCATTGCCACAGACTGTGACTTTGGCAGGGAACACACCCTACCGGCTTGCTGTACCACTGCTGCAGACCAGGGTACTACTTATGAATCTTGCAGATAAAAAAAAATTACTATTATTATTACTATTATTATTATTACTACTACTATTACCATTATTATTATTTTTATTATTATTAGTGTTGTTGTTGATATTATTATTACCACAAATATGGATTTTTCTCAGTTCAACAGATATCCATCAATGAAAGGACTGAAAAACTAATTATGCAAGAACTAACACAGCAGATTAACAGTATTAATGGTAATAGACACTCAGTTCTGGGAATCGTCTTTTGAGCTTTGAATTTCAGTTGTTCTCTGTGTTTCAAATAGTTTATTGTTTATCACATTTTTACTTTTTTAAGGTGAAAAAAATAAACAAACCCTCCCCAAAGTAGGATCATACTATTACATATGTATATAGAGCTCTTGAGAATGAGCACATTTATCTTGTTTTCTGGTTCAGTTTTGAAAATACATTGTCCACTGTTTGCTGTTGTTCCTACCCTGCTCCCATTAGGAAGACTGTAAGCTCCAAAGGGGGTGTAGCACATCGACAGATCTGGGGCAGAATGAATTTTCAAAGGTGTAAACAGTGTTTGGACATCTGAGTAAGGGTCTTCATACAGTAGTGTCATTCACTCACAATGTATATTTTTTCTGCTTTGAGCTGCCTCAGAAACAAAAGTGGTTCAAAAAGTAGTTTGTTTCTGCACTGGGATCCATTTCCTCTACTGTTTGACTGGCATTTAAACACAGGCTGGTTTTGTAGGGTGGTCCTTATTACATCATACAAAACCAACCATCAAGCTGCCTCAACATCACTTATTGCAGAGCTGCACAGCCTTCACTAATGAACAGAAGCAGCCAAATTCCTCCTAACACTGAGGAAGGAAATACTTCTCTACATCTAATGTCTTTCACTTCTCCTGCTCTGAGTTATAAATATTCTGGTGCATGAGCTAAGATGAATAATGCTCAAACTACAAATAACTAAAGCTAAGGATCTTTATATTTAAAGGTGAAGAATCATTTCTTTTGGAATGTAAAGTGTGGGGTTTTTTTTTTTCCTTTTGCTTTGTTTAGCAGCTTTCATATGTGAACAAAACCTTCTATGAAAGAATTGAGATTATGGGGTTGTGGTTTTATTTTTAAACCTAGAAACTCAGGTATGGATTTCTATCCACTTTAGGTTTTGAGATAATATTTGGGGTTTTTTTAAAGGCAGGGGGAGGGGAGGGCGATGAACCCTGTAACTCTGAACTGTGTCAGCAAAACCCTTCTAATTGATCATTCTGTTTTCCAGCAAACTCATCAGTGCTGGGGTTTCTTTTGTCTTCTGTGCAACTCCACCATTAAGAAACTTTTCTGATTGCACAGCTCAAATTCAGACAGGGACTCTGAGATTTTATTGTTCCCCTTTTGCTAGGCTGTGGTTAGTAATGGCTTAAGTAATGTTTCATAACCCCTTTGTAGTCTAGTATCTCCTTGAAAAAGACAGACAGGTTTGACCCTTTCTTTCACAAAATAACTCCTCAATTCATCTCTTCTTGGCAGAGCCTACTGATTTAAACACCAGAATAAGAAATTAAGTAAACATAGGGAGGATTGGGTTTGAGTAACTGAACACTTGCAATACAATGCAGACACCTCTTTGTTTTGAAAGGGCTGAAGTAAAAAGATAGATTTTCATTCTGTTCTCCTATAAAATAATTTTGAGAAGCAATGCTAAGAAAATTATGTGACGGATCAGCAATAAACATCTCGGGCATATCGAGGGATTTATTCATTAGGGACAGTATGACACACAAATTCAAGACTGATAAGATTATTGGTGCCGATCTTGCCCACGGCCATGTGCAGGACTGTCTTGTTACCACAACTATTTAGCAGGGAGCCTTTCTCACCCACCTTTTAAATTTTTCTCTGCTGAAACACTGCAGGCCAAAACCAGTCATTTTGTATCTGGCTGTTACCTGTTACCATTCCTTTCTTTTCCAGCTAGTGACCACTTTAACCTCTGTGATGCCTGCTCTACTTTTTCCTCCAGTGTTCACATTAAAATAGATCGCGTTTAACTGCACTTTTGAACGAGGACTATGGCCGTTGAAAAGCAAAAACTATAACAACTTTAAATAGGCTACAACACAATATATAGAGGTAACAAGATGCATTATCACTAGTTTTGCAATTCCTTTTTCAAAGGTGCCTTTTTCCTAGGCACCAACTTTACCCAGTCACCAGCTCCAAAACCCAGTAAATAGCTCCTGTTGGTGTGTTGTACATTGGTGCTTCAGCAAAGCAAGAGGAGCACTGACTTTAAAAGAGGGCTACTGCAGGAGTAGGTCTGACACATCAGTGCAAAGCAGGAATAAAAAACATCAAACATGTTCTATCAGGAGAAGACTGGATGATATTAATTATGAGCCTACACAAACACTTAAGACTATGCATGACTGTTAATACACAATGGACTGTCCACATCTTCAGCAGGAGGCTTGGACACAGATCAAGCACAGAAACTCACTTGTGTTTTCAGCTTGTGCAATCACTTATTTCTTCACTTTAAGTCAATATAAACTGCTTGCAGCCTTTCTTAGGTTTGTCACCCCCTAAATAACTTTCCTCACTCTTCAAGCATTCCTTCATAATGCTATGGGGATGGCTATTGTAATGGCTTTGAAAGAAATCCCAAGTCCAAAGACAATTCCATCTGAAGTGCTGTGGGCAAGCAATACACTACCAATGCATCCTACTGGTGGCAGCCTTATTTGTCACCTGTAAACCTGCTCCAGAGCTGCAGCCCAGCTTGCTGCCCAGCTATGCTGTGTCCCCCCTAAAACATAGGGTATGGGGTCTGAGAGAGAATTGCAGGCATGTAATTTAGGTCCAGATTTTGCTCCACAGCACTTGTGTTAAATATTCTAGAGAGTACACTTGCAACAGTAAGTCCCTTCCCCGGTAATATTCAACCTGCACATCATGTACTTGTCAATTTTAGAAGCAGCATTTTCCAGTTCATTTAGGTGAGCATGAAGAATGAGTTACACCAAGCTACAGATAATGTTGGTTCATGAATAGGTATGAAATTCTATGGATTAAAGCCAAAGTTGCTTTTCTGTTTGAACATACCAGCACTTTGTTTCTGTTACCACCTAAACCACCAGGCTCCAATTTTGACAGTTTTATCCCAAAGAACTCTCCAGTCCCTCTGGCTGGGATGTGTTTTGTGCTTTTCACCATCGTGTACCATAACTGTGTCTTTATTAACAAATGCCTTCAGCTCCTCACTCATTTTGTTAAGATCTGGCTCCCACAAACACTTGGCATCTTCACAGCCTAGCTTTGCAATTGATGATTCAAACAGCCACATCAGACATGAACTTCCTTACATACTCTTCTGTTCTCAGAGGCTTTGTATCACCTCCCTGAGTGCCAGATCTCCAACCATCACACTTCCTCCCTGCCTCCATGCTACCCAGCTTCTAACCCATTTGTTTTAGTTGAACATGACCCTACCATCCTTTAATTTATATCTAGCAGTTATATCCAAACCTGATCAGAGCCTTTACTCATCGCCTGTTGTGCCCCTGTTCTATCATTTCAGATATTCATGCAACAGTGGTATAGCCTTTCCCTGCAAAAACCTGCTAGATTGGGCCAAATGGAAATACAAATACTCTCTCCAAAACCAGTTCTGTTGGAGACATCATGGCCAAACTGCATCTCCCAAACTCTGATACTCCAAAAACTCAAGAAAGTTTAGCTTCGTGCCTTTCTCCAAAAATGTCCTTTTAATGTTTGTTCTTCTATATTTAACTTTTACTCCCTATTAGATGAAAATGTTTATGCAATTAAAAAAAACCTTCATCAACTAGATGGCAAATCCACTCTTGGGTTTTCCTGCTACTGCACTGGTTCACAGTATTAACCTTACTTACCTCTCTATGCTTGTGAAAACATCCTTTAATTCTTTCCCATTTTCCCCCTCCCTTTTTCTCAAGGGAAGACTAGATGGATATTTTGCTGCGAGGGTTCACTGCTCAAAAGGAATTCCCCAAGCTGGCAGCACTGCCATCCTTTGCCCAGTGCTACACATGTATGGAGGCTGCCTCCCCTGCATGCAGCCTCTTGTTACCTGTGGTCTAATCAAATCTTACCTAAAAAAAAGCAGACATATTAATGTCTGCATTGAAGTACCTTTTGGCTATGCAAAATCTATGATCAAAAGATCCCTTCTGTACACCATGCACTTGAAAAAACTTCATAAACATCAAAATCTAAAACCATAATTGTTTTTATATATATGTTTGCATATATCTTTATATGCATATATTTAGATAATCATATATCATTCAACTTTTTTCCACCCCAAAATAACAGTTTATGAAGCAGAATAAATAGCATCAATTTGGCAAAGCATGATGCAACAGCAAGTCCTCTCACAAACGTTTTTTATTCTTAGTGCAGAGAAATAATTTCAGTCTGGAGACAGTAAAATCCATTTGTAGTCCAAAGTATTTTATTAGGTTTCTTTTCACATTCAATAACTTTGAATGTGATGAAATAGCATTTCCTTGGAAGTTTCACACAGCTAGAAGTACTTCTACTTACTGTCTCATACACTGAAACAGTGACTGCCACCAGTACATCTGCCTTTGTACATCAGAAGTAAGCTTCATAGAATAATAGAATCATTTAAGTTAGAAAAGACCTTTAAGATCATCAAATCCAACTGTTAATCCAGCACTTCCAAGTCCACCACTAGACCATGTCCCCAAGCACCACATCTACAGAACTTGGCAACCCTACCACTTCTCTGGGCAGCCTGTTCCAATGCCTGACAGCCCTTTCAGTGAAGAATTTTTTCCTAATATCCAATCTAAATCTTCCTGGCACAACTTGAGGCCATTTCCTTTTGTCCTATCACTTGGTACTTGGGAGGGGAGACTGACCCCCACCTCGCTATAGCCTCCTTTCAGGCAGAGAGCAAATGTGGTTATACAAAACTCAGCATTTTAACATTACCCTTAAAACAAGATGTCAATTTAACATAATTTAAACAAAAAGATTTCAAAGCACTGAGGCAAAGGCCAATGTGGGCCTGCAACACAAGTCTTCCCTGCTTTCACCACCCTTCATGCTGCTTACCATGGATGGCAAGTGGTCCATATAATGCTGAAGAAAGTATCTCAGCACTTAATGCTGTGAACATAGCCTCAGAGCTATGCTGCCTATGCCCATTCTTCCTCTATATCCAACCACTAAAGGTTGCCTTTACATATCCCCATTTTGTTTGCTTGATCCCAAATATGATTATATTTAACACCAAAATTTAAACAATATGGCTCAGACAAGGGAACCAATCCAGAACTGGATGTTTAACATTAAGCCAAGAACATACAATTTGAGTAATGAAGTATTTTAAAGACAGAATTCAATTTTCATTGTATTTTTATTCTTGCTTCTTAATCAAATCCACATGGAATGCATTGTGTTTAATGAAACTACAAGATTAATATTTCAACAAACCAGCCAGTACATAAGCTCACAACTGCGGATAAGATGAAGAGGTTATTTAAAAATATTTTTAGGAAAGCCTTTTAGGAGAGAAGCACCCTCCTGCAGGCTTGGGCCTGCTTTCTCTGCTCTTTCAGGAGTGAGCTCTCCTTGAACACTGCTTTGTCTCCGTGTGCTATTCCTTGCTTTTCAGTTCTGGTTTGGATTTGACTGGCTGAGAACACATGAGGCTGGAAATCAAAGCTGTTGTCATACATGTATTTCCATACAATGATGTTGTCTGAAACTTCCACCATGGAGAACTTGCAAGCCTTCCCTCCTAGTTTAGGACTCCACTGTTACTGATTTTTCACTGCGCAATGGTTAAGCACAGTTCCTCTTTCTTGTCAGGGTTCTACAGCACCTCCTCTTTCTCACTAAAGAGATAGTAATTACAGTTTGTTTGCCAACAATTGTTTGAGTACTGCAAGCCCTCATTGGGTTAGCTGAATATTTGGACTAATGGATTTATATGATATAAGCCACAAGAACCCAGAATCTGAAGTCCACATTTATTTTCAAATTAATGCACAACTAAAATTTAATTCCTATACTACATAATTATAGTACTTTATGAACATTATGTTTCAGGTACTCATTAAAGTATCTTAAGAGGTACAAGCTCCTCTCACACAGTGTGAGTGTATGTAAGGCTCCCAAATTAGTTTGGTCAATGTACAGTCCAGCAGATTAACATCTGAAAAGCACCTACCCATGTCATGGGCACATGGACATCAAACTTTACAGCAGAGCCTAAATCTTGCTGCTTTAGCAATTCCCACAGCCTCTTCTACCCACCACCCTCTGCCTTGTCCTCTTCCTTTTTTTTCTTCTCTTCACAGATGTATCTACAATCTCCTTCCTCCTCCTGATCCCTCAAGCCCTACCTATAGGAGAGTGTAATATGTTACACTGAAGCAGCAAAGCAAATATTCCCCAGCATACTTGCTCTTCAAGGCAAGGACTACGAGAGTTTCACAACTAGTGTGAAATGCACCTTCTCCCTGAGCCTTGCTCTACACTATCAGTTTCTTGCCTTGATGGCTGTGTGGGGGATAGAGTGATGCAACTCCCTGAAGACTAAACATGAGCAACCTTGAGAAGGAGTCAGGGCAGCCAAGCAGATATTCTTTACTATTTGAAGCCCTCATATCTACCCAACATCTTCCACTGCAGCAAGCCCTCACTTCATCTACATTTCTGCCCTGGCATGGTCCTTCCCTCTGTAGGGAAGTGGAGTTTGCCACACTTTGCCACACCGCAGCACAGCTGCTTTTCCTTGGTGAAGAGGCAAGGAGCAAGTCTCACTGGCATTGGTGCCATTTGGTTAAGAGCTGCAATCACACTAGGAATATTTTGTCAGTCTATTAACATCACTGCACTGGGAAGGCCTTATGCAAAAGAAATCTCTGACCTTCAGTTGCTGCCTTGGGACCAGCCACAACTTAAGAGCAAAACTCACACTTTTAGGAGATTAAGAGTCACTAGGAAAATGAGAATTCCTCTGCATTAAACACATATTTAATACTGTACTTTACTACTTATGAAGGTTAAAGCAAGAACATGCTTCTGAAGGGATTCATTTTTTTAAACACTCAAGTCTCAACTCAAGCTAAGCAACACACTACAGTCAAAGATGATCACTATATGCTTTACATTACACTTATTCAGATTAATATTGATCTTCTGTAACCCTTCTCTCCCTCTGCTTTATTAATGAAAGAATAATTCATGTGACAATAAGTAGCAAGAAGAAACTGTGAACAGGCAGAAGTGAGAAGGAAAGGTAAAACAGTTTTCTGCATATAAAGTGAGGAAATGAATTACAGAAACACCGAATGGTTCAGGTTGGAAAGGAACGCCACAGGTCACCTGGTCCAACCCCATGCTCAAGAAGGGCCACCAAAAGCAGGCTGCCCAGAACTGTATCCAGACAGCTTTTGGATATCTTTAAGTATGGAGACTTCATAGCCTCCCTGGTCAAACTGTAAAACTGCTTGGTCACCATTGTAGTGAAAAGGTGCTTCCTGATGTTCAGACAGGCCTCCTGTGTTCCAGTTTGTGAAAGAACACATTAAAGAGTGACAGCTGATTGCTGTATCTATGTACATTTCCACAAACTAAGACCATCATTTCTCTGCCTGTCCAAGGAAGCAGCATGTGAGGAAACTGTTGCAGACAGTCACACTTTTGGGATGTCCTATCAGGACCTGGGAGTCAGTATAACAAAAGTGATAGCACTCACTGCAGTTGAATTTACTTGCCTATGAATTTAGGTAACTTCGAGTCAGCCAGCTGCCAAAATGCAGAGTATTAAACAGCTTCTGTTTGCCTAAATGGCACTACTTCCACAATATGCTACTACCATTAGTTTGGGCCAGCCATACTGTTAATGCTGTTTCCAAAACTAGTGTGGCTGGATTTTACTATCCAAGGGGCTCAATATTCAGCATTGAGACTTAGTTTTTAATAAAAACAGAAAATCATCCTTTTGACTACAGCTGAAGAACATTCACATGAGTTCTGCAACAGATGAAGTACTGGTGCAAGAATGTCGTTTACAAAACTTGAAAGGTGACAGGGTAAAAACTGCCATTGCACAAATTGGCAGTATTGCCTCACAGCCCAACTGGACTCAAAATAAAGTGGCAATCATTCACCAAAAGTCCAATGCTGTTTTTTGATAAGGCCCAGGATTCTGTATGCTCATTTCAGAAAGTTGTTATATATATATATATATATATATAATTCAGCAAGTAATTACTTTGTGCTGGGCATATGAAGTCAAGTTTCAGCTCCCTCATTCTGCAGCAAATTACCATGAGGCTTCAGCACACCACCTCTAATATTTTAAACAGAGGCTCAACCACTCCCATTCTGCAGCTGACACATGCACCTGGCCTTGTATTGGTAACCTAGGTATCCTGCAAAACATCTCTATTCCACTGTCCCAAGATTTTGGGAAAAGCCCACTGCTACCACCAGAAGCAAAACAACCAAGACTCCAGAAGCTGCTGCTCTAGGTGGGCTTTCAGGACACTTCACTTTATGTGGATCTGGAGAAGTTTCCTGAATATAGCTGCCCAGGCAGCAGATAAACATACCAGGGTTTTGGTAGTCAGCTCATGACTTCCAATACTTTATTTGTATTTCATTGAACTTTATGGTCTATTTATAAATTGTTTATCATACAGTTCCTACAAGTCAGTAAATCTGCTTCTGTTTCTAATAAAACAAAACAACTTAGTTCCATGAAAATACACATGAAAAACTTGTCCTTTTTATCTCTTCCAACAGCATTTTTTTGGTACAAGATAGATTTTTGCTTAAAACTTCAGCTCAAAATCCAGTCTCTGGAAGCTACTTGAGTAAGCACATTCCTCAACCCTATCAGGTCCCATGGCATCCTGAAACTAACCAGCTACAGGCTGTGCAGCTTGCCTTTACTCTATATTCCCTATGCTCTTAATTATTCTCCCATTACAAAAAAAAAACCTCCAAGACCTAAGCTTGCACACTGGCTCATCATCACTCCCAGCAGTGCAAGACATACCTAAATCCCGGCATTTAAGGAGATCCCAATCTGGAAGAGAAAAGAAGGCATGAGACAGCACATTTTATATTCTAAAATTCTAAGACACCTCTTTTAAAATTCTGAATTCAAACTTCAGCACCTCTATACAGATTTCAAGCACGTACATACAGCTGAATCAATACATGCAGGGAGTCTGGGCCATGCTCAGATCCATTCAGCTTCAACCTTCAGAGTACTTGACAGCAAACTCCTTTCCTGTTCTCCACTTGGCAGAACAATAAATAGGTTGGTATCATTTCCTTTGCCTCTGCCCCTCCAAATAACAGACTTGTACTATTTTGGAAATTTGTGTAATTTACTCAGCATGCTCATTTGCCACTCTTCCAATGAGGGAAGGACTGTAATTTGAACAGACACTCTGAAGTGTCAAAAAGCACTAAAAATTAAAGCAGCAGTTTAGAGTACATCTCCAGTGGTGCACTGGAAGAGAAGCAGACAATGCCATGCAGTCATTGGAAAATAACGTGTATGAATGCATTTACACAGTTTGGTATTCAGACTTCATATTAAATAGCATCACTGGTCTTTTTTCTGCTTCCATTTCCTGCATCATCTTCATCAAACACTACAGTTAGTAAGTTAGCCAAAGCTTCGTATCCCGTTCAAGGCCCCAAGCACTGCCACACACCTCAAGCTTGCTTCTAAAGCCTTACACTGCAAAGAAGTGAGAAAGTTCCAATGCCAGGGTACTGTCAGATCACACACATGTCAGTGCAAGAATAAAGCTCAAAATCGGAAGCACTAAGCTCTTCTCTAGTCCTATCTGAAGGCCACATGATTTCCTGTATCAAAGCAGAAGTGTCACCAAAAGGTCACTATTCAAGTATTACTTGTAGGACAGGAGGTACAACATGCTGCAGACATGTGGCAAGGACAAGTGAGGGCTACCAAGAAGCCAAGCAATACTCACTCACCTTGCCTCCAAAAGTGGTCAGCTTGACCACCAGGGAAGTAGGCAAAAAATTAGCTTCAGCTGAAATGTTTTAAAGAGAAGGCAGACAACTCTTCATTCCCACTGCAGCTGGACTCAAGTTTGCAATCTGTCATGACACCCAGTCCACAGCAAGAGGCTTCAGGAGCCTTGTTCCCCTGTTCTGGGCTGAATTTATGCTGCAATAAGTTAAGATCCCAACATGCTACAAGCGCCTCAAAAGAGTAAGCCTATGCTCCAGTCTGTGGGTTTCCAGAACTGGAAGAATCTCTACGGAGTTTTAACCACCAAATCTGAGTATCTAAGAAGCCTTTATAAGATCTACTGCACCCTGCCCCACCCCCTCCCCAACACTCCAAAAGGCTATTTAGTACAAAAATTGGAAACTGCAATTTGCATTACATATCCTGCTAGGCAGGAACCACCCCTAAATTAAATACAGTGGGACTTTAGCCCTGACAGTACAAGGTGTTTCCCTATAACTGCACTGATTAAACAGTTTGCAGACACCAGACCTCCAAGTCCTTTTCAGCAGACGTCACACTGCACAACATAAAGCAGCAGGCAATTGGCCAAAAATGGTTAGCAAAAAAGATTCCTTAAACCTCCAGCATCCAAATATAGCCCTAGCTGGTCACATGGGCTGCCATACAGTAAGTGCTCCTCACTTTACCTACCCTTTGATTAAACAGTTTGAGCTAAAAAGAATGTACTTAGAATAGCATTTCAGTTTCCAGCCCAATTCCATGAACCGTATAATCTTGCTGTACCTTCCACATTCAGACTGACAGAAAGTTGATTCAGGTTTCAAGTGAGCCAAAGGGGGACCATTAGCTACAAGAAGCTAACAGAATAGGAGACATACATGCATATACATACATATTTATGGGTGCATATATAAAAATATAAAAGCAACATATATACAACACAGCTGCTGTACAATACTTCATTATTAACGCACTCTATGGCACATACTGATTTTTAGTTTTAAATAAATTGCCATACCTTACTCCATCTGACCTCTAGCAATGTTTTTTCATATTACTCTCATTATGATGAAAGCTGATCAGCTGATCACATCCACCTCACAAGAACTCCACAGCTTAGTTTACACATCAAGAAACTCTGAAAAATTTCTGAAGAAAGGCAGGCCAGCTACTGTACTGTTGCCAGATGTCAACATGAACTGAAAGAAGTTGAGCTTGGCCCTTCCTTTCTTAGCCCTTAAAGCTACTGTCAAAGTTAAGTATTGTGCAGGTGTCAAGTATAAAACCTTGCAACTGCATTAATAAATACTAATAAATAAGTGTCACTTATCCTTCCAAAGCCTTCCTCCTACCATCACTGAGAATGAAGCCTTGCAGTACTCACTCAAAACAAACCTTGTGATCTTTGAAAATGCAGAGGCTTGAAGTTGTAGCTATTACTCAATTGAAGCTGGAAGTCTGAGGTCCCTAAAGAGGAAAACAGCCCAGTAGCAAAGGCAAGGCCTAAACCCTGAATTAGCACACTGCATTGTGTTACAGCAGGGCTCTGTGGCATAGATTTTTGCTAGAAGCACAGAGCCTTTTATCAAACTCAAGCCCCCAGTTAATCAGATATATTCTGTAACACACTTAAAAGAAAGCACATTTAGGCACAGCATCGAGCACGTTCACATACCCACCACCGGCTCAGCTGCACCGAGCACCAGTTAGTTTCACATTTATTCCGGCTGCCAGGCCGGCCTGACTGCACTGAAATAACCCTCAGTACCCAGATGTTGCGCTATTTTTACCCTGAAAAAGAGAAAAAGGACACCCAACAAAACTTCAGAGCGGGAGGCCACGACAGCACAGACTTTATTCCGAGGCTGCAGCGCAGGTTTCGGCGCTCGGCAGCGCCCGGGCTCCCCAGACCCGCAGTGACGTGTCCACCTGAGGCTCCGGGGCCGCCGCCGCCGCCGGAGACAAAGTTCTGTAGTGCACTGACTGCTATCGTACCCAGAGTCGGAGTGTCACAGAACTTTGCTTCCGGAGGCTCCAGTCCTCCGCCGGTACCGGCGCCGGGGCCGCCCGCCAGCACAAGTTTCCCTGCCTGGGAAGGGAAGGCGCACACGGTTAGAGGGGGGGGGGAAGGGAGCCCCCTCCTCCTCCGCGGCTCGGCGGGAGACCCGCTGCCCGGGGAAGAGGGAGAAGGAGGCGAAGAGATGTTTTTTGTTTTTTTTTTTAATAAATACCCAAATTGCATCCCCCTCCACGCCTCCCCCAACCCGGAGCTAACGGGCCGCCCTGCGAAAGCCGCGGCCGAGAAGCTGCCCGGAGCGCTGCCGCTGCAGCGAGCGGGGGCTGCCGGCTGCCGCTGACAGCCCCGGCGCCGCGGCCCTGCGGGACCCCGGCCAGTGCCGGGCATCCCCCCGCAGCCCCGCAGCCCCCCACGGGAGGGACCCGAGCGGCGCCCCCCCGCCCGCCAGCCCTTCCCCCGCCG
>JACBWW010000012.1:5693264-5753020 GCA_020086605.1 Lanius collurio
CGGAGGAAGGGGGCGGTGGCGCCCCGGTGGGTCCTCGCCCCCGAGTCGCCTCGGGCGGCCGCGGGATAGGTCTGGGGGCGTGGGGCGGGCTGGAGGGGCTGCCGCGGGCCCGCTGGGGGCGTGGACGCGGTGCCGGTTCTCGTTCCCCCCGCCCTCCCCCCCGACTGCGGCCCCGCAGCGTTACTGCCCCGAGCGGGTCCTGTCCGCGCACGGCCGTGCCCGGCCCCGGTCTCGGCAGCCATCCCCGTCCCGCCTCCCGCAGCCCCCGCGGGCAGCGCTCGGTGCAACCTCGTGGCGGAGGTGCTGCCCCTGAGCGCCGAGTGCCGCGGCACCTCGGCTCTGCGGGCACTTCAGGTGTCCTGGCTTCCCCCAGAGAGCAGCCGGGGCTGTGCGGTGGTGGGTGTGAGCACGAGAATCCTCGGCTGCCTCCAGTTCCCGCTGGGCATTTAAAGGACTTTTGAAAGAATGTAACAACTTTTACCGAAGAGTGTGTTCCCTCTCCCCGAGGTAATAGCTGAGGGCATCTATTGTCTGAAAACAATGTTTTCTGCTCTCTCTCGAAGGTGTCAGAAATTCACTAGTTCTCTTGTGGAACTCATCGTACACTAGTAGTACAAAATTACCTAAACAAAGCTTTGAAAATAAATCCTGCAATTGTTTGTATCTCTTACATTGAATTAAATCATAGAACTTAAATGATCAGCTTGTTCTCTAGGCTCAGACAGAACTGCTAACGCCACTTACAGTTGGAAATACTGCTCCAGGGCTCCTCCAGCCATGGAAGCCTCGATAGTAAAAATGCTCCTTCTGTACTTGAGGCACTGGAGTAGTTCCAAGAGAACCGTTCCCCGACAGGAGCAGTGTGTACATGCAGGTGTTAACAGGAGGAGACGTGCTGGCCCTGTCCTGCAGCAGCATCACTGCGCTGTCAACTCCAGTGTTTATGTCATTGCAGGATCACAGCAATACCTGTTAACTCAAAGCTGTGGCTGCCATTTCAGTATCTGAAAAAGAAATGAACTGAAAAATGCTTTGAAATTAGATTTTGTCTCTTTTAGCTCCTTTACAAAAACAGAAAGGCCAAGCCTTTCCTGAGCCTTCCTGTTCTGTTTAAGAAACATGTTCCTCCCTCCTTGTCTGCACCTTCAGTGTGCTGTTCAGTCATCAGCCCTATTCTGTCTTGCTGCAGCTTGCCATGTGCAGTAGTACTTCCCATCTTCCTGTTGCCCCTGTATTCCCGCTCCCTCCACATACACCTTCTCTGCTAGGCCATGGAGTAGGCCCCAGCTATGCCTCTGCTACTTAGCTGTGTGTACGGGAATATTGATTTGACAGTGTGTATGCTCTGTAAAAAAATCAATATTTCAGTAGATTGAGCAGAGTGTGCAGCAGTGTAATGGAGCCCAGCCTGCTAATGTAATGTGCAGGGGTCCTCATTCAGAGATTGAGGTCAGTCAGAAAATGGAAATGTGTTTTCTTATTTTATTGTGTGCTTCAGATATAATGTAGGTGTTTATGTTGTAGTGTTTAAGTTACAGCACACAGTTACTTTTAAGTCATATCCAACAGAAGGTCACATATTGCAGGTGACATACACAAAAAAGCATGCCACAGATACACAATCCACTTTTTAAAGCTTAGAAAATCCCCTCTTACCCTTATCCATCATATATCTATCAAAAACAGTTGTGAGGGGAAAATGCATCATTTTTGTTTCTGCAAATAAAAATAATGTTCCGTTGTTTGGTGCAAGCTTGGCTTCTGATTATGTAATGAAACATGCAGTACTTTAATGAATCCCAACACAACGACACGTTTTGAAGAGTATCATGAAATGAGCATAAGTGAAAAGAACGAAGGAGGAGAAATAACCAATGTCTGACACAAAACCAGAGTAAAAGCTCTCATTGATTATAGTGGACCTGGGATTTCAGCCAGAATGTTCTCCATGATACATTTCCCACTTTTTAAACCATTGCATCATGCCTTAAAATGTAGCAGAAGTTATTTGTAAAATGACATGAGAAACCACAGCATTCTCAGGCTCAGAGTCAAGATTAGTGTAAGCTAACTATTGCTTCTCAGCTCAAGGGGACACTTGATACGGTTTTATCTTTACTTAATAATTTTATCTGCTGGTTTTGTCGGAGGCTATTTCTCATCCACCAAAATCTCTCACTGCAGGAGTGAGTACAGATCTCTACAGCAGGCAGCAGAGTTTTATGTTTGTGAATGTTGCCATGCTTTGTGCTGAATATAACATACATTTCAAGATGCTACGGGGGCCCTCATGTTCAGTAAAAAAGGCAAAGCTATTTATTCTTTCATCATTCATGTTCTTAATTGGAGACTGATTTGGCAGTCGTGGCCGGGGAGGCATGCAGGGCTGGAGCAGTAACATCTTTCAGTAACAACTCTGGTTTAGGACATGACTCATGGAGAAAGCTTCCAAATGCAAAATACTTCTACCTACAAATGCACACGATACTGGGATTTCTCAGAAGTCAGTTGATATTCTTCAGTCACTGAACACAGATTTCTCATATGTATTTCACTATTCTGAAGAAGTGTTTGTTTTAGTATTAACAGATGCTGGAAACCTATGCACTTACCACTCTTAAAAACATACCTCAAGACATGCAATATGTCATAAAATACTTTAGGTATAGTTTTTAAAATAGAACTGTAATAACATAAAACATAAAAATATATTAAACTGACTATGATATAGTGTTTTACTTAATCCTAGAATGCTTTTCACAGTACAAGTATGATAAACTGCAATGAAAGTATTATTCCAATTTAAATTACAATATAAATCTCATAGTTGAAGATTAAGAAATAATAATTAGTCTTGCACTTTGAGAGTCCATCTGTTTTGGCAGCATGCTTCCAACTAAGAAGATTCAAGAAGGTGGTTACTATATGAGACAGACAAAAGTACATGATATAGAGGGCCAAGCTGTGACGTTTTGTAAAGTAAAGCTGAACAATGTTTCACAAAATGTTAGTTTAGAAGGTGGGAGACTTTTACGACAGAATTAATTTTTATGAAGACTCTCTTTTTCAAGGGTCTTCCTCTGCCAGCTTTGTGTGAATTGGGGGTGGGTTTTTGTGGTTTTTGTTTTGATTCTTTTGGTTGGTTGATTTTTTATTTTTTTTTCACTTTGAAGAAATTAGTACATTATAAGAATTAATATTTAAATCTAATTGAAAACTGGAGTTATTTTGGATGGAAAATTAATTTTCTCATTAGTTGGAGAACTTTTATGGCATTCATACAATAAGTACTCATCCAAAAACATCAATCAATATTATAGAATGTTTTAAAACAAATGTAAACAATTTATGTTATGACAATTTGTAGCATTACTTATTGATAGAAGAAAAATGATACATAGAAACTCAGCGGCATATAATTGTAATTCTTAGTTGGTTATTATCTGAGATTGCTCTTGATTAAATGTGATTTGTGCTATATCTGTGTAATTCTGGTCTTCATTACTATAATAAATGTGCATTAAAACTGCATTATAATGTCCTAATTGTGAAATTGCCATTGAGTAAATTAAGGTTATGAGTAGTGTAATGCAATATTTTACTGAATGTTTTATTTCCTAGTGCTTAAATTTCCTTTCATATTGGAATCATAAAATTAATTGCTAAAGTTAATAAATAGTGATAGATAGTCTAAGTCTGTGGTAAGTCAGAGAAGAATACAGGTTTCCTGAATTCCTATTCTCTCTCTAAAGAATAGACAAAGTTGACACTTCTTTCTGAAACTTTAGAGATGCACAACTGATATAAACATAATTTTAGTAGGACCTGAATGTTACTAAAACAAGATAAGATCAAGTGTCAAATCAAAACTTGAAGATACAAGGACATAATGTAACGAACTTTCATTTGAGACCAGTAGAAATAGTTCTATTGACTTTAATAAAACTGTTATCAATTCATAATATGCTGGCATCAAGTATATGAATAGCTCCATTAGTTAAGTAGCTAAAGCTCATAACAGCTTATACATTAGAAATTTGCAGAATCAAACCCTAGATGTCTCCTAAAAAACCTGCAAAGAGTCAGAAGGGCTCCATTTACATTATAGATCCCAAATGGAGTGACTCTGTCATCCTCATTTTAAAGAAGGTATGAATGGATCTGCAAGGCAATCACTGCTGGGTTAGTGTAACACTATCTGCAAAACATTAGTATTTTGGAAAACAATGGGAATTTCAAAATGTGCTTTTGTTGAACATTAAAATTAAATTAGAAGCTCTATGAAAAAAAAATGCCGAACAGGCATAAAAAGATAGAAGCCAGTAAGAATACTCCCTTTTACCCTGTCTGATGATGTTCAACTTTGCGTAGCTGGCCCAGAAAGAGACTAATGCTGAATCAGTGGGCTTTGAACCTCTCTTGCCTATTTCCTCCAGGGAATGCCTGAGCACTAAGCATCCATCTACTTTGAGGAAAAGAAGGGAAAGTTTGTCTTTCTTTTTTTTTTTTTTTTTTTTTTTTCCCTTACAGAAATTCACTTCTGAATCTGAGAAGCCTTCTTACTGGAACAAATACTTTTCCACAAAAAGGTTCCATTTCAGCCAGTCAGCATTTTTGGATACAAACAAATATACTGTGGAAAAATTCCCACCAAGATTTACTTTAGAGTCTTTCAGAAAAAATCATGCAAGGGAGAATTATAGGAATGGTATTTACAAAGGCACACACATACGGTCCTCTGTTGAATTCACACACAGTGACATGGCAGTATCTGGGACAAAGACTTGAAGGCATTTAACCTTTCATTTCTAGAGCAGTAGAAATCTCTGATATGAGAAAATCAGCCAGAGATAAATAAACAACTGAATTCTGTACCATCCATCACAAACCACAATTTATTCTGCTTATAAAAACTTTAATGGGGATTGTGCTGAAGCTTATCAGCACAGTCTGCAGGACCAGGACTGAGAAGGAGCACCCAGGAGGTTGTTGATGTAACAGGCCCAAGTATCTTGAGCGGTGTGTCCCAGCAATGGAAACCAGGGGTCATACTTCACAAGCTGGCCGGCAGCTACTTATGTAAGTAGTCTCACTGAATTCAAACCTGCCCAGAAGAGGCACTTAACAATCTTCTGGCTGCAACAATGTGAAAAGAAGGTAAATAACTGGAATAAGAACTAGGCAGGCTGTAGCCAAATGCTTCTTGCGGAAATGGCTGGGATGGTTCTGAAGTTACTTCTTCCATCTGCCCTACGCTGGCAGTTCAAGATAAACCAGTTGCTTTCACAGTGATGGAAAAGCATTTGCCCAGGGTATTCCTGTGGTGAAAGCTGTGAAGACATGCACCATCACTGCCATTTCTCCTGCCTGTGGCCTCAGTGTTTGAGTGCTACATTTTCTCACAGAATCATAGAACATCCTGAATTGGAAGGGACCCACAAAGATCACAGAGTCCAGCTCCTGGTTCTGGATGGGACACCCCAAGAGTCATGCCATGTGCCTGAGAGCACTGTCCAAATGCTTCTTGAACTCTGTCAGGCTGGATTGACTGGCTGGTGACCATTTCCCTGGGGAGCCTGTTCCAGTGCCCAACCATCCTCTGAAGACCCTTGTCTTAATATCCAACCTCAAACTCCTCAAGCCTAGCAAATCTCAACTGGTGAGCAAGGTTGAGGAAAAGAATTCATGTGGCAAAATTTAATGAGAAATGTCAGTAATTCAACTTGCAACTGCAGACTAGTTGAGAGTGCAAAGAACATTAAAAAAAGTAACCCTGTCCTCCCTGCACATACATTTTCTCTGGATAAAAGTAATGTCACTTGCAGATACTAGTCTTTAAGGGAAGTTTTTAAGGTATTTGGGAAATGAAAACTATTCTTACATACTGAATAACTGAGGAAGATAGAGGGTGGTGGAAAAAATATACATGACAGTTGTGTTGTGTGACAGTTTTTCTTATGCTCTTCCAAACCATTTGCCTGGCAAACCCCTTCTTTTTTTAAAGTTTTTCCTTAACTTTTTGGGGTCTTAAGCACAGCTTACCCCTCAAGGAACAGGCATAAAAAATAATATCCAGTGAACATTAAAAATCAGTAAATGTCTACTGCATTTATTTCATTTCTGTTATCTACCTCAAAGCAAGAATTTGGAGAAGGTATGGTTTTTTGGGGTAAAGAAACAGTATATTTAGCAGGAGACCCCTTTCTTCAGTCTCCTTAAACACATAAATCATGAATTCTCAAACAATCTTATGACACAGAGGTATGTGGTTAGAAAAAACCTGCTCTAATGGAAAGGTTTTTGATAGCTTGGGATGAAAGAGGTGCTGTGCTTCCTGGTGAATTCTGGAGCTGTGGGTCTTCTTGGGTCATACCATTTCCAGCTCCCTTGGAGACTGTCACAGTGCTGAACACTCGGCAGCTTTGGGATTCATCCAAGATGCAGCGTGACTGCTCCAGAAGGTACTCAGAGCCATGTTCATATTTAAAACATCAGCTTCTGTCTCTGAGGTAGCAGGCTGGGTATGATGAGTCGGAATCCCACTGAATGAAGCATCATACAACCATCCTTCAGAGGCCATCTGTACCTCCTCCAGAACACTATGGCTTTTCATAGCAGTCCTGGAAGAAGTAGTGCATTCATCACACCTCCTGGGAATTTCTGAAGAATGCAGTTCAAAAGTTCCTTCTTTCACTATTTCCTTATTCTAAAGCAGGGAAAGTGTCTTTGTCCTGTCCAGATCTTGAAGAGGTGAAATGAAGTTTGGCACCTTAATTTCAAAACATTAATGATCACTTAGACTTTCACTCTGCTTAGACCTGATTTATGGCTCTCACCTTGCAGGTCATTTAATTCAAGCCACCATCCACTTAGGTCCACAGGAAGAATCTTCAGGCCAAACCATTGCAGCAACCCATTACTCTTCTGGCTTTTCCACGCCACCAGGAAATGTCAGTGAATGCCAAACTTTTGCAACTGCAAACAAAGGGAAATGGATATTCATCTCTACCATTACTTTCATAATTAGTTGAACAGGGAAAAAACAATCTTACCAGGAAATCCTCACAAGTCTGAACTACATCTGTCAGCCCTGTTTGCTTGCCAGTTCTTCTGATGAACCACAGGAAATATATTCCAACTCCAGCACAGATTGTTCAGAGGAGACAAGACAGGCTCATTAGCACTGTAACCTACAGGCAGTAGGCAGACACAAAAAGCCTTCAGCCTTTAGATCGGGTAGAGCAGATGCAACCACGTGGGCTTGCCTGACGCAACTGGATTATGTATTCATATTTATGTTGATCATATAACCTCGACTGTGGCTCTTTATCAATGCTCATGTGACCTCGATAGAGCAGGCTCTTAGATCCCAAGCTCACGTGCATGAGAAACCTGGATAGTGCAGTTTCTCCTGCATGAAACTTCCCAGAGAACTGTATTTCTTCCATGCTGGAGGGTAACTTTCTGGGAAAACTACTAATTAATGCAGTCATCAGTTATTAATAGAGTCACTTGAAAGAGTGGTGTAGTTGCTGTGCAGGACTTCCTAGGCACAGTAAGTCACGATACAAGTGTGTCACTTTTTGATTTTGTCAAAGCTTGCTGCACAACACACCATGAAATGTATTAAAATAAATAATCTGAACAACTGAACAGTGTTATTTAAAATCAAATACATCAGAAAATAAATGATGCATATTTCATGGGTCTGGATGTTTCTGTTCTCTCTAGCTAAATTCCATATCATTAAATGGAGAATTTCACTAGGCTTATTAGTTTGTTGTCTATAAAACTTTTAGCAAATTTATATATGCCGCACTCAGCTGCTTTCAGATAAAGGCAGTTTATTTGAAGCTGTTTGACTCAAGGTTTTTTTCTCATTGAAATCTGCTGAAAAATTTTTGTTAGTTTCATCAGGTGAAGGAGGCAATCTTTATAAAATTTTCCTTTTGAAACAGATTGCTTGGAGTCCTTTACTGTAAGAAAAACAGTGCTCTTTAGATCCCACCTGGGCACTCTCCTAATTTTATGAGGTTAGGAATAGCCTGTCAAAATTCTGAAAAACAGGGGGATCCTAATCATGAGCAGCTTGTTCCAGCTAGAATCATATTTCCTATACTGCAGGGCAGCAGTGGGCAAAGTGCTTCATTTGCACCTCACAGAAATGTGCTTTTCCTCCCCAATTTCTCAGCAGAATGCAACAAGACACTTCCTCTGGCCCTTAGCAACAGCCCTTAGCAAGGGCCGACAGAGAAGTACAAGCAGCAAAGCCAGGACTAGCAAAGAGCTATTGATTCGTGAATGAAAGAGAACATTTTCTGAAATAAAAAAAATCAGCTAGTCACAATAACTCTAGGACAAGTCTAACTTTAGTGACTAGAAGCAAAAAGAGCAGGCAACTTGAATTGACATTGATCTTGCTGGCATTCCAAGGGTAATATTTTCATTATGATAAAATGTTCTTTAACAATCTCTCTGGTGAATTGGGCACAAACATGCTTTTCTTCTACATCGGTCCTGCCTATCTTCCTGTTCCACCTATTTTTATACTAACAAAAAATATTTGTTTAGGCAATGCAAACAAAATCCCCCCTTCCATGTGTTTAAATTCCCTTGCCATTTATGCTGTGTTGTAGTACAAGACCAGCAAGACAGATGACAATTTATTGTCAAATTAATTTTTTTGTCTCCTTTTCAGTCTCCCCTCAGAAAAGGAATAATAAAACTTGCCCAAAATGCTAGTAAACATATAGGATCTGGACGGAAGTTCTACAGCACCCCTTCCCAACAAACACACCAGCAGAGGAGCATACACACATACACAAATAAAAGCCACATTTATGTAGGTGGACAGGTGAGGGTGTTTTGTCCAGAGAAATATTTTTGTATGCGATAATATAAAATAAACAACACAGAGTTGCACATCATATATAATATATGTATATAAAATTTCTTCAGCCATTTTTAAACTTTGATTCCCAAGAGACAACAGGTGAAAAGATGTAGTTACAAACAATAACTATGGATCTTCGTGTTGCATAATTTCCATGGTTTTCTTTGCCCGTCTTAATCAGGCAATAATTTGTCTAATTAATATCTTTCATAGGAGGGAAATAGTTTGTGTGCTTTTCAACACTGCTCCAAAAATATATAGCAGTATTACGTGATAAAATGCATTTGTAGCAGATATATGACTATTGCTTATTATTATAAAGCATCAGCTGTGCATTCATGGGCTGCACAGAAGACAGTCTCTGAATGAAGTCCTGTAGAGTTTCTGTGAAGATTTATGTGATTTTTTTTTTCTGCAGCTTATGATGTGGCAGAATGACCAATTTATGATGTGGGTGGAACTTTGTTCAGCACATGAAAATGCCTCCGCTCTCCAGATTATGTTCTCCTGTGGTAGGCAGTAATGCTTTCTGCCCTCCATATGGCCACCATGTGCCAGCAGACACCAAATTGGTATGTGGGTTAAATGTAAAATAACCACAAGAGCTCCTGAGTCAATAATTACAAAGCTCCTTTTGATATAGTTAGTGTATCATTATCTGTACTGTGCAATAATAAAACAGAGATCATGTTGTCCCTCTCTTCTTCAGTAGCTGGGGAGATTACTGCAGAACTATCACACACAATTGATGTTCACAAAATGCTTTTAGGAATTGTCATAGCAGCAGCAAAGAGCACACCAAAATTGCAGTTCTAATTAAACATCAGCTTGAATGAAGTGCTGGAGAGGACAAAGAAAGAGGCTTATTCGGCGCATTCACTAAAGACGTGTATCTTGCCTCCTTGTCTGAGTTGCTCAGGCTCTGGGCTAGAGCAGCTGGTTTGGAGGGCATCTCAGATGTTAAAGAAGTCCCTCTGTCCATTTAAAGCCTGAATTATCAAGTTTCAGCACTCTGTACTTGTGTGTACAAGGAACACATGGCTCTGTAAACACTGCTAGTTCCCACTTCTATCCAGGTGCAGTTCAAGGCTTGGATGTGAGTTATAATTTTGGCCTTGCCACAAGTATCTCAAAAACTAGTCCCTGTGGTTTTACCCAGCAGCTGAGATAAACTGGGATTCAGAAGCAAATGCTTTCTGGATAGGCTTAGCTGTAGGCTTGAGATGGGTCATTCTTAGTAAAGAGCTCATTATTGCTTTGTTTTGGTGCACTAGATCCCAACATTTTTGTAAGGGTTTTTTATAGACTTGAGATTTTTGAGAAGGTAAAATTTAGTGGGAGGGATTTGTTGAACAGGAAGGGCTTAAACTGGTTTTTCTCTTACACTTGGCAAATATGGATTATTACTTGTCATAGTTGATAATGGTATTTTATGTATGATTTTGACTGACCTGCTGTGTTAAATGAAAACAAATAGGACTTGTCACTCATTTGTCTTCTGAATATGTCGTTCAGAACATTCTAGCTATCTGGTTCAGGATGGGCTTCCTACTCATCTCCTTGCAACATCTATAAAGCAATAGATGAGCACAAATCTGTCTCTATCTGAAAATGTACAAACATTCCCATTAATCAGGAATAGAGAAGTTGGTGCACATATAAAATTCAGTTAGAAAGTAACTCACATGAACAGCAAATAGGATTTTCAGTTTTGTAGCCTATTTGTCATTTATAACAACTGACAGTGTTCCAATGAGCTTTAGCATTTTCCTCCTTGTAGTGTACGGACTATATTATTATGTCATTAATTATAGTGTACTAATTATTCATTATGTTGAATTAAATAATAAAGAAAAGTATGTCTGGGGTATACAAAGGAAAGTTGTGTTTATATATAGATGTGTACAGGGCAGGACTCTAAGAGATCTGCCCTTAACACTCTGTAAAGGGCCATCATTTTTTCAATGCTTTTGGTGTTATTTTCTTATCAAGGACTTGCAAGGACTCCCTGTGATGAAGGGAGTGAAAGACCTCTCAGTGGCATCTTCTCCAGCTGTGCCTTCCACCTAGGCTGCACATCGTGGGCACTGTAAAGCCAACAACGTGACCCTTCATTGACAACCATGTCACACATCAGGGGAGGCTGCAGCTCTTCACGTTTTGTATGAACAATTCCAGCTCAGCTTTAATCTTTATTAAGACTGTCAGGCAACACTTGCAAAAAAAAAAAAAAAAAAAAAAAACCAAAAAACCAAACAACCAACTTTCTGCTTTACATTGGTAATTTTCTTTTAATTACAGTTGTATTTGTATATTTGTAACTCAAATGCTAGCCATGTCATTTCTACCCTTTTAATTTTTTTTTTCCCAATCTATTGTAAAGCAGTCACTGGTTTTCTGACCCAGACAGCTCCCACGGGTATCAAACATCCTCTAAGTACTAGATTTTTGGACTGGGTTTCTGATTTGGCTGACAGGCATGTGAAGTCACACACAGGGAAACTGCTCCAAACCAGGTTGGCATAGACTGAAAGCTACTACTATCTGGAGTCTGTCCAGAGATAGATGGGAATTACAGCAATTTAGTAGTCTCAGTCAAGTTCCTGGCTGACCAGTATCTGCATCACAAAGCTGCCACTATACCCTTCACTTGGCAGTAATCAGTACTTTGTTAACAATCTCCATAGGGAAATGGTTAGCAAAAAGTGCAAGAAAGACCAGAGATCGAGTGGAGTGGTGGGGCCAATAGCTGAATATCCAAAATAGCTACATGCAATGTCAGGAATATATTGAATAAAGAGGAAAACTCACAATCTTCATATCTGCAAACCCATGACCTCATAGGGGTCACGAATTCCTGATGGAACAAATCAGGGAACTGGAACAGGGACACAGATGCAGCAATTTTTTTTTCCAAGAGAATAGAGAGGATAAGGTGTTTAGACATGTATACTTGCTTTCCATTTCAGTGAGAGCTAAGAAGATGGCTTCTTGACTGCCTTTGAGTGAAAATTAGGAGAGAAAAGAAAAAGATGTATGTCTTGTTGTATGTGTTTTGGAGAAAACTAAATCATGGAGAACACGTAAAACATGACGGTCTTTTTGCTTGAGCAACTCATACAGATGTTCAAGAGTCAACCTCGTCCCTACAAGGCACTTCAAATAGCATCATATTCTCTGAAAAGCAATAGAGGAGGACACAGACCGTTGTCAGGGTCTTGGAATACACTGAGGACAGGTTTTCCCTCAGAAGGTGTGGTGTGAAGAGACATAATATTTGGGGAGACAGCTAAACCGAATTTGATTCAGATAATAATGAAGGGTTGCTTTAGAGGGTGGAAGGTAGTTTGGGTGAAAGAAAGAAAGTATGAAATGACAGACCACTATTTTAGGAATAACCTTACAGTTAAGGATGAACTAGAAAAGAGCAGATTTCTAAAAATTCATAAGCTGGTGTGAAGGCCTCTTGAGAAGATAATTGAAAGGATAAAAGGGTAAGGGACCACTGTCAGATACCGAAAACCTCCCATATTAAAGGTTCTTCAATGAGCTGTTCAGATACAAAGGGAAAAGAAAGCACAATTGCAGGTTGTTATGGTATTCTAAGGCATTCCTTAGGCACCTGGAAATCAAAGCCCCATAGAAATCCTGGAAAACCAGGACACCTCTCTATGTCTGACTATATAATATGTAAGGACAAAGCAAAATGTTTGGGCATACAAAGAGTTACAAATAGGAGACATAAAAGGCAACCAGAAAATGTTACCAGAACATAAGATGACAAAAGAAGTGCAGCTATACAGCAGAGAGAGCAAATAACAGACTGCACAACAGAGGCCAAAGAACCCATTGTTTCAGTGTTCTCTAAAGAAACTTGTTATGCACAATGCCTAATAAAATTAGTTTAAACAAAAGAATACAGGGTCAGGCCAGGGCAGAGAGGGAACAGTTAGAAATGCTTATCTGAAGCAATATTCAAGGCCTGACCAAGTTCACCAGGAAGTACTGAAGCAACAAGTCACAGTAATGTCTGAGCCATTAGAACTTGCTTGGGAGAATGTTGGCCTGAGGAACAAGGGGGCAATTTAGGATAGAATAGAATAGATGTAAGTGTAATTATAAATATAAGTATAATTATAAATATAGTACAATACCTGAATGTTGAAATGGGAAATGAATTATTGAGCAGCCAGCCTACTGCTGATGCCCAGAAAGAGACTCCAACAACTCTGGGTGCAATATACTTATAAACATTTTGAGGAAAAGGTGTTAAAAATTAAAACCAAGTCACACGAATTCAAATTGATTTCCTTCATTTTCCAGGTAACTCAAATTCGTAGCATTCAATATGCTGTATCTTTATTTTAGCAAGGATTTTGGCATGACCTTTTGTTACTTGTTAAGTGCAAGTAAAATTGCTGTCTAATGGAGTGCACACAAAAAATTGCAGATACAGTTTTGTCACACACGTGTGATAGTTTAATTGTGATCTCACCAGCAGATCTTGTATATCTGCTTTCTATTTATGGATTAAATGGGTATTGGAACAGAGGATAGACCTACAAAATTTACAGGTGACAGTGAGGAATATGGACAGGAGAGCTTCCAGGTGCTTGGGAGACCAGGTTCTGAATTCAAAATAGTCTTCACTCCAAATTAAACAAATGGAGTTCAGTAAAAACATATCTAAAGCATTATTCTTGGGAAGGGGAAAACAAATGAATACTTAAATGACAGGAAATTAGTACAATATTTTCAGAGGTACTGAAGGAAAAAAGAAGTCCAAATTATGATAGAGTTCAAACTCAGTGAACTAATAACATGGTACTGCTACATGAATTAGGAGCTAGACTGCGTGCAAGAACTGGGGATTGAGAAGTTTCTGCAGAAGTCCCATTTACAGCTCCAGGCATACTTAAAGACAAAGGTGAATTAGAGAGAAGTAGACAGATAGTGAAAGGAGCATGTGAAGAATGGTGGGAGAGACTGAGGTGCCTCCTTCTCTAGGGGAATGACTAGAGGCATGACATCAGACTTTCAGCGCATAAGCTTGTCACAGGGAGGGTGGTGGTCCCCTGGAAGTTAGCAGGGCAACAAGAAGTGAGTTTTGTTGGCAGCAAAGCAGATTTGGGTCTTGTAGTGAGGAAAAAATCCTGGCTGTGAAGCTATTTGGGCAAACACATTAATAAAGGCTGAGGAGTTCTCCCTCCCAGGAAAAAGATCGTGTTTTGAATATGTGTAGCAGCAAGAAGCCTACAACAAAACAATCCATAGTAAATGAAATTTTCTTTTGGAACCAGGCATCCCACCCTGACTTCCCCAGCTAATGGAAGGATTACTGGTAGCCTGTCTCACATGTTTACTCAACACTGTAATTATCATTACCTACAGACTCACTGAGTTCTGATTTGCCCTCCACTGAATGATTGGTATCCTAGTAACACTTCTTTCCTTTTTTTTAAAATATCAGTTATTTTTATCATTAAATGATTTGTCAAAGCAAAGGCTGAGGACTTTTCATGCTGTGTAAAGTCTACGTTTTACCAAGACAGATAGTCTTTGTTATGCTCTTTAGGAGATCTTGGATCATACAACTTGTTATTCCAGTTCAGAGCAGTCACTTCACCCAACTTTCCTTCTCTACAGTGGCTGCTGCCTTCACAGTATGTTCTTAATGAAAGTAGAAATCAGAGAACAAGAAAGATTGCTTCAACTCAATTTTGCTTCCATTACGAGCCAATCTTGCTCCCTCCCCAGGTACTCAACACAGTTAGGCCAGGCCAAACAATTTGAGTCTTAATTAAAAAATTGTCATTAGTCAAAGAACATGATGATTTCTTCCCACACACAATCTACCATGATATAACAAAAGCCAACATTTCCAATGCCCGTGACTCCCTTAATCTACCTTTGTCTTTGGGAAAGAAGAGCACCAGTTCTGCAGTGTCCCAGATCCCCTCTGAATACCACTCTCTAGCAGTTTTTATGATTAGAATTTGCTGCCTGGACCTTTGGCTTTGGAAGCTGTCTCTAGGACTGCCTCATGTCTTTTTATGATGAAGGCCAATGATTAAACCAGCTACTATTATCACTTCATTGTGGGGATTGCTATCTTTATTATTGGTCTGCACGGGAGTTAAGGTTGCCTGGAATCTCGCCCTGGCTGAAGGTACCTGCAGGAGTCCAGGAATTACTGCAATGTGAGGTGATAGCCAAGATTTACCAGAAAAATCAAGGTGCAAGAGGAGTGGAACTGCTCAAGCTTTAAGCTTTGCTGTTTTCCAGCTTTTACCTTCCCTTTTGGGTGCTAATGGGTTTGTTCACCCCAAAACATTCTGTCACACCATACCCCCATTTTTACCTGATTCATAACTCTTCTGCATGGCTAAGGAATCACTGACTCCTGCATCATTAAAAGCACACGTTTCCTAGGTTATAGAGAGAGCTAATTTCTGCCTACGAACTTCTTTAAATATACTTTTATTATAGATGGTTTGAAAATATGTGTTGAGAAGCAACACTAGTAATATGTGGGTAAATTATAATGTATCGTATGAATGTCTAGTCACAAGCATGGTTGCCCAAAATATCAAGACAATTCCTCTTTTCTGTGGATAAAGTCAAAACAGAGGGATCAAAATCTGATGGAAAAAGACACTCAAAAGTTTCAGATATGAATCCTGCCACATTTCAGAGATTTCGTGTTTTCTGTTTGGCACTGTATCTTGAGGGAGACACTGAAAGTAGACTCTACAGGCTTTTCCAGGACTCATTTGTGTTGTGATCTCCCTGAAGTTTTCTACGATTTCATATGGCAGCATATTAATAAAGATTGAGCATTGGCACTTCCATCACCCCTACTCTAAATGCATTTTTTTAATACAGGACCAAATAAGTTTGAGTGCAAGAAAGATATCAAGAAAAGACTTGAAATAAATGGAATGTCAAAGAAAGACAGATGTCAAAGAAAAATCAAATGGCAAGGAAAAAATAATCTTATCCTGCCCATATCAGGTCTCAGAAACTAAATTTCTGTTTGCCACTTCAGCATAACTATGAGCAGCTATATAATCATCTAGATTATCATTACTCATTTGTCTGCAACCCAGTCAGGGTGAATGATGGCAGCATCAGAGGAAAGATGCCATTAAAGTCAGTAGTCTCATTGTGAAGGTACTTAGCTATTGCACATAGAAGATAAGGTACTCCCTGCTCAAAAAGCTCCTTTTCTACTTTGCAGACATTAACAAAACAATGCAAAATCACAAAAGGAATTGTATCCTCAAAACTTCAGAACAGACCACTAAAACTAGGACAGTGCTGTGAACTGGATTGCCTGTTAGTGTACTCACAGCTGGGATTGCAAACATCCAGTCTCAGAGCTGATACATCCCAGCACAGCTGCCATTGTGGTCCCATCCACAGGGAGGGAGGAGGGTAAAGAAAAGCAAAACAGAAGCTATAAAAATTTTTATAGAGTCCTTGAGAATGCTATACCTCTACTGTGGTGTAAAAAAAAAAAAAAAAGAAAAAAAGAGAAAGAACCAAATAACCTTGTTCTCAGTTTAGAAAATAAAAAACAAGGGGAAAAGTACTGGTTCTTATAGAGGTGACACACCAGGTTGTTATGCTTAGTTAATTTATTTTAAACTTTGTTTAAATTTTGTTAAGGCTCTCACCTATTTCTCTTTTGTTTTGCTGTGAGGGTTTTTTTCATCAGAAAATAGTCATGTGTTATAACAAATTGTAGGGTATGAAAGCCAGATGCCTTACATATTCCTTTGACTGTTATCTGCTTCCCTCCACCTAAACATTACAATTTTTCTTTACCCCGAGACAAGAATGTTTCCTAATCTTTCTTTTGGCCCCTAAACAAAGACAAAATTTGACTTGAACAGGGGAGGATTTGGCAATTGTTAGAACCATATAATCAATAATTTTCAAAGGGAAAATGCTGATATCTGGACACTTGCCAAACTCCACTGTCTGGGAAGGAAAAAATTTGTGGACGATCTTTGGGGGGTGGAGTGCACATCTGTCTTTGCACTAAGGACAACTGGTGAATAATGATTCAATCCAGTATTTTTATTTTGCCATTAGTAAAAAAAAAAATTTGCTGAGGGCTAAATTCTGATTCTTGTCATGCCAGTGGTGAAACTTCTTCAAGCTCTGTGTGGATCAGAGCTTCACCTGTGGCGTATCACAAGCGTGAATTACCTCTCAAACTATTGTTTCCTGCAAACTTCCCACACAAAAGGATATTATTCATTTAATGTATATTCTTAATATAGGGATGTCAGAGACTGCAACCTGTAGCCACAGAATGAGAAGAGGAGAAAACCTGGACTACAAATTAGATGTAAGAAGAGTCAGTTTTGTGGCAGTGAAATAATCCTGCTGAATGTGGAGATATTGCTAATGCCTGTGCAGCTTTGTTTCAACAGGAGATGCAGCAGAAAAAGAGCAGAGGTAAGTTGCCCAAGCAATGTCCACTTCAAGTTCTGCAGTGGGTCATGGTATACTGGTAACTACTATCTCTATACTCAGAAAGCAAATGTGCTTAGCAGTCTGATACCAGTTTTTCTTCAGTTGAATGACACCAGAAGCATAGTGTCTGCACACCTGTGGTCAAGACAGGAACCAACACTGGAAAAAATATATAATTTTCCCAGTTCTTTACTAACTATGCAGTGTAATCTGATCACAGAAGGATGAAAAAGTTTGTATGATGTGTCATCATCAGAGGAAGACATAGTTTGCACTATGTAACAGAGATGTTCCCCAACACTGAATAGCTACGTGTGGTTTTTTTCCCTGGGCACCATGAAGGGAGAGACATGACTATCTCAGTGGGAGGCTAAAAGGGATAATGGGGTGAGCCAAAATTAAATTCCCAGAAAAATACTGAAATTATTTACAAGCAGCTACAATAAAATAATCAGATAAATAATAGCTGCCAATGATTTGTTAAGGACAGATAGCACCAAAGCAACTAAATTTTTGGTAGGGAGTAAACCGTGTGAATAGGGAGAAGGAATACCTCATGGGTTTAGTAAAAACTCCCTAAAAGGGCCAGTTAAGTAAATTAAAAAAAAAAATCCACAAACAAAACCAAAAATCAAACAAACAAAACAAAACAGAAAAATAAGAACCACCGACTAAAAAAAAAGACAACAAAAAATATCCACACCAAAGGATGGGCACACAATTGGCCAGTAAACTACTCAGGAAGTATTTACTAGTTCTTCAGAGGGTCTTAAGGTACTTTTCATAATTTGTATTTGTGAGGTGGAAAACTGTGCATGCATTAATATTACAGATGTACACTTAGAAGGCTGGAAGGAAGGAGAAGAACTGTAAAGGATCTTGGCAAACTGAGGAAATTACCTAAAAATAAGATGGAATCAAATAACAAGAGTTTGCAACTGCAAGATGATTAAGGCAGTAATGATTACTGCACAAAGAAAGGATAAGGATTAACTGGGTAGGGAAGAATTCTGCAGGAAAGGATCTGAGGCTTGTTGTAGATCACAAGTTGAACAGGAGCTGACAAGGACCCACGGTTATGAAAAAGATCAATATTACAGTGGGATGGATAAAGAGAATTATTGTCTGTAGGACATATATTCCACTCTACTCAGCATTAATAAAACCTCAGCTGGAGGTCTGTGATCAGTTTTAGGAAATGCATTTCAAGAAAGGTATAGACCAATGGAGAAGAGTTGGGTTTGGAGATCTTAAAATTGGGGATGTTTCATCTAGAGAAAAAAAACCTGAAGGACACATTAACAGTTGTGAAGTATTTTATAGAATACTACAAAAATTAATAGGATTATCTGTTTCCCATGTCCACGTAGGACAGGACAAGCAATAATGGGCTTAAAATGAAGGAAGAATTGAGCTAAACATTAGAAAAAACTTTTTGTATCTCTAAGGGTAGCTAAGTACTGAGCTGGAAGCTTTTAAGACTCATTTGTGCAAACCACTGAGGCACAGGGATAAGAACTAGATGATTTTCACAGATCCCTACAAGCCTTATTGTCTGCAATGCTGTGTTCATTTGGAAATGCCTGAGCTATTGAGGTAATAGATATTATCAATACCTTGTAAAAAATTCAAATATTTCATATTCATATGAAAACAGCGTGTTCCAACATCTGGTTTTGTAATAGCTGCCATAATAAATTTCACCTACTAGTGATCACACACATTTTCCTTTTCCATAAAAAGTAACATTTTTTGAATATTATTTTCCAAGCCTTCATTTATGGTTTTATCTTCTGAAAGGAGCTCACTTTCTAAAACCTGCAGATGCTTTCATTTTTCTATCAGTTTTGAAGAAACCCCATTGAAACCCATTTAGTTTTAGTATGACAGAAAAAGCTAGAAATCTTTGCCTGTTACTTTAAGAAGGAAGTGGCTTCTTATCTGAGGATAAATATTCTGTAATACTCTACATATGTAAATACATATATTATATTTACAGTAATATTGTATATTAACATATACAATAATACTGCAGCAGGCAGTGAAGAGAAGGACCTTTATATTTTATATTATCTGTGCCATCCCTTGCTAAGGCAAGTCTATTTTTTACGAAGCATTTTATAGCAATTTTTAATGATTGCTACATATAATGAATGGTTGCATATGGCTGGAGGGTAACATTAGCTCGACACACAGGGTGAAGTGAGCAGCCCTTTCATGTTTTATGGGTTGCCTGTCATGCTGTTGCTCTTATATAGTTCTTTGAACACAGTATATAAAGTACATATGCCAAAAAGAAGCTATGTAGTCATTCCAAAAGAGCAAGGGGAAGGGCAGGAAGGAAATACCTGCCTGTTAGATATATCAGAGGAAAATCACTTCATTAATAGTGTATTCAAAGGCTAAAGGATGTTTGCAGCCAGCTATCTCTGAACTCTTGAAAAGCAACTCACACAGATGCCCCAGCCTAAGTGGAAGTGAGGATCCTCTCTGCCAGCACTCCTGGTCTTTCCCGTTACCCACATCAGTTTCAAGCAGGTATGAATCAGTGTCCAAAGCTAATCTTGATTTCTATCAGTGTGGATAAACAATCTGGACCATTCTTCTCTTCTAAGTCTTGCAGACCTAGTGATTGTCTATAAGTATTGGAAGGTACTCATAACACTCTCACAGAAATGCGAGACTGCAGGGTTGTATAAGCAGTTAATTTGGTTTATGCTTCACAATCTTCAGTGGAAGAAAAGGATCACTAAGAGATGTTTTTCTTTATGTGTCTGTTTCAGATCATTACAGTCACCATTACTGCCACGGGAGTTGAGTCCAAGGGAGCAAGGGGTGGTGAAAACCCTGTGTATACCTGCCAGGCTTGCCTTCCCTGCCCAGGCTGGCTGAACATCATCCTGCATCCTTGCCTTTGTCACCAGCTTACCTGATGCATGTGCTGCAGGAGCTGCAGGCGCTTTCTGCTGTGACAGCAGTGTGGGATAACACAGATACTGCCCAGCAGCTGTGGCAGCTCCTACCTCTCCCATCACCACTGCCACTTTCTGTGGGTCCTGTGCTGCACCCTCCCCATGGCACTACAATTGCTCCTAAAACTGGACAGGGGAACTCAGCTGGGTTACAAATAACCTTTTCTTTTGCTGAGTTATTTTTAACAAGGATCAGTTCCCCGATCCGGGTCATCGTGTAGCTGCACAAATAGTTGCGCCAGGATGTGCCAGCATACTTGCAGAGTGGAAAAAAAATTGATAGAGGATGGAAGTAGGGAGTTTGATTGTGGGGAGAAACCACTAGGAGCCTTCTCAGAGCTTTTGAGCAGGCACACAGTTGTGTCCTCACCCAGGGTCTCCAGTGAGAACGAGGCCCAAAAGGCTTTGTGCTGCATGATGAAGACACCTGGACAGTATCCATGGTGCAATGTTCTGTGTTGCTGTTGTGGTTTGGGAAAGCTGGATGGCAGGACCTCTAAGGCCATCAGGAATTTGGACAAAGTACCTTTGTCACCAGATTTATCAGCTGCTTTGCTCCTGTCATGCATATGGCCACATAAAGAGCTGGTCATGTGCCAGTTTACAGTACGATTTTGTGTACAGAGCATGTGTATAACTGATATCCTCTACAGTATCAAATATCAGATGTTAGAAGCTGCAACTCAAGTTTAAGTGTCTAAAGTAACAGTTTAGATCAGATGAAAATGGAATTGCCCCACAGGTGGGTTAAATAGGTATAAGCTGAGCACAGGAGATCTTGCACTTCAGTTTTCCAGGCTGCCATGGGTAGTTGTCTGTGTAGTCCAGAGTTGGGTATGTGAACTACTCCATGGGGCAAGTGGAATATTCTGAGACTGTGTCAGTAATAAATATGAACCAGGAAGTAGCATGCAAAGTAAATGAGGGAGATGAAAAGAAAAATCAGCTGCTCGTGCACATGTGGGTGTTGGTAAATGTAAGTCAGGCCACCCAGGTCTGGTACAGCAGCAAGGAAGTTACTGCCCAGGAGGGGAGAGTCCAAGGCACAGCAGCAACACGAGTGACCCATTCCCAGACCAGCCTTCCACAAACCCTCAGAAAGCAGGGTCCTGCTGGCAGATAGCAGCCCCAGTTCTGACAGAAAAAATACCTCAAGCCTCCCAAGTAAGCTGGAATAAGCCCTTGCCAAGATATCCAGTTTTTACACTTTGACTGGAATCATATTTCACACCTACCCTACCTACAGTGTTTTGTTTCTGATCTCCTAACTGAAACTCTTGCTGTAATTCTTGCTGAATAAACCACTTCCTTCTTCTGCCATTAAGGTTGTTTGGTGTTGAGACAAAATAAAGATACTACAGAAGTACCAGAGTCATATAAAATGATATAGCATCACGCCAAGGGGACTGCTTCTCCAGTCACATTCAGGGCCAGGCACTTCTTACCGCATGCTGTGTTTTGGAAAGAAGTTCTTGCTGCCAAGTATGTCCTTTACCCCACCCCATTTCCCTCTACTGCAGAAAAATGAAATACCAAACATAACTGCAGGCAAATCCTCAAACTTTCAAGAAGTAAACTCTGAAATATATGATCTCAACAGAAATTGGAAATCGGAATGGTATTCGAATGAGGTCGTACTGGAAATTTGTCTTCTTGGAAGTGGTTCTGTGGCAGCAATGTAAAATAAACTTTGTAAGCTCCCCCTCTTTCTGAAAGGTGTCTAGCAAGGATGCGGTAAAGAGATACATTTTTCATTGATTGAATATTTTGAAGTAAAATTTTAAAAGCTTCAATTGTGTTCCCAGGTGCTCATAAGGAAGAACCATCTGAAGGTTTAAATAGGATTTAGATGAAGTGGAGGTATGCTTCAGACAGGTCTCAGAAGCCTGTGGTAAAGCATCTCTCAAAATGTCATTGCGCAAGGGTGTCAGAATGAACCTTTAGCAAGGTCAGCCATGTTCCTGACTGCTTTTGCTCCAGAAGCCACTCCAGCATATCAGGACACTGTGATCAGCATGATGGCAGTTCACACAGTGGGGACCATATTGCTAATCTCCCCACTTTGCAGAATACATGTGTTCTGTGGAGTATTTTCTGCTCTGAATCAGGATGTTTGGGAGTTTAGATCAAATGTTCTTACTGAGAGAGTCAGCCAGCTAATCTCCATGCCAGGAAATGAAGCCATCTGATGTCCCGAGGTGAAGCTATAGGAGGCTGTATGAGTCCAGAACAACTTGAAATCTGTTTTCTAAATAAATCCTCATTGGTTTGGAGTGTCTATTTTCTACCACAATCACTATTGCCTTCTTTTTATTTTTAGGCCTTACCAAGGGGACAAATGCAGAATCTTCTACTTACAGGTATGATTTTAGAGATTTTACAGATTTTTAAACAGCCTTTCTAACGCTGTTTGCAAAAAATTCAAATGCTGTGAGAAGGAGAGAGAGAGTAACACTTAGTACTGGCAAGCTGTAATTTGCTATTCTGCCTCTGAATCTTGTGCATTGCAATACTGCAAATAAAGATCCTGGAGACTGAGAGAAGCATGTACTGTTTGGCTCTACAATGACATTAACCTCAAACAAATGAAAAGTTTCAGCTAGAGAAGTCTTTTAAAATTTTATTTGTGTCATTAACACAATAGATCTCTGTCCTCCAATCATTTGGAGGATGAGGGAAGTCCAAAAAAATAAAAATCCTCTCTTTATTTTGACGATGTTCTGAAAAGAGTACCTCCGTAAGATGAGAATAGGACCTGCTGGCGTAGACAACTTGTGCTTCCCAGTCACAGTCCAAAGGATTTATATTCTTCCACTGACTACAGACCTTAGGGTGAAGACACACAACACCATTAGATCAAATCTGATTGCTGCTGGTGCCAAAATGGGGAGAAGATCCTGTTCCCTCTTCTCATTTCTGCTACTGGCTCCAGTTTCCTTGTCCACTTACCTTTGTGCCAGGTCTGGCACCCAGTAGAACCAGCCATAGATCTTCTCAACTCAGGAGCCCAGGAGAAAATTATTGCCACCAGAAAACTGTGCATAGCTGTCTTCCAGCTTTGTGAGCTGAAGTGGTCCAGTGAGTTGCAAAATAAGTCCTATGACATGACATCAAGATGATATAGATATTTAAGAGCAGTAAGGTCATCTGCTTGTGGTTTTTCTTAGGGACCTTGAGTAATTTTGGAGGAATTTGGGCAATTTAGAGTAGCAGGATGTAGTTCTCCTCTATCATGTGAAGCTGCCTGGAGTCCAATAGGGAATTTCTGCGCTCAGGAGCCAATTGCTCAGGGTAAAGATGCCAAGGAAAGATGCTGAATTCCCAAGCCATGGTTTGTATAAGGACTCTGCATGCATGACTTGCACTGGCACAGAGACCAAAAGAGCTAAATTTGTTCAAAGCAGAGCACAAAGCAGGGACTTCTGGTGATACCAGAATACTGATTCAGCAATTAAGAAGTCCAGTTAAGGGCCAAGGAAACAGCAAATGTTTTGCTGACTGGGCAGTCCCCGCTACAGGATGCAGGATGCGTGGATGAGGCATCTCAGCCATGAGGGGCACTGACAGTAAGTTCAGGTCTTCTCTGCCTTACTCCACACACAGTTCATGGGGTTGTGTTCAAAGACTACATGAGTGACAGAAATACCATTTTTGGATCTCAACCACCTTTATCTGGAGAAACTGGGAGGATTTATAGACTCTATACACTAAAAGGCTTGGAAAGAAAGACCTCTGTCTTTTTTGTCTTTGAAGTTTACACTGTTTCTTCCCCTTATCACTAGAAGTTTTACCAGAGCAGAGAATGAATTTCACCATCAAAACGTTAGACAGCTGTGTAAAATAAGAAGTATTTTTCCAAAGAGGAAGCTCAAATGTTTCTGCCCAAGGCAATTCAGGATCAAAAGAAGGACACATTGATTTCTCAAATAAAAGCATTTTCAAATGAGAGTCCCTTACTCTTTGGAGTTTTTTAGAAAATGATTTGCAGATGGCACATCTCTCCCCGGTGTGACTTTTTCCAGACACAGGGAGCATTTAGCACATCTGCAGTTTGGAGGCAATGCAGCTTGAACATTTATGTGCCGACTTAGTAAATGAACATATTACTGTGAGTGCCTCCTAGGTAAATAACAGAAGTTTCCTTATGAAACGATCAAAGGAAATGCTAACAAAACCCTTCCACTGGCACAGCACAAAGTACCCGTTTATCAGCTATCTGCAATTATTTACACAAGAAGGTCCCGCAGAGTCCAAGGAGGCACACGGTGCCAGCTGTGACGCATGGCCACATGCACCTGGGGCTGAGGGCAAGGAGAGGAACCCAGCCTTTGGGCACTAACCTACATGAATTACATTGGGCCTGTTCTGGGAATACAGCTGAATGGAAAAGCCTGTTTCAAGTGCACTGGTCCATATAGATCAATAGCAAAGTGCTCAGAACTGGCAAAATATTCAAAGAAGCACGCCTTTAAAAAATACAGGCAAAATCTTTACATCCAAACTACAGCTTCCAGATGTTTATCAGAACACCTAGAAATTATTACTATGATGAAAATCATATTTCTTCACTTGGCTCCATGTGCTGTCTTTGTCAGCTGTGTTCTCACCAAGAATTATGTCCATAACTTCTGCTTATTTTAACCAGTGAAAGACACACATGTGAAGAGATACATAAATATTGAAATTAACCATGACCAAATCCTGTCAAAGGTAAAACTGTTTGTTTTAATAAGAATTATTAAATAAAAATGTTGTCTCAAAACATATCTTTGCCTTAAAAATGACTTATGAAAGGACACTAGAAAATTTTTAATTTGTGCATACATATTAAAAGGATCCCAGTTACACACACACATATGCATGCAGTGGTTGGAGGAGTTCTGTAAATGAGTGTGACATAAGGAGACATTTAACAGCAGCAAGTTGAAAATGGCAAATCTTAAAAAGTACTTCTTCATATTTTGGGATGCTGGTTCAGTACTAATGCAACAGGAGGGGGCCTGCCTGCTGAACCAGCAGCAAGACCTTCTCTGCACAGAAACTTGGGGTTTCACTTGGGGATCTTCCCTCTTAGTGCTAACTTTCTGCAGAGCATTTCTCAGAAACAAGGTCGCAGCCTCAAGGGCATCATGGTGTTTGTGTGTATGTGCTTCGGACTGCTCCAGAAAGAACACATGCTGGTGCTTTTGGGAAAGGATGTGTGCTTCATTTCAGCATTTATCAACATTCTAACGTGTGGGGAGGCTCAACAGACGGTTTGGCAGGAGAATTATATAGAAAATAACTATACCACAGCCTCTAGAGAAGGGAAATCTATAAGAGGTGAGTTAGGTCCAAATATCTGAACAGTGCATCACTAAATGATTAAGAAAACCCTAGCAGTGCTGTCTCAGTGCACAAAATTAGTAGGAGCCCAATTAAAAGCCCAGTATTGTTAGCAGTAGAGTGCCAACTGAGTTTATGAATTCTGAATCAGGATGACTTTTGGAATGAAAGAGGGGTTGTAGCTGGGTAAGCCAGAAAAAAAATGTGTTGGCAGAAAATTCTTTTCACCATCAGTAATGAATTTGTTGACAGATATTATGTAGAACTGGATACAGACACTGCCTGTACATGAACGATTTAACCAAAAATCCTTTCAGAAGATTATATGACAAAAATAAACATCTCAGTAAAAATGTCTCTGAGCTCCACAATTTATCATGTTTCAAAGGAGTCTTATACTAAGAAAATTTACAGCTGAAAATTTTATGGTTGTGCTCTCATAGGCTTAATCTTAACCATGAGTAACATAAGCTCTGTTATATCTGAAAAAACAGCTTTAAGTAGCAAAGTAAAATAATTATCAGGCTAGTTCCTCCACCATGTAAGGCAGTTGCAAAGATTTATAGACCCGTCCTGCAGGCTGGTTTCTTTTTAATTTAAACTACAGCTACCAATGAAGGGGAATTGTTTCAACAAAAGAGAACGTAATTTGAGATTATATTTGAAAAAACAATTCAGAGTTTACAGAAAGAAGTAACTTTGAAGAATGACCTGGGGGTTGTAACGATACACGATTGTTCTTATAGGAGCTTACAGCTGGAAAGTGTCCAGCCCAACGTGTTTCTCCTGAATGCAAATTCTTCACTGACGCAGTGGAACAGCGTTGTACAATGTCTGTGCTGGAAGGGGATGGGCAGCAGCAACCTCAGAGCTGGCTTTGCACGCTGAAGGAGCAAGAGTCTGGTAATTGTGCAAGCAAAGTTAAAACCCCTGACTTGTCAAATGCCCCTTTTGTGTCCAAAGCAGCAAGCAAATTGCAGAGATCAGGAAAGACAGAAATTGTAGTTTCAGCGCTGAAGTAACTCTACATCTGGGGAAATGGGCTGGTCTCTTTTTTACTCTTGTCTAATTCTGCTAGGTTTGCTACTTCTGTGGACAAAGTGAAGTAAAAAGACAGGAAAGAGAAAGACAAAATATTACTTTACCTTTTTTGTTTCTGTTGTTCATTTCATCTTTTTTATTTAACACACAAAGTAAATAACACGATCCTTCTTGCTGCACTTTGAACCAGCTTCTATTACATCTGACAGGCACCTGGTTTCAGAAGAGTTTGCTCTTCCAGTCCTACTCTTGAGATGAGTATGAGCTCACATACATTGTCTTACACTCCCAGGGTTTGCTTTGGAAAGTCAGTTCTGAAATGAGGCACGTCTTTGGACCTGCTCTCCTGATGCCTCTGGGAGTCAGTGGTCACTCCCCAACAAAGGTATGTTTGTTTATCATTGCAGATGTAAATGCCACAATTCAGGGACACCTTGTTACAAAGCCTATAGCCTCTGGGGACATTTAGTTTACCATAATAAGCAAGATCTTTGCCTGACAATGCTGAAGTGAATTTTAGCCACTTGCTGTTTCCATAAAGCTACAGTTTAGGTTCTAAATCATGGGCTCTGTCCCAGAAGTCTCAATGTAAATCAAGAAGTGTTTTATTCCTAGAGTTGAAGTATAACTTAGCCCAATAGAACTCCATATTGCAACTTTGTAGCCTATTATCATCTTTCTTACTCAGAGTGAAGTTAAGACATTCCCAGCCTGTATTTATGATCAAGGATGCTTCAGAATAATGTATATAAATTGAGTTTTATTGATCATTGAACATCTGCTGGCACTTAAGTATGTGAAAACTTAAGCATGAACAAAAGTTTTGCAAGTTTGCATTTTTTGATGCTTATAAAATTATAATTTATAATCAAGTACACTGTGTTATGTTTTCTTTATCACCTTCATAAAGATAAAGTAATGTAAGCAGAGGCTTGGATTACAAGACCATTACAAGATTGCAAAGACTCAGGGTTTTATGATTTATGGAAGAAAAATTCCATTATTTTCCTCTTAAATCTAACACATTTTAATAGCATTTTGCCTGCTGTGGTAGAGGGTATGTGCCAAACTATGACTATTGCCAACAAAATTGGAAGTGATATAAAATAACATGTTCTTATGCTGCATCCATTGCCAAAGGTGGTGAGCAAATGGCTTTGTCCAGCTTCCTGATCATACAGTTTTCACCCATCCTTTCCAACACTGACTAATACAGAACACGTGCCAGTGCTGATGCACACCCTTCTTAAAGTATGTGCACCCCACACACAACTCTCGTGGATGCTCAGATCCTTCTGTGTAAGGACAGCTCGAGCAAGGAGCCAGGAGGGGGGGAAGTGTAGTACTGGAGAGAAATAAAACAACTGGATGTGCAACCCCTACAGGTGTGGGTTCAAGAAAAGCCACCTCTGCACATCAGGTGTGTGCTGGGAAATTATGTTCTTGTATGGAAATGTGGGTCACAGGAACTGAAAGCAACTCAGAAGAAAGAGCCTTTGTCTCATTTCCCAGAGTTACCAAGCCTCTTTCATGTGGCCCGACTTTTTCTCTTTATTTCCAAAGTCAAATGTGAGCTAAACCAAACATGCCAGCAGCGTGTCCAGGCGTGGAAGCAGTAAAGCTTGTCCCTCTTGAGTTTACAGACCTGCTCCTCTGCTGACATAGCTCTGATCAACTCCAGGTTTGAGCAAGAGGACCTCTGAACTTTGTGTTGAACACAGGTCTTGATAGGTAAGGATTACCTAGAAATTCAGAGCATGCTGGAAGGTGTGACTGCAAAGGCTCTGAGAATATCAGTTTCATGGGGGGTTTGAGGTACCTGAAAGGAAGAAAGAACAGCTTTATGTTCAAGGCAGATTTTGTTAAGAAATGGTGGCCTATAATGAGCATCACACTTAGCTAGCTAAACCAGACTTTAAAACACTTGGGTAAGATGATCTTTCATGGATAACAATTACAAATCGTCCTTCCTTAAATCTTAGAATGTAAAATAACTGTGGAAACCTACTACATGCTTTTTAATGAGAAAATCACCCTTTAATTGCCATCATGACAATGCTGAGAAATTCCCAGGATAGAGTGTGTCTCTTTCCTGCCCCCACCTGTGTCCAGTGCCTAATCACTACATCACAGGAAGGAAACACTGCAGATCTAAGTACTACAGACCAAGACAAGGAAGTTAAACACAGCATCTTGACTCCTGCCCAGACAACTCCTACACCAAGGTTAGGGACTGTGCCACTGAGAGGTCTCCCTAGAGGGCAGCCAATAAAAACTCTAGCAATAAAACTGAAGGAGCTAAATGCTAATCTTTTTTTCTTTTTTAGACCCTGGAGTGTGATGGGAAATAAAATTTGGTGCCTTGAAATTGCTGCCAGTAACTGTTTGTGCTATGTTTGGTTTTTTCCCATGTAGTGCTGTAAAGGAGGATCTGCTCACTGCTTTATCTCCATGGGACTCCTCAGGCCTGATGGAGGTAGAAAATCTTTGTGAAGCTTTGAAAAGCCATGAAGGTGAGACAGTGCTTGATGCAGAGAGGGTGATTGTGACTATCCCTGCCCTCCCTTCTTTCCCTTGACTCCTTAAAGGAAACATCACAACTTACAATAAAATATACATAGTGTCATATGCAGTTCACTCTGAGTTGCTCGCCATAAAATTTCTACTGAAGTAGTTACTGAGGTTCAAATGTACCACAGCATTTTTTTATTTCTTTATTTCTGTAGTCCTTGTAATAAACTCAGTCCTCAGTGCCTCATAGCCCTCTCTCACCTCTGTTTTCATAAATGCTTCCCAGTACCTGTCCTATCCTGTAACACCAAAAAAAAAGTATGCTATATGCTTTCCAGAGAAACACAAGAACAAGATCTCAAGAGCTTCCAAGATAAATACATTCTCTGAATTCCATACATTCATCATGTCGTTTTTATTAGGCCAAAATTTTTTTTTACAAGATTTTGTGTGGTTCTGAGTTGAGATACATTTTCTATCCCCATAGAAACATCTTTAATTATTTGATTGTATATTGCACTGCTATACAAAAAAAAAAAAAAACCCAAAACAAAAAAACCCAACAAAACATGTTTTCTCTAGTTTTCATGTACCAGGAAAAATGACTATCAAAAATAGTTCTTTAAAGCATAAACTGTTTCAGAAATAAATACCACTGGATGCTTTAAAAATGCATTCCTCTGGCTGTGACTGCTAAGAACTCTGTTCGAAGCAGGAGTCCATATTTTAAACAATTCTGACTTCCCTTAAGGCGACCAAATGTATATCAGGATCTACTGTAATTTCCTAAACCTGATCCTGTTTTATGCTATGTACTCAAACCCCCCATTTTCTTCAAATGAAAAAATGGACAAAAAATGCTAAGCTGCAGTTTGATAAGTTAAGTTTCATCAGAAAAATCTTGATGATGAAATTGAATTTATTGTAGAAGTTTCCATATCTCACAAAAACAGCAAACAGTATCTGTTTTTCAGTATCAATTAATAAAGCTGAGTGAGCAATTATACACAAATCTGCTTTTCATGGTGTATAACAGCTGCACTTAGTTTGAAATTTCACTAGATATATTAATTACCCAAAGATATTTAACATTTTTTTTGTTCATGAGGGTAGCAACTTGAGTCTTCGTTTCTTAATCAATTAAGAATGCTCAGTTTTTTGTTGTGCATGTAAGTGTTGCACACACAATTCAATCAAAATTGATTTTGCCTGTGATTACAAGGGTCTTGTAGCATTGGCTCTGCTCCCTGTTTAGCTGATCCTATCTCATCCATCAGGAGAATAGCCTGAAGATACTATCAATCCAGTAGTTTATGAAGTAGAAACAAACAATACGCTGAGATTTCATAGAATATTAGATTATTTTCCTCTTTCTCTGCACCCCAAAGATTTTTCTCAAACCATCCCTCATAGACCAGAAAATGGTAAGATATATTGGCTAGGAGGGGAGTTTAATTCAACTCTTACTCATTGCATTCACACAAAATAATTGAATGCACATGCAGAGTCTGTTTTTAAGGGATCCAGCCTTTATCTGATTCACCTAAAGGTCTTTTTGATAGTGAATTGGCAATGAATTTCAAAAGCCTCCTTGCTACCTCACACCAAGCAGTTTTCCACCCAGAGGAAGGACTGAGAGAGGCAGAGTTAAGATTGTTCATGGAATACATATTGTGATACACTGGGCACTTAAAAAAGATCTTGAAAAGCTGAGGTCAATAGCATGTGCATTTTTTATATGTATTAGCAAATATTAAGGTTTTTTATCAACTGCATTATGACGTGGTATATGGGAGACTCTACCATATGTTTAGTAGAAAGCAGAATGTAAAGAACTGCTGCTTTGCATTTGGTTGCTTTTGTTCTTTAGAAGACAAGGGTAATGCAGAGCCTACCAAAGTGTCTCCAGCTGTGCCTGTGGCAGTAGCTCGGCAGGGCACCACTGAGGGGTTTAAAACCCCAGCCATCTGCCTGGCTCCATCCCTCAGCTGCCCAGCCGTGCAGAGCTTACGGCTTGCTTTCAGGATTAGCTGTCCCTACAAATTTGGGGATTTTTTTTTACAAATTATTCTTGCCATAGTAATATTGCACTCTGCGACTGTAGCAATAACAGTTGCAATTCATCACACCCAGTTCCTCCTCCTCCCCTTTTCTTGACCTCACCTCGCTAAGGCATGAGAATCCTACAGGGAATGGCAGTTCAGGCCAAGGGATTCCTCCCCAATGTTCAAGGGCTGGAGCTGAAAACCAAACACAGTAGCCTTGACTACACAGCTCCACATCTGGAAACACTGGTATGTGATCTCAGAAGAGGGGTCTTCCTGGCTTGTCTGGAGCTCCAGGTGACGCTACCTCCCAGCTCCCCAGCAGAAGGAGGCACGGCTCTCCGCTAAGCGTGTGTCATTAACTAGGAACACACGCTTCCCTTTATTTAAACCAGATGGATGCATTTCATAGTCTTATTAGTTTTTGTACAGCTGAGACCACCATAAGTGCTTGCTCTGCATCTTTGCGTGTTTTAGTTTCCTGAAGCAATTTTCTCTTGTGTTTCAGTTAAGTCCAGGCTCCGCCAAAGGCATTATTAATTACAGACGTGGGTTGCCTTATGCGGTATGATGTGTTCCCTCTGCACGTTAACTTAAATGTCTGTTGTGAAACAGTCACACAGATACTGGCATTTTATCTATAAACTGCCTGAAATAGAAGCCTTTATAATTAAACATTGATTAAAGCTTAAATTCTGTGATGAAAGTGCTCAGCTTTAGGAACAATGTTTTCCATACCCAGTAGGTGCTTCATCACATACTGAAGACCTGTTCATTTCACTGGGAATACTCACATGCCTTTAGTTAGGCTTGCACTAAAGTACTTTGCTATGTCATGATAAGCAAATATCTTCTTGAAGAGCTGTGGTAGGTGGTAAAACCCCAGTGATTAGGGTCCATCTTTATGTTTATGGAATGGCCTGCTGAGTCCAACCGACAACAGCGACCACTGGATTGACACTACCAATTCACTGGTGCAGAAAACTTTGAACCCCTAAAAAATGCTTATTCTAAGCAAGTTCACCTTCCTGTTGGCTTTAAACAAATAATACACAGATGAAAGGGTGTGCAATTTGTTACTCATTCATTTACTGCAGTTTTTCAAACCATTGTTTACAATAGTGGTCTGTATTACTTTTCAAATATCTGTGCTAATCTGAATTGGGAAAGTGATGGATGAGTGAGAATTCAGAATACACTCATAAGAGTAGTAATCAAACTCAAAGGCATGACGCTGCTTTCAGGGGTGCCTAAAACTTTTCCTTTTTGCCAGTCTGCACATAATTAAGACAGTGTGTGTCAGTGGTAAATAATATTATTAACCAGTAATTCTTGAACAGACAGTGAAGGAAGGTGTAAGTTGAGGGAGGACTAAAGGCAGTGCAGTTCAGACTCCTGATCACTTCTCACCATGCTAAGTCAGGTACATTGCACAGTGACTGCTCTAATCAGATTGATTTTTTTTCTGGTGAAATTAATGAGACGAGGTGCAAAGAAGTAAAGAATTTGGCCCAAGAGACTTCTAAAAGCCTGCCAGTCTAAAGCAATATGGGAATCATCCTACAAAATGACCACATCTTCACAGACCACTTAACTCTACTCTGATACAAATAGAGCTGTTGTCACAAATGATGTCTGTAACAAAATAGTTGTTTATCATTGATACACATTTAAAAGTAATCCCAGATTATTGTTCACTTACTAGCACTAGATTATTGTCACTAGGTTACAGTGATGTGTCTCTGATGTAGCATGGCAAGCAAAATCCATGGATCTGCCTCCCTCAAGTGCCTAAAATAAATACCAACTGTGAAGGTTTCTGAGGTGTCCAGTGGAGACAATAGGTGAAACAGCACATTTAAGATAGGGTCCTGCTGTCACTCATTTTGATGGACAATTAAATCCACCAGTTAAACAGTAACTAGCCTTTTAACATGAGTGCCCACACTGAGTGAGGAAGTTCCCCCATATGCCCATTCTGAACAGCTCTGTCCAAAAGCAAGAGTGGATGTGGATAGACTTGAATATCAGAGTGGGAGTTGGCTTCTGCCAAGGTGAATTTAAGACTTAAAAGAGTGATCTAGACACTGCCTTAATGATGCTCCTCTCCACAGGCACAGTAATTGGCATTACAAACCTCATGACCTGGTCTGATCACACTTTGCTCTTTTCCCTGCTTTCTCTTCCTGCTTGAATCTCCTCCAGCCCTGGCCAAGGAGGGAAGAGGCTGGTTTGCTGACTTTTGAGGGTCAAAGTTCAAGCAAGATTGTCCTTTCCATGGCAGAGATCTGACACATCATGCACAGCACTCTTACACCAAGAAAAAAAGCAAGTCAGACCCTCCAGGAATGCCAGGCACTACTAAACCTGACCACGGACCTGCACTACCCAGCTCTGCCAAACATAGAAATCATGCCTAAACAGGAAATTCCGCTGTAATAAAACACCAGCAGTGAGCAAGCACTGCCCACTGCCTGCCGCCCCAACTCATGGCTGTGCCAGCTGCTTCCCTCACCCCACCTCTCACAGCACCTTCTGCCAAGAGACCCTCTTAGCCTTGGCAACCCCATGCCAGGGATGGCCATGCTGAGGGGAAGTGTTTCCAAGGAGTTAGGTAGTGCCTCCTGCCCCAGCGTGGTGAGAAGGGAAGTGTCAATGATTATGAAAATGGAACATGGATGTCACACTCTGGTTTCATTGTTTCAAAGACAGGCAAACCATCTGCAGGTGTGTCCCCACCAGAAAACACACACCCACCTCATTTCCTGCTCCTGTCTCCCAGCTAAAGAGCAGGAGAACACATCCCTAATGAAAACCTGTGGCCAAAACCCTCCAGACTCCTTTGGAAGTCCCATCATTTTAAGCAAGTCTGGTATGTTCATCACAAGGTCAAGGTGCTGGCCTAGGGGACAGTGATTGCAGTGAGGTGACACACATTTGCACAGCAGCAGGCAAATCCCAGGGGTGACTCTGGACTGCAGGGACAAAATGGAGATGTAGAACACTGTTTGGTGGCTTTCTGCCCCACACAGGAGGTGTTGCAGCAGATGTAGGCAGGGTTTTCCCACTGGCAGCCCTTTACAGTGCAGTTTTTCTACTCTGGCAGCTTGCTTACCTACTCTTCTGCTGCCAGGTGAACACCTGGTTTTGTGAGGGCAAACTCCAGGAAAGTCAGGAGAATTACCTCATGATACAAGAGGGTAAAACAACACAACCAGTATTTGGCTATTTTACCTGGTAGAACTTTGGTCATTGTAAGGTACATTAAGTCAGAACCACAAAAATAGATGCACCTGGGTACCGGGTATTAACTTGCACCTCTCATTTATTATCTGGAAAAAATAGCTTGTGGCTCTGCCAAGAAACCAGTGCCCTATAGGCAGTTCTCACCTCCCTCAGAAAAGTAGACAAACCAGCTTTGAGTGAGGCTAGGTATGCAACATAGCCCACAGCCACTGAAGCTAGAAGTGAGAGGTTTCAATGTTTTTGGTGCCTCTGCCATACAGGAAGCAAAGTTTTGCGTAACTATACTTAACCCAAGTGTTTCAGGGTTATTTTTGTTTCCAGAGTCAGTCGCAGAGATAAGAAGCCAAAGTGCTCTGAAGCATGTAAGTGTATTTTAATGGTTGATTAAAACCTACCAGCACTCTAGTGACACCATCAACTAAATAATGCAACAATTCACAAAACATAAAATGGCCCTGATGGTCAAGATGGGGGCAGGGGAGTAGGGAAGACTACACTGATAGTTTTTAATGTATTCAAGGCAGATACCTGGAAGTGAGGTAGCAGAAGTCACAACTTAGGTGGTTGCTAATACAGAAAGCATGGAAGCATATTTTTAAGAATTGTTTTGTTTTTCAAGGAGGATTGTAATAAAGGAATAGAAAATGGAACAAATACATATTTTTTGCAAGTCATTTGTCCTAGGGTTTCCCCACCTGGTGTACAGCAATAAAGCTGTCAGAATTTAACATCTCTTTGGAGCAGACAAACTTTTCAGGGGTTTGCTTTGTATGTTTTAGTTTTGCTTACAAAACAATCTGAAGAAAATCACCAGCTGGAAGACCAAAACCTTTCAGTACTGCATGCAGAAGGGTGAAGTGTTGAATTAGTATCATTGCCAGTTTAGAGAGTCAGAGGTTTGCCAGTTCTGTTTTGTGCTTGCCCTTTTAGAGTCTAACAGTACTTTAGATTCTGCCTGAAGTTTATTTGTTGTTTTCTAGTGCATTATAAACATGAGTGGTGGGTTCAGTGAGGAGCCTGCAGCAGCCCTGGACTGCTTCCCTTGTTTTGTGCACACCTCTTGTGGGCTCTCCAATGTCCCTGGAAAGGCATTGGTGTGAACACTACTCTGTTCTGCTCTGAACCATAAACCCCACTTTGAAATTAACCTGAAATCTGCCTCTTTCCTCTGTTGACAGACTGCTTTAGCCATGCTGTTTCCTTCCAATTTTTTTTCTTGATTTTAGTCATCTGTTATTTGAAGAAACAGCTTCTGAATGTAACCACGTTTTACTATCCACTCTCTCATGTTCAGTTGTGTTTTCCATGTATTTCTTGCAAAAGTAAAAGATTGTAGCAACCTAGCAGGATCCAGAGCAGCCATAAAACCTAAGGGGTAATTTTTTCCACAGAGCCACACTGATGCTAAGAAAATGTAAGGACATGAGAGATTTCCAGTATGTTCTCTTTGATAGACTAAGATGTGATGTGTCCAAAGTCCAAAAAGTATTTTTTGGACACAGTGATTTCCTGCTAGGGATAGTAGCATGCCTGTGTCCCCTCCATGTACACATGACTGTGCTGGCATATCCAGCATTCTGTAGAGACTGAACCTGCAGTTAAGGGATTTATTCCAGGCTGGAAGAGAATAACAAAGTTTCCAAGGATACAGCCTACCTGAGGATCTTCTGAGTCTGTTGGTACCAAGTGATAAGAATCATTATATACAAATTCAATACCCAGCATTGCCACTGGACTCAGAATTTCTGTGAACAGGTGAAAGATCCCCCATATATGGCCATAAGATCACCTAAATGTGTCTCAGAAAGGTGGAATAAGATGAAAAACTATAAAATATTTGACTATCAGAATGTCAGAGCTCAGTAATATACAGACTGCCATTTCTGCATCTGAAAGAAATACAAATGAGTTACTACTATTGCTGAGCTGTCACTGCTCTTCCTTCTCAGGCAAATATCTGGCTTTACAGAAATCGTAGTTTTACTAAAAACAAAGAAAAAATTAGGGAACTGGGAAAAAAGAGAGATATGGCAAGACAAGAAAAATATCAAGCAAAATGTAGCAACTTTAGCAAAATCATTACAGTACTTTAGTAGCTAAGTGTGAAAGAATAAGATGAATCACAATGGATTGAGGGGTTTATTTTATTTTCTCACACCTACATATGTATTTATGAGAGTACAATCTGAGTACAGAAGAAGCAGAAAAAATTGCCCTTCTGAGCTGGCACCATTTTATATCCATTTTGCCAGGGTCTGGATGACTCCATAGTTTCAGGAGCAAAAAACAGCTAGAGCAGAGTCTGAATGCAATGCAGTGATGGGTAGAATGTACAAAGGTAATTAGTGACACATATAGACCATGTGTGGTAAGAGTCCAGAGAGAAAAAGCCAAAAGAAAAATAGGATACCAAAACAGGTAGAAACTAGTAAAAAGTGGAAATAAATGAGACCCAAGGAGTAGTTTCCAGAAAAAAAATTCAAGAAAATTGTGATCTTGCTGTCAACAATTTACAAACAAAGAAGGTGAAAGACCTTGGATAAATTATTCATTATCCAACAAGCTTTAATTAGAACACACCCACACAGTTGTGCAAGGGTTGAGAGAAGCTTTTTTAGCTCATATAAGCAGTTTTGATCTGCATCCTAAAATCCTGTAGTGGATTGCCTCAAGACTGGTCTCAAACTGGAGCTTTCTTAGGATTTTTACCTCAGCAAACAGTTTGAGGGTACCCCTATGTGTCAAAAAATGTGCAAATGAGAAGTGTTTCCCTACCAAAGGAATATGGCATCCCCTAGATATTGTTGCTAATTGCAACTGTGTATTTTTTGATGACTGATTATGACATTAAAATAATTTTCTCAATCTACACCTTAAAAAATAATTTTAAATCACACTTAAAGACTGCAGTTCTTCAGAGCCTGCCAGAATTGGATGACTTGGGATGCATTCAGATAGCACTGATTCACTATCAGCACAAAAAATCCATCTGTCCATAGACTCTGTAAGACAAATTTATCATTCAAGTTCAGCATTTTGAAGATCATATTCAAAAAAATACTGCTAGACTAATGCATAGTCCTATCTGGCAGCAGAGTTACAACAGAGTTAAAAGAGACACTGAGTCAAAAAATTACAATGAGATTTGGTCCTTTATCCTGTTGATGCTTGGTCCTTCTTTTCTTTTTGCAGAGTGAGGATGTCTTTGAGACCATGAATCTGATATTTCTCATTTTGGTACCTGCATACAGACTACCACATACACAAATATTCCAAAACAAGGTGTTAAGCAGTTGTATTTACTTGATTAGTATAGGCAAGCAGAGTAGTTACAATCAGACTCTTACTTGCTTTAAAAAACATCGCCTAAATTCTTGTAGAAAAAAACAATAAGAAAAAATTGATTCTAGACAAAAAATGGGATTAGGAGACTTAAACATCTGTCATGATCCTGTCACAATCAGAAGTATGGATGTGCTGGATACTCATGAATAATCATGGCTTAGCCAAAGCATAGTGTGTGTCACAGCCCCATTTCTGTCAGGGTGGGAGGCGCAGTGGCTCTGACCCAGGCTGGAGCAGGACAGAGAAGTGCTTGCTCGAGAGCCAGCTTGAACCTCACCCATTCATACTTCAGTGGTGGAGCTATACAGCCACAGGCCTGATTGTGGCAGTTATTCTTGTGCTTTACCTATCTTGGTTAGTAAGCTCAAAAAACCACTTGAGCTTGAACAGTTTCGTACTCAGTTCAGGTCGTAAGGCTGCAGGTGAAAAGAAAGGATTTATGGCTAAAGGAAATTCCAGTGACAAGCCTCCTACAGGAGTGATATGACACTTTGAGAAGCTTTGGAAAGGGACTTTCAGCCTGTGACTTGTACTTTCAGGATTTAAATAATTTTAAAATAAAATTAAAATATAGTTTTACCAAAGATCACCAGCGACAAAGATTTCAGGCATGAGAATCTCTGCACCTACAGAGCTGAATCTGGTGAGGGGAGGCTGTGCCATCGTACCAGGAGAGTTGGAGAAATAAAAATTGTCCATGGAAGCAGGGGAGATCAGCTCCACAGTTCCATTTTCTCTCAGATCGAATAGTGTGCATTCAGACCTTGCATTAAGAATAATCTATATACTTGCTTTTCCTCAAGAATGAGAATGATCCTCAAAATCTGTAGCCTCAGGCTCTACCTCCTTTGTTATGCAAGTGAGCTACCCCCGCCTTTTGCTCTATAATCCACAAAAAGATGAAGATATATACTTTTTTTCTTTCATCGCATACCCATATGTTTGTATAGTGATTACCTCTGCAGCTAACAGATGCTCTTATTTTAGGATTCTTAAACAGAAACCCAAAATCATCTTGTATCTGCCTTCTTCTGATACAGACAGATGTGAAAGGGGTTTTTTTTGAGTAACTGATGGAGAAAGTTATTCTTTGCTTGCCTTTTACATTAACATTTTTTGAATAATTGATTCCCTTCTGGGTAACAGAAGCAGAGCATTTTCCTCTACCTACTGATCACTTCTGAAGCAAGATGCAAGATCTGGTGGACCAAAACTCCTTTTAGGTCTGTATGACAAGGCATGATCCCTTCTATTACTTAATTCATAGTATTAAATAACAGCCCCTGAGGCACAACATTTATTGCAACAAACCAATCTTTTATTTTGCCTTGTGGAGGAACTGCAGAAACCACCTAAGAAGAAAAACCTAAGACATTGATAGAAGAGTTTGAAAGATATGCATAATTTAAGGATTACAGTAATTGACATGCCTCCTATTCTTAGATATCTTTCAAGTCAGGGGTGTGTTTAGTGGATTTGGCTCTTAAATGATAATACATGTGAATTAGCTATTCATTCCAATATCTAGATCTTTCCAAATCATAACACATCTATGGAAAGCAATCTTCTTTCATTTTCTAATTGCTCAGATCCAGGAGCTCAGCTCCAGGAGCTGGTTTTATTTCGTTTTTTGTTTTGCTTCTGGAGATTACATTGGCAGTTTTTAAATGGTGGTTTCAGTTTGCCTATCCAACAGCAAAATTACAGCTGAAATTTCAGAATAGAATTTGAAAATATTTTCTTCTTGGCTTATATTCTCCTAGTTCTGCATTCCTGGGCATGAATATCCCTTCGCAAGAGCATGGAAACCAAAATCTCTGCCCCAAGGAAAAGATAATTTAATCCAAATATAGAGGATAAGAACAAAAAGATCAAGTGAATAGATGGTGGCAGATAGTGCTGGAGGGCACACTGAGTGAAGTCTAAGTGGAAGGAAAACATGTGAAGAGAGTTTTGAAAGCAAAGAAGGAGTTATCTTAATGAAGGAGTGGCTGATGCAAGTGGAAAGTGTTGCTTGGGAGTACATAGGACTCAAGGACAGGAGGAAAGACCCACAGAGCAGCAGGCAAGGATTAAGTGAGGGCTATGCCTCATGCCTATTAACAGGTGTTTGCTTGTGTAATTTACACCAATAAGAAGCATCTGATGGAAGAAACAATTTTTTTCTTCATGAATACATCTGTTCAGCTAATGATGAACAAGCAGTTTTGTACAAATGTGCACATACACACGCTCATATCTACAGAACCTTTCTGGCAAAGAAAGAAGGTGACACAGACAACATGCAAACCTACTAGAGAGCTAAAGATATTTCCTGCACAGAGTGGGCCAAAATTATGCCAGAGGGCAGCAGAGAGGAGCAGACACAGTTAGGAGACAGACCTCACGCTACCTGAAGACCTTTCCTTCTATGCAGAAATGTAGGCAAATAATAAGGCTGCCATGAAAAGACATAGAATTTATTGGAATCCAACATATGAAAAGAAAGGGACTCATGGATGTGGTGAAGAATGTGGTCCTCAGAGGGGCAAGAGAGAAAAGGAAGTAAGGCATGAAGCCTGTGATCCAAACCCCCATACATATCAAGCTCAAACTGTCATGAGATGAATATGGGCTCTGATGATTTAATTTGTGCTGAAAAAGATATTCTGATTCTGAACAGTGCACAGTTTCAGGAAAAAAAAAAAAAAAAAGAGATGCATACCTTGAAAGAAGGCCATTAGCTCTTCCATTTGAAGAACGTATGATGGCTTCAGCCCATTGGTGTTTACAAAACAAGTGTGACAACCTTCATACTGAGTCTGGTGCTTTGCTTACTTTTTTGGTATGCCCTAATTACTCATAATTATCCCTGTCCTCAAAAAATTCATATTTTTCAGGTCTCCTCCTCCATCACCTTTTCAGTAAAAAGAATGTAAATTACTTCACTTAGCTTTTGCTGATAACTAGAATAGTGCTATTTATTTGGACAACAAAACCTCACCACTTCCTCACTAATAGTACTGGCTAATATTGCAGCCAACTATTTTGTTGGATAATAGACAGCATAGATTTGTATTGCACTTTTATCTACCATTGCTGATCAAGAACTGCAGCAGTCGGAACAGCTCAGGAATTAAGAGTATTGCAGAATTAGAAATCAGACCTCCTAATGTTTTGGACTAGACACTGTAGTGACCTAAATTCAAGAGCTAATCCCTGTTTCAAGTAGTCTGTACTATAGATTATACCATGACAGAGATTGTGAAATGGGAGATTATGACTCACCTTCATGAAGCCACTTCTCTTCACAAACTGCTCTTTTTGGAGCACTGTCATCAAATAAGAGCATTATTTATTTATAAAGCTCCCAAAAGTATGTTAAACATCTGAGGGCAGAAACAAGCAGGATGCAGAAAAGAGGCATTTTTTAGTCTGACAGAATCAAGACTTTGCACATGAACTGTTAATTTTCCTTTTTGTGTGTGTTTCTTATGGGGTTTTTTGTGCATTTCTCATAGCACAGAACACTGTGTCTCATCTCTTTGCAATGAAGATTGGCAGGTACAGCCTGATACTGTTTTAAAGGCACAGAGCGTGATACATCATGTCAATTCAAATACATTAACTTGTTCCAGAGTGTTTTATTTGAGAGACATTCAACTCCACGGTATTCTCTTTAATGCAAGAAAAAAGCTAAGAAATTAGGTTCATAGATCTTGTCCTGTAAACCTGTCTACCAAAGTGTTTTTCTACTGTCAGACCATTAAGGCATTACCTTGACATGAATTTATTTACCTATTTGTAAATAAAAATGGAGCAACAGATATATTTCATTTCGAAATTTTATCACATGGTTCTTTAATTAATTTTGCTCAACTGCTCTATGATTCCGTTTGTTCCTACTTATGTAGAAGCATGTCAGAGCTTACAGAAAATTAATCACTGACACTAAGACATAAATGTTACACGGTGCAGTGCATCATTTCCCTATTTGTGCTGAATGTGAATTACTGTACTAGGAGAAATGTGAATAATGTCTCACATCCCTCACACCTTCAAGCACAGGTGTCCATCAGTTGGAGTTGAACTATAATGCATGAAATCATTGGTATGTGTGATCATTTTTATGAATTTGACCCATTGATCCTTTACAAGCTCCAAAGGCAGAAAAGCCAGATGGGCAGGGATGCTGGATGGGACTTGCCAGAGTGTGGAGGCACGTGAGGATTTTTCCTCAAGACGCTGAGCCCCCTCCTGGCAAGTCCTTGTGTACTCATGGCACAGTCTTAACACAGATGAGGTTTTCCAACTCCCTTCTAACATCACGTGTCTTCACGTTTGTGTCTGCATTTAAGCCTCAACATCCAGGTTCTATAGATGAGTTAGGAAAACTGTGGAGGCTAAAACTCTGTTCCAAAAAGCCATGCAGCTGCTGCTGAATAGTGGGAATGCCTGACTTGCTTACATCCACCCCTGGCAGTGCCTATGGTCCTACTTCCAGAGGTGCCCAGGCAATGTGAGCTGCAGCTCCAGCTCTGCATCAGCTTGCAGGCTTGCAGGCAGCCAAAATCTCCCAAGCCTGACCTACCTTGTCCATGTACACAGACACATAACAGCAAGGCTGAGCCAGAGCTGTAGCTCTCATCCCTCTTTTGCATGCAGCCTAAATAACCCAAAGATTTCACTTCTTGGCCCATAGGGGTTCAAATTCCCATCTTTTATGGCATCAGGCTTCTGGGTTGAGTGGTTTGTTCAGCCTTTCTCTGCACCACCAGGCACCACAACAGACAGCTCCCACTGTGGACATGGATTTTCCATTGAATTAAAGCATGAATATGACCAGTACCTATAACCCAAACACAAAAATCCTCCCTTCCTGTTGAGCACCCTCCCACCAGATGACAGCACCTGCTTTCCCCATAAACCTGTAGTTTCTCTCTGCTCTTGTGGTGGTCAGTTGCTCTCTGAAAGAAAGGGGATGAAACCTCTTTCTTCTGTGGAAAGAGGCCCAAAATTCATGTCTGTTCCAAGGGAATGTTTTAACCAAGCAGACCAATTAACAAAAGATAAACACCTTCACTGTGCTAAAGAAAAGGGAGGAAAAAAAAGGGAAAGGGAAAGAAAAAGTCAATCTTTACAGTTTCGCTAAAAAGCATTAACTGTAAGGATACACTCTATGGAGAAGACATCAGGCTCAGAGTGCCAAGTGGGTGTCAGTGCATGACACAGCTCTAGACAGGCACTTCAGAAGTGACATCCTCATATTCAGCAGGATTGCTTGGAGGAGGGGAGAATAGGCAATATGCCTAACCTAGAGTGTGCCCTGCTCCTAAAATTAGGGTTTAAGTGAGCAAGAAAGGAAAGAAAGAGAGAGGGTTTCATCCCTGGGGCATGGGGCCAAGAGCAGCTCTGGAGTTTAGAACCTGCATAAAAAGAGAGGAGGCTCCTCAGCATTTTGGGACAAGGGTTTGCGTTTTGGACTTCTTCCTGTGTGCAGAGAAGGTTCTGTATAAACACTGTGCTCTTTCCAGCAGGGACTTTTGCCAGAGTCTTCTGCTAAAGGCTGGCATAATCTAGGACTGCAACTCCCAGCAGTCTCTGAGTTACTTTTCCCCCTGTGGCTGCTGGAGGAAAAGGAGAGGTTAAAGCACTCTGCTCGAGGAGCTGCCACCACCGAGCCTTACCAGCATATCTAGATGCAAAAAGGGAATTTCCTTCCTCTGCTGTGACTTCCCCCATGCCTGCCCCCCAAACCCACCATTTCTTCTCTGACTCAGTCATTAAAAAGAAGTTATTCCTGAAATTAAGGATATTTGTCTACAGAAGTTCCCTCCATTCCGTCATGGTTTAACCCCAGCCCCATACTAGCTACTATGGAGAAAATTAACTCCATCCCAGCCAAACTTAGTACACTTCCTGAAAGGGCAGGACCAGCTCAGAGCAGAGGCGACGTGATGGATTTTTTTTAAATCTTGTCTGCAGAGAGAAACGAGATCTGACATCCCCAGAGTAGCATCTTTTGATGTGAAAGTATTGAATGTACTGAAAAAATATGCAGGTGATTTGGGGGAATCATGAAGACTTTTGTTAGTTAATCACTTCGAGATCTCTAGCAGTGAAAAGCAGCAACTCAAACATGCCCTATTTACTCTTGACAGCTGTTAGCAGTTGCAAAGTCACAGAAAATGTTAAAGTCATAGAAGAGGTAATGAAGGAACAAAAGTCTAACACAATTTCCTTCAAAGTTGCTTGTGAAGCCAGCAATGTCCCATTTGATAGAGAGCAGCAGATGTTTAGTGTACCTTGTTGGTACACACAGATGGGGTTCTGCTTGCCAGGTACACCTAAAACCTAGGAGGACCTGGTGCTCTCCACAGGGACTTAGTATGAAATATTTTCAAGACCTTCATTGCTAATTTGTAGATGTATTCAAAATGTATGAGAATAGAATATATGAGATGTATGAGAATATAATAATATGGCTAAAAAGAACCATATAATGGACACTATTTAATACTGAATTAAAGTGGAGGCTTAGCAAATATCTTTGTTTACCTAACAGAAAAGTTGCTCTTTTCTACCTACTGGAAGGTGTCACGTATTTGCCAGATACCAGATCTCACCAATCTGTCTCCAATAATCATAACTTCAATCACCATCACTAAAAGATGAGAGGTGTCTCCCAGTAAAAACATGACACTGGTTAACAGTGTAAGAGCCCATATTACTAAAAATTAATTATTTTACAAAATATATTACAAGGTATAACAACCTGCAGTGATCAGCACAGAAGTGTCCTCTTGGTTTGAACTTGGCTTGAGTTCTGCCACATTTCAGGATTGCTCACACTGTTGTGTCACTAATGCGTTCTGCCATGGCTCTGGAGTCCCCCAGCTGTCTTCAGGCCCTGGGCTGCCCAGGGCTTTCTTGCTCCCAAACCAGGGTGGTGAGACAGGTCCTACCTGTGAGGTCCTGGCCTGCTGCCCCTGGGATGTTCCTACAGTGCTGGACCCCAGGGAGCACCCAGCCCCCATGATGCCCTGGCAATTACTGCACATCGACTATGAAATTTCATTGTTCTATTTGGTTTTATAGACAATAAAAAAAAATTACAGCTGGCAAAATAAATAAGCTTGGAGTGTTGTCCAACGCGTTATCCTGATCTTGTGTGTGTGTGTGTGTGTGTGTGTGTGTGTGTGTGTGTGTGTTTGCTTGCTGAATTTTCTGAATTACAGTGATTAAAAAAAAAATTCAGTACTTTTTTGGCTACTTGGGCCAATTAGTCTGTTTCTAGAAAATCCATTATAATAACAAACGGATGCATAAAGGCAATCTGGCTTTATCCTAACAAACTGCACAGAACTGAAGGAATTGAAGCAATGGTTGCCTCAGGATGCTGAGGCTCAGCAGTGCTGATGTGACTGGTGCCAAGAGAGGCTGGGGAGCTGGGGGTTTGCTTCTCCTCTCCGTGTCCCAGAACCTGCTAAGCCCAGGGGTCTGCTAACCACCACACTAGTAAATTAAATGCTATGCTATCTTGGAAATCAAATGGGAAACAGAGCATTTTTATGCCACTGCATAAAGCACCAATAAAGGTGTGGAAAGAGGCAAGAAGGTGGATTGGAAGTATGGACCGACTCACCTGAAGGTTTTGACAGAGAAAGGTCTGTTACATTCCTACAACAAAGAATGTTTGTTTTGTTCTGTTACCATTTCTCATAACACAGATTGTATAATATAAGGGGCAGTTCATAAAATCACCAGATATCAGGTTACCCCAAGCGGCATATGAGGATATTTTGGAGACCTCCATGTGAGGATATGGTGGAAACCTAAAGTGCAAAGATTTCAAAAGGGAATCAGATTAATTGAAATAGGGCCAGGGACAGCTGAGAAAGATAATGTTCCAAAGGCAACCTCTGGCAAAGGAAGACCCTGAGCTGTGCATTGCCAGAAGCTGGAAGAGCTCAGCATAGGAAGGATCCTACCCTGATCCTCACACTCTTTCCATCAGTGCAGGGCAAAAGTAGATGCAGTGAGTGATCTTTATAGGTTGCAGCAATCCAAACACTAAATAACAATTCCACACATATAACAAGTCCACTAACTATTAAAAATAGCAGTGAGAAAGTGAACAATGTTTCTCTTCTCTCCAAGCTCTGGAGGGAAACTTCCTCGCAGAAGCTACTGCAGGAAACTTCATGTGACACCCAGATGACAGCTATAAGCAAAGCCTCTGAAATCCATCGACCTTGGGAGTAATGATGAAGATTTTCAGACCCTCCTCTGTGACATATGCGTCCTATACCACCAAAGAACTCTTTCTTTTCCTTTTGTCTGTGCATTTTCTTAGGAATTGTAAGTTGTTTCTTAGACAGATGGAATGCTGGATTCCATCCTTTCATTTCCTTTAACAGCAAAATGGGATTTGTTGGGGTTTTCCGAAAGAGGGAGGAATAATTTTGATAGCTCCTCGATTAGCTCTTCTGTACTGCTGATTAAAAGGTTCAGAATCACACAATAAAAGCAAAACTACCCATTCTAGGCCAAGAAGTGCATTTCTGGCTCTAATTGTGAAGACAGTTGTTTACAATTTTTTTATTGCATTACAGAAATCTGCATAATACCATAAACAAATGCACTTTCTAAATAGACATGTTTGGGTGAGTGTCTTTACTCCTTATTTGTCCAGGGCATATGGACGAGTGTGATGATAAATGCAGTACATGCACATTCAGGATCTCTGGTTAGGCTAAATGTTTGCCTGATTCAGCATAGCATGCTTTAATAATGTAATTCAATTTTTCCTCATTTTTAATGTTATTTCAGCCCGTTAACATAATTTGGTAAGCTATTATAGTTGTTACAGCTGCTAGTTTTGTCCTTAATACTGATTTCACTTATGACCTCAGTCAGAACTAGATTTAAAGTTTGAGATGATGTAAGTGAATAAGAATTATTAGATTTATTCATATGGCAATTTAAATAAGAAACTGACTGGCTTAGAATAAACGGTAAATGAAAAATGCATGTGATTTATAGACCTGTCCACTTTAAAGATTTATACACAGAGTGGGATGATTAAGTAAGAGACAGACCTGATTACATGAAATATGTAATTTTTGTAATGCAATATTGGAAGCAAGCTGCTAAACAGCAGCAGCATAACAATGATTGCCCCAACAGCTTTTATTACAATATTACTGTACAGCTGGTATGCAGTCATGTAAACACAAGCAGGAGGCTTATGACCATTTCTTTTCCTTGACAACTGGTAGATGTTGTTATGTTCCCATGAAAAGCATCTTCCCCTCCCAGGGACTGCAGTACCATCTCCTGGAAGCAGGCTGTGGGACTGGAGCTGCCTCCAGGCTTTGTCTATCCTTCTCATTTAAGAGCATCATTTTCCTGCTTTCCTACAAATGTGTGTCCAAGCACTCCCAAGGCTGAATGCCAGGATTACTGATCTTACATTAAACTCTTTTGTACCAGAAATAGGTAGAGATTTCTGAGGCTTGGCAGAAGCAATTGTGCCTCTCCCTCAGAACCTGAGAAGGTCCACATGCATCATCACATAAACAACAGGATCAGCAAAAATCCTCTCATTTTTCTACTACATAACACAAAGAAAAAGCTCTTCCTTTGCTCTCCATCAAGCTTGAAAAGTGAAAAACTAAAGGTATTTCCTTTCATGGGTTTTAAGGCTGAAAGAAGCTGTTGTAATTATTTAGCCTTTCTACCGCAATATAATTCAAGCTGTGGACCTCCATTCAGCAATTCCAGCTGTCTTCCCCTTTAGCTGAGAACTTGGTGAAGCCCTCAATCTTACCACTACTGCAGTAAAAGGCTTTCATGAATAACACCAGTGAAGTCTGAGCATTGCTACAACCTGTTGTGTCTCCTAAGGCACTATCTTTGCATGTAAGAATAAAAGAGCAATACTGCCTGTGGTTATTGTGGCATTTTTGTGCATATGTGTATTTTCTCCATGTGGAGAATTGAAGACTATTAGGCTATGCCATTCTATATGAATTAAGACACTTTGTAGGAGAAAGCTTAATAAGTTTGTTTCAAACCAGGGGGGTCTTCCATAACATAATTTGCAGAGAGCGAATTGACCCAGAAAATTTTAATCTAAATCCCAATCTGATTTGTATAAAGTAATTTAATTTCCTCTCTAGTAGTTATATGGATTTTATCAATTATACCAATTAAATTGTCAAGCAGATTTATTGACCAGTCATCTACAAGACACTTTCTTTGATGTACTGTTCTGGTGTCATCAACTGGTCATGAATGTCTAGCCTTAGTATTTTGGTGTCATTATGTGCAGCTGAATACTCAAAAGAAAAGGTTCTATTAAATGAGTGTTGTGAACAAAAGACTGAAATGAGGATGGAAAGCTCCTTGTTTTGAATTGCAGACACAGAATTACAGGTAATAGCAGATGTGATCCCTTTAGATGCTTAGCCATCCTACATGGAAACTGCACATTTGATTTCTGACCTCTGAGTTGCATCTCAGTGAGTGATCTCCATGCTAATGTCTATTACCTAAATGTAATAATTCTTGCAAAAATGCATATCCAGTAAATTTCAAATTTTTAAGCTGAGGCATAAAATTAAAACTTGGTTTTGAACTTGACAGCTCATGCTTTTCAGTATGGTGCATTTTCTCTATTGCCTGAGTTCTAGACAAGGGGCAAATCTTTGTTCCTATCTGGCCTGAAAAATTTTGTTATTGAAATAAACTTGACTGTCAGAACAGATTACTAGAATCAGACATCTTGCTTCCATTGAGTGAGTCACAGTGCAACTTTTGTGACTTTTTCTTAGTTTTCTTCTACAAGTTTGCCAAATGAGAATACTACTAGAAAAAGAGTCAAGAAGTTACAGATCTTTGTAGTCAAGGCAAAACCAGAATTTTTAGTTGATAATCAAGGGAGGTTGCTGTGGAGCATATGCAAAAGTCTAAAGACAAAAGTAAATGCAAGTAATGGACCTGACACCCTCTGGAGTGCTTTGATGCCTATAAGACTTGGCACACAGACTCCCCTCCAGTTAGGGGTTCAGAGACTACATGCCATAGTCTGTAGCATGTTTGGTCTCCTAGAATATTCTTCTAGATCTAAGGGGTTTTTTAGAATCTAGACACCCAGCATGAGTAAGATAAGGCAGACTTGCCTACCATCAATAAAAATAAGTCCTGCTCTGCTTGTTGCAGAGAACCACAAATCTGGGGGTTGGTATTATGTCCTATTATAACTAATTTTAAGATTTTGCTTTTCATTGTTGACACAGGAAGTCCAAATTTTGGTTCATGTCACTGCCTGAACTCTAGTCTTAAAATATTTGGAGACATTTGCAAGAATCAATAAATAGGGTGAGAGAGCAAACAGAGCTGATATGTGAAAGATGAATATTTTTTGGAAATAAAGTAACTTGTTGAAGCACTGAAGAGCTACTAAGACTGTTCCAGAAACACTTGGCTACGTGCCTAATCTTGTCTGTTTTGTTTTTTTTTTTTGTTAAGCCTGACTGTGAATGCATACTTTAGCTAACAGCTCTGTATCACTCTAGTAAATGACATCATGAAAGATATTTCATTGTGAATATAAAAGAAAAATGACAGCTATGTCAGTGCCAAGCTCAGCCTTGAGAAGTAACCTTCAGGGAAGGATGTTCACACACCTTAGGGTGGTATGCTAGATGTCCTCGCTATGAAAAAGTGGGACTGACATCTTATAGAATAAAGTGTTTGTCTGTCAGTCATATGCATTATTAGATTGTGTCTTGTCAGGTTTACTCAGCAAAATATGCTTTGCTGCTGGAAAGGTGTTAGGAGCTCTTTGGTTTCTTCTGCTTGACACTTCTGACTCTCACTTCCGTATCAGGGCCCACACAGCCTTGCTGATCCCAGTCTCAGTCAGGAAGCACCTGGCTTTCATATCCTTTAAAAACCGCAGACCCTCTTTGCTCAACCTTATCAGCGATCAGCAGACCCTCCTTGCTCAATCCACCTCTGATAAGCTGTAAATGTGACAAAGTTCAAGCTGCTGTACCCCCACTTAGGGGGAGCACCTTGCTACAGAATCTTAGGGAATATTCTTTTCTGCTACAATTGAATAGTTTGGGTTTGATTTCTGGTCTCCAGTGCTTAATCTGGCTGTAATTACCCAGGACTGTGATTTAAGGAGACGGTTTCTCATTCCTTACTATTATTTTAAATAATACATAAAAATGTTTAAAATGTACATATTGGAATAATCTGAGTGACTCAAGGAGCAGGTATGGCACAGAAGAAGGAATCATTATTAAATGAACTCATTCATCAGGCAAGTCCATATCTGACACCAGTAGGGTAGGAAAGCAAGGTCAGGAGCAAGGTCCTTGTAAGACCCTACTCCAGAAAAAGACTGATGGATCCCATTTGGTCCTGAACAAAGTGATGAGAAGGATATCAGTTGGCAGCAATTCCCATCTCCTTCTCTGCCAGCTCTTTTTGGCCACTATCATTGGTGATGCTGCTTTGTGAGCTGTGCAGGCAGTAACATCTCAGTGGGTTACCCAACAGGTGGCTGTACTCCCTGCACCAGCTCACAGACCCATGAGGGACAGCTTCTTTTTTCATTGCCTTCTGTGAAAAGCTGTGCCATTAGTGAATTTAAAATGTCCCCTGCCAGGTCACCCAATAAAAGCTCTGTGTTCAAAATGATGTCAAGTTTTCACTAATGTTTCCTTTCTTTAAGGTGTTTAAAGAAGGCAAAGGATTTTTAGAGTGTTTGAGAAAGCGGTGGTTCTAATTTGATTATGGGATTTAAAGTCAATTTTGTACTTAGGGTAAGTATTAATTCTATTTACTTTATTAATTCCATTTATTCTATTCTATTAATGCTATGTCTTCAATACACACCAGGACAGAAGAGAATGGTTCAGCCAACACAGAAATTGCACATAAATGCGGGTAGCAGTCTCCACACTTGCAGAACTCACCACTAGCAGAACTTGTATTCTTTATTGGTTCTTCAAATATTATTGTTAGTGCTTCTTCTATCATTCCTGTTGGCATTTTAGCAACAGCAACCATATTGAGGGATTTAAAATAAATACAAGATGCAGGATCCCAGCAGATAAAAGGGATTTCAGCTTTTTATTTAGGCATGCATAGTTGGTGTCTTCCAACATGCTCCTCACTCAGAGAATTGGTGCAGAAGACATTTTGCAAAAGATTTTCAATCTGGCAATAATGAATTGTTTTGCGTAAGTCATCCCAACTGTAAAGGATTCCATGGAAGAACACAAGCAGGTGCCTGAAAGAGACCTATACTGATGCTGAAAATGTAATTTAAAACAAAACAAAACAAAACAAAACAAAACCCAAACAAACCAAAAAAAAAAAAAAAAAACAAACCCACCACAAAAAAGCAGGGTGGGCGGAAAAAAAAAACCAACAGAAAAAAAGAGATGCTACTCAAATAGTGCCCAGGTAAACAAGGCACTAGCAATGCCTATGTTTACAATCAGCTTCCAAGAGAAAAGGCATTATGAGACACATCCAACTTCAACGTGCATTTGGTCCAATCAAGGTGAAGATGCAGCTGTTACAAAGGTGGAAGCTGTTGTAGTAACATAGATAATAGGACACTTTCTCCCTTTGTCACCCTTTCTCTGAAAGCATCTCCAAGCCAAACAGGCTGTATACAGTTGACACAAAGTAATCCATTAGGAGAGAATCATAGAATCATACATATTTAAGATATCAAAAAGGAAAAGAGCAGCAGAAAGAGATTGTGGAATCCTTAAATGTTTTGAAGATACAGTTATGAAATATGTAAGCACCAATAGGCACTGAAGTGAGTTTCAAAAATTGCTCAGGCAATTATCAATAGCATAAAGGCAGCTTGACTAAGAAAACTCAAAGCTGCAATATTTTCTTCCAGGTATAACAATATATTTTCTGACAGGTGTGGATCCCGAAATCTTTCTAAATCCTAAGAGTCAGTCTTTTCACCTGCTGCAGGCCTCAGCTAAAGAGAAACTCTAATGTTCCTGTTGAAATCTCCAGTCTGAGGTAAACTCCTAAAATTGCTAAGTCTTTTAAGACTGAGGTAAATTGCAGAGCTACTTCTCTGAACCCTCATGAGTCAAAACATGTTCAGCATTTAGCCATGAACTCCATTGCTGGCTGAATGCTATCTTTGCAAATGCTGTGGCTGCAAAATACAATGCAGTCTCCCCTTTCACCTTGCACTATCTTTCCTTTCCATCCTACGTTACCACAGTCTCAGTGACAAATTGTTCCTTGCATACAACTGCATCAATAAGGAAGAAGAAAACAAATATAAAAACATGTTGAAAGCACCAAGTGTTCTGTCTCTTCTGTTTTTCTCTACTTCTCTAGTTAGTGAACAAAAGTAGAACATTGGTTCAGGTTGTCAAGAGTATTAATGCACTGACTGCCTCCAAAAAGTCAGGACCTCTTATCATACCATGTATCCTTGGATTCCACAGATGCCACTACTATGGAAGTGACAGCTTCAGCTGAAAATGAAATGGAAATGTAGTTCTTTCTACTGACGAGTGCTAACCAAGTTTAGTATGCTATGACTTTTGTCCTCTTCCCAAACAAAGCCAACACATTCCTGCCACATACATCAAATTATCTTATTTTCTGCATTTCAGTATATTTTTGTTCTGTTTGAGATTGTTTAAAGGATTTCCTTCTTGGATTTTTTTATTCCATCTTCTTTTCCTTAGCTTTCAGCTAGTGTCCCTAGTGGGTTTTTTGTTGTTGTCCTTTGGCTTTCAGTGTTTGGTTCTTTTTTTTATATGGAAGGACCAATCACTTCTCACTTATCCCTCTCTCCAGGAAGAAGTCAAGTGTTCCTCAGGTTAAAACTGTTATTTCCATCAGCCTTGCGCTCCAAATGTGTTTCTGTACATGTGCTGTCTTCTCCTCTGGCACATGCCATTGTGACCATGTTGGTAGGAGGAATTCCTGCTGAGCTGTGGCCTCAGCTGGTCCCCAACTACAGTCTGAAGAAGGAATAAAGCATGGAGGCACAGATTAACAAAAAGCCCTTAGGTGCTTTACACCCATCTACACAGGGCTGCCACCAGCTCATGTATTGAGATCAACAGATGTAACAAAATGATGCCACAGAGGAAAAAAGAGTGAATTTCCCAGAGCTCAGGCTACTGGGACAGGACAAATGGCCTCTCGTGGAGGAGAGGGAGCTGGATCATATCCAGGCACACCTTAAAAAAGGCAATGTTGGAAGTTGGATGTCTGCTACATTTTGAACTGTATGTCAAAGAAGAAAAATGATACCTCCCATGGTTTTAAAAGGAATCTACATTTATTTTATATTCTCCAGATGGTATAGAGATAAAACACTAAGTAGGTGGATGGTAGGGGTCAAAAGAGAAAACCAGGAGCCATCCCTTCCCGCGGGAGACTGCTGTGCATAGGCAGAGTGCCAGAAACTGGGGGACAGCTTGGGTAAGTGTTTGGAGAAGGAGAGTTGGCAGCTTGAATCTAGGGGATAGGTTGTGCAAAGAAAGTGAGTTTCAGCTTCATACCACTTCTTGTCACCCACTTAACTAGTTAATCTGTGAATGAGTGGTTCAATGTCCAGGGAACAAAGCTTTTTACTTTTTACTCTTTCAATACCTAGAACATAAGGTCTTTCTGTGTTGAGGCATAACTGACATGACTGATCTATCCCTGAGGATGGATAGATAGATAGATGATAGATAGATAGATAGATAGATAGATAGATAGATAGATAGATAGATAGATAGATTTAGATCCGTATCTGCTTATATCCTTTGCAAGGAGGTATAGTGAGAGACAAGACATGAAAGCATGTGTGTGCTACAGCCCTGCTTAGGAGGACTTCATGAGCCACTCTCCCATGATCTGTGTCCAGCTCTACAAGCCCTGGCCTCAGCAGCACTGCTGCAGCCACTTCATAGCCCTTCCGAAGGATCTGTAGTAAGAGCTTAGCAAGATACATGATCCAGCCTGGTATTTATACAGTGATTTCACTGGCATTGTATCTATGCATCTGACATAAAGGAGAGCTGGTCTGAGTGTGTGAAAGTGATAAAAGTGTGGTGTGTAGAAAATGCGTTCCAGATACCTGCTCAGTTTGTGCCTTTTGACTCAGAAAATGCCAGACCTGGCCACTGCAGATTCATTGACTTTTTTTTTCTTACTGCCCATACAAACACCTGTAATGAATTCGGGGTTTTTTGCAAAGCACAGAGAAAATATTTGGCCAAAATTAACAAAGGTGTTTTTTTCTATTTGTTTTATAGCTAAAACTGTTAGGAGTGATAAAGGAAACCACTTATATAGTGGTAGATTTGTGAGAGAGTGGTTATACCCAGTACCAGTTGTAGAATCTCCTGTGACACAAAAAGTATGAAAGTGAAACTAGAACAGGGGTATCTAAGAGTGTTGCTATCTGGTCACATTGAGATGACAAACTAATGTTATGGTGAGAAATCAGATTTATAATAATAAAATAGGAAAATTTTTACAGTCTAAAGCTAGCCAACAAATTCTTGACATTTGAATGTTTGTGACTGACAGTGCCTGCCTGCTCTAAGGGTCCCAACTTAAAACTTGCATTAGCTGTTGCAAGGATTTTTACTCCATCACTTGGCTTCTGTTGTAAATGCTCTGATGGTAAAGAGCCTGTCCCTTCTTTTCAACACTGGCATGAAGCACAAAGGTGTGATGGGGAGCAACGCACCAGTCTAGCACAGCAGAATCAACACTAAGTAGTTGAGTGACATACTTACTAAAGCTGATGTCAATGCTTCTCTGAGAGAAGATTATCTAAATAGGTTACCTCGATTAAAAGCATGTTTCAAAAGAAACACGTTTATAAACTGAAAGAATCCAGAATTATGTATGAAATCTCACATGTGAGCAACTTATCTGATGTGTTATTAAACAAAATAGTTTTCAGAATTTAGCATAAGGGGGAAAAAACACAGTTATTTACTAGATTCACTGAATGTAAGACTCAGTACTTGAAACTACTGAAAGATTTCTCCGGAATTAAGGACTACAGATGCATTTAGGAGGCTGTAAAGAGCTGGGATGTAATCACCCACAGGTCCATACATGGACACATATGCACTCTTTGTTCTCTACGAATTCACACCAGGAGTCTGGTAAAACCATTGTGGCACTTACCTGAGCTATGTGTCCAGCTTTCCCATATGCAGAGACAAGGGTAGGAGACCACATGCCATAGGGATCAACTATCATTTCCATTTGAGTAACTTGGAAGAAACTTTGAGAAGTTACTACATCGCAAATTGAGGTAAAGAAGGAGATGGCAGCTTTCAGTTTCATGTGCCCAGGCAGTCAGGGGGGTCAACCTTGTCCTGGCTGGCACAGCATCACCAGCTGGGCAAGGGAGGGGGTTGTCCCACTCTGCTCTGCACTGGGGCAGCCTCACCTCAAGCACTGGAGGCAGTTTTGAGTACCACAATATAAAAAAATCCCATTAAGCTGTTAAAGAGTGTCCAAAGGAGGGCCACAACAGTGGTGAAGGGTCTGGAGGGGAAGTCTTATGAAATGCAGCTGAGGTCACTTGGTTTGTTCAGCCTGGAGGAGACTGAGGGGGGACCTCATTGTGGTCTTCAGCATCCTCACAAGGGGAAGCAGAGGGGCAAGTACTGATCTCTTCACTCTCATGACCAGTGACAGGACTCAAGGAAATGGCTGGCATGAAGCCGAGTCAGGGAGGTTTAGGTTGGATACCAGGGAAAGATTCTTCACCCAGAGGGTGGCTGGCACTGAAATGGGTTCCCCAGGGAAACGGTCACAGCACCGAGCCCGTCTGAGTTCAAGAGGATTTTGGACAATGCTCTCAGGTACATGGTGTAACTCTTGGGGTGTCCAGTGCAGGGCCAGGAGTTGGACTCGATGATCCTGGTAGGTCTCTTCCAACTCAGCCTTTTGTATGATTCTGTGATTTTTCACAGACTCAGGTCAAGCTTTTAGTCAGGCATAGGGAAGTCAACTGTCTCTTTTCCCCCAGCAGTGAGCTGCCAGAGCAGGCCAAACTGATGTGAAATGTCACATTTGCTGTTGTGCTGAACTTGACTAAGAGGTTTGGGGAGGTCTCTTGTTTAAGGTGTTCATTCTAAAATGAGTGTTCATGGTATGACATCGTCTGTGTAGTGATCCTTGCATTGATTCCTTAGTAAACATGCACAGAAAGAATACTGACTTCGCAGATCAGGAGAAAAGGCTTTCTCTCTGTGTAGACAGACAGAGCGTCTAATGTGCAAAACAGTCACAGTGTTGATGGGAAGAGGGCACACAAGCTCTCTGACACTAATGCCTTCTCTGTGGGATAGTGCTAACTGAGCACACACTCGTTCATCACTATTTCAGGGCAGGATTTTAAAATCCTGAATCCTGAGCCAGAGACCTGAACAGAATCCCTAAATCTGCCACCATGGAATCTTTTCTGAGTGAAGATTATCTCCAGTTTAAGGTGCCTGGGCCAGCCTGAGGTTTCAGTCCCTCTCTAATGGCCTGTGTGTGTTGCTGAGTGTCTTAAGGACCACGACTTAAAACTCAGTTCAGATGAAAACCTACCAGCCAAAAGCAACCGTAACAGTTCAGAACTTCTGTTAAACATTTTGAACATATCTTGCTAAAGACTAAAGGATTAAACAGGCCTGTTTTATGTATATCGTTGCAGTGGCCTACAGTGGCCACAAAGAGGCTCTTGTCTCCCTTGGGGAGTGGAATGTGCCAAGGTCCTTCCTCATCTCCAGCAAGAAATTCTACAGGCTATATTCAATTGTCATATATTTTCTTATCATTAGAAGACTTGATCTACAAACATAAAAATTATGTGCAAATATTTTGACCTTGCTGAAAAAAAGCCCCAAACAAGAAAAGGTTGAACACCAATACATAATGTGGAATATAAGGACTTGTGGTGTCTGTCTGTCTTGACCTTTATGCAGTGAATCAGGATTGTAAATGTATTTACCCTAACACACAAAAATTTATTTTTCCAACACCAAAATCAACTTTACTTGCTCTTTAAAAGCCAGAGACCTCATTCAGGCATGGGAAAAAAAAAAAAAAAAAAAAAAAAAAAAAAAAAAAAAAGCTGGCAATGGAAGATTGGGAAGATTGTATCCTATTCAAGTGCATTTAGATTTTTTTAAAGAAAACTGTTACTTCGTTAGAATTCAAGAAACAAGTTGCAATAAAACGTTAGGAATACTGAAATACACTCGTAGCGGGTATCACACAGGACCCCGCAAAAAAAGGGAAATGTCCTCTGTGATAACAGTGAAATTGAGAAACTGCACCGGTTACACACAGAGTTATCACTGGAGAAGTGACACTTTCAGGGTCTGCCCGAACAGCCTAACGCCTTGCAAATGCCAAAACAAGTCTGAAACACTCAGATAAGTCGAAGTGATGAGAAGTGATAAGAGACCTTTTCAGAGTACAGAGAAAACACAGCAGGAAAATGTATCTCCAGCATGTGCGAGAGTAAGTTCCTGTAGTGCTGAGTAGATGTACTGAGGAAAATGCAGTTCAATAGTTGGGAAAGAAAAGGCACTGAAGAGATACTGAGGGAGCAGGTTGATTGTAGTTAAAGCCTGTACCTCCATCCTGTAATTTTATTTGCGGATTCTATTGACCGGGACTTTTTACTTATTTATTTTTTCCTTCCAGCTACTGTCCCATGTAACTCATCTCCTTTATTTCCAGTTTGCTTCAGCAACCGCACGCCGTTCCCGCCCCCGGCACGCAGGAAGCCCCAGGACGCAGGTGGCATCGCGGGCCCGCGGTGCCCGTGCCCCCGTCCCCGTCCCGCCCCGGCGCCGCCTCCCGTCCGCGGGCTGGGCCGGTTCGGCGGCGGAGAGAGCAGCGGGGGGCGGGTTTGCGGCTGCGGGGCTGGGGCTGCGGTCCGCGTCCCCCCGAGCACACGCACCCCCGACGGCCCGCCCCGGGCAGTCCTGGGGCACCGAGCCCGCGGGCCCGCTCCCCCGGCCCCGCCCGCCCCGCCCTGGTGGAGCCGTCCCCCGCCCGCCGCGGGAGGAGGATGAGGCGGCGGCGGCCCCGGCGGAGGCGGCTGCCCCATGGCGGAGGTAAGGGAGGTGCGGGCGGCCCCCGCAGCCGCCTCGGCCGGGCGGGGAGGGCGCGCACCGGGGCGGGCGGTCCGGGGTGTTCGTGGGGAGCGAGCGGTGGGGACGTGAAGGAGGACGCTTTTCTGAGCCAGGCACCGTCCCACAAAGAAAAAAAAAAGGAAAAAAAAAATAAGAGAGGGGGAACACGCACCTTCGGCGGTGTGCGGGACTGGCCCGTGCCCTGCCCGTGTCCCGGGCGGCGGGGAGGGAAAGCACCGAGCAGCGGGGCAGCCTCTGCTAACGGAGCGACCCGCGGAGTCTCCCGGCACCGGAGCGGGGTCAGCCCCTGTACCGGGCACACGCCCGGCCCCAGCGCCGCTGTCGCCTGCCAGGCAGGGTTCTAAGGTCAGGACGGAGGATTCTGCTTGGCGTTTCCTCCGACATCGCTTCTGTTTTCTTCATGTGGGCACACAGGCTTCTCAAGAATATCACGTAGGTGCAGAAATGCAGCTTCTCCATAGTGTATCACGTACTGCACCCCACACCTGGGCGCAGGGCACGGGTATGTCGTAGTCCGGTAACTACACTTGTCAGGAACATTTCTTACATGTAGAGGATCTTACTGTGCCAGGGCTATCCTCCGGGCTCCCTTATCTGCCCTCCGTTATCAGCGCGGCAGTTTGAAAACTCCCCGTGAGGCAGTAAGCACCCAGCAGTGCTGCCCCATTTCCCTGGTTATTCGCGCCTCACGCCGTCTGTGCTGCGCTTCTGTCTCCTTGCACCCACTCCGGCCCTCGTCCTGCACAGAGCTGAAAAGTTGCGCACAGCTGTAGCTGCAAGATTAGCCAAGCCACTCAGCTGCGGGGCCGGCTTTTCTCAGTTAAATTGCTGTTGGGAATAGAGTTTCATTGTTTGCTGCGTAGTTTGTGATCTGGGACTTTTGTGATGCGCGTTGTGGATACAAAAGATACAGCAATGCCAAGATGGTGGGCTTGTGACTCTGATGTTCAGTAAGTTTTGAAATATCAAGTTGAACTACCAACATTTTTCAAGTTGGTTTTGAACAATTGTGAATAGCTGGTTCTTATTATGAATTAATGGACCAGCATCAAATGGTAATTGTTAAATTTGCCATGCATGGTAGATTTTAGTTTTCTTTTAAAATTTTCTTTCAATTTTTTTTTTTCATTTCCCCATGTGCTAACTCGGTTATTTCAGTAAAGTAGTTGCAAAACTAGTTTCAACACCCTGACTGTAAGAGATTACTCTTTTATGTGGAGAGAAGATGATTCATTTCTTTGCTAAATATAAGTCTGGGCCTCACTCTTAAGCACAATGTATTTAAGTGAAATAATGATTGGAGCAAGATAAGGCATTGTTCAGTTCTTGAAATAAAATGTAAAGGGACATCTATGTGGAAACCCCCATGACTCTTCCACCAGACTTCTTTTGAAGCGCATGGCAGCTCCAAAACATGACATGCAGATCAAAAAGTAGATCTTTGTTTTAAAGGTGGCCTTTAGTAGCTTTGACTGAGTCTTCGTATGCTGTCAAAATGTTATTGTAATAGTATAATGGATTGCAGGATGGTTCAGCTGATTTATAACGTTCAATTTGCCTTTTGTAAAAATAGATTTGAGCTATTTTTAGCATTTCTCTTATCCACACTGGATCAGGACGAGAAGTCTATGTAAACAGATGGAAGTATTTGGTTTTTTTCTGCTTGGTATTGTGTGGCATCATGAAAAGTTTGCAGCTGGATTTATCCATCCCTGGATTC
>JACBWW010000012.1:5753323-5856413 GCA_020086605.1 Lanius collurio
CAGTGTCTTAGCTGAGGGTCTTGCAAGGATTCAGAACTGCTCTACTTGATTCAGTGATTCTCTTTTCCCTTTCTTTTTTTTTGTATCAGTATTTCTAATGTGTGCAAGTATATGTTTATGTATGTGGACATTTGAAGAAAGGGAGTTTAAAAACTCAATGGGTTTTTTATCTTTTACAGAATATACATGGAAAAATGGATGGACTGTGTAGCTCTTCAACTTTTTCTTTGTGTTTGTCTTAGAGTAAAAATGTTATTTCCAAATCCTGTGAACCCCAGGCACTGATGCTGCCCATGCAGTAGAAGAGGCAGTGCCTGAATGAGGGCAGGAGTTGCTGTGCTGGGTCATTGCACTGCATGTGAAACAGGCTCCAGCTTGGGGCGAGACAGAGAAGGAAGGTTCTGCTCCCACACAAGTCAAGTAGATTTGTTATATCTGAATGTATTGCATTCTTTCAACAGATCTTTGAGGCCCTTCCCAAGAGCTGAATTCCTGCACTCGATTAAACACCTGCTCTAATTAATAATTTACAGCATAACATTACTGTAGTTTATGAATTACAAAATTTAAGGAAGAAGATGCACAGTGGATAATTTATATTGTTGGTACTGTTGTCTCTATGTTATTGTTTAGGAAGGGCAGTTTGAGTCAGGTTATGTAAAATCTCACACAAGCACACTTCTTTGAATCCTGTCAGAGGCAGAGTGTCATGGTATTAAAGCACTGGAAGGGGGGAATCCATCCCAGACTTTGAGCACTGCTTGAAGTGTTTATATAGAGTGAGAATAATATGAGTAATGGATTTTTTCTTTTAAAATTTTTTTTTTCTTGGCAAATGTCAAAGTTTGGCAAAGTGAAAAGTTAAGTAGGAACCAGGTAGGCTTTTCTCTTAAAGTTTTTTTCTGAAGGCTTTTCCATAGTTCATTTGAGAGCTTCCCACTGAAGCTGTGTGCTTAACTTACAGAACATATTTCAAATTTTTTTTTTTTTTTTTTTTTTTTTTTAATTCGTTGAGCAGTAGGACATGGCAATATTGCTGTGGAGGGATATCTGGAGATAGATAAATGGGCTGGGCCCCTGTTTGTGGATGGCCCTTACCTGTGGGCCAGAATTCATCTACGTAGTAAGGAGGTGAGGGAAGGACCTCATGGTGTTCCAGAAAGAGGTGGGATAAGAGAAGAACCTCAGACTTATGATTCGCCCCAAGCCAGGCCAGGAGACACTTCAGAGACAGAGTCAGAGAAGTGGGTATTTGCTTTATTCAGCGCTGGGTGCGTGGGGGATCGCTCCTCCAAACACACACACCGGTACCTTCTACAATACAGTACTTATGGGTTAAATCATGAATAATCATTACATTCACTGAGACAGGTGTGGTTATACAAATTATTCCCCGTAAGCCATTAGCATACGGGTCACGCATGCGTTGTGTGTCCTGGTGGTCGCACTGAGGAAGGCTTCTCCTCTTCCTCAGGGGTCTCTGTGATGAAGATCAGCAGTCTTCCTCATAGTGCCCTTTTCACCTTTCTCCCTGGGGCATGCATAGTCCTTTGAGGAATGATTCAGCGGTTTCTGAGGTGATCTTTGTCCCTTCTATCTTGACGAGATCAGAGCGAATCCTACTTCCAAGGTTTTGCAATTAACATTTGCTGTCTGAGTTAACATTTGCTGTCTCCTCCTGTCCCCCCCTATCTTGACAAGATTAGGGTAAATTCAGCTTCTTAGGTTTTATACTTAACATTTGCTGTCTCCTAATAGTTAACTGTGCTTGCATGAGTTACCCACTGACTACCCTTTACTCACTTATTCTTGAAAGGGTTTGAAAAAGCCAAGTTCATTCAGGGAGGGTGTTAGAGGAAGTTAGAGTTGTGGTGCAGGACTGACTTAAGCCAGCATTTTCCTGCTCTCTGGAGAGTGGCCAAGTTGTTCCCAGTGCTGAGGGTGTATGGAAAGTGCATGTGAAAGTAGATGAGGGGAATATCAGGCATAAAGAAGGAAAAATTAGAGTGTGGTTAATGTGGAAAATAGAAGAGGAGTTACATACAGTGTAAGAGGGAAGGTGAAGATGCTCAAATCCTAGAGGAGCTAAAGTGTCAGGCTGGCTTTTAGCAGTGCTCCTTATTCAGAGCTATGAGCTGGGAGATATTTGGTGTTGCAAAGAGGCTGGTAGCTTTGGAAAGCTGGGAGTTGCATACCTGAGAAAGTATGTTTGCCTTGGAGAACTCAAAAGGACGACATCTACAATCAAATTGCGGACAAAGTTTTATCTGAAAGGGTGGTCCATGAGTAATTTTATGTTTATTGAGTAGTGACTACATAATACCAATGACGATACACAACCATTCTAGGGTAAAAGTAGAGCAGGAAGGGAGGGAGGTGTCTTACAGAACCCTGGTGTCAAGTACTTCACTGACCACAAAAGAAAGCATCTTGGAGCACCAGAGGCATAAAAAGAGGTTTTGGGTTTGAGGTTGGTTTTGGTTTGTTTTGGTTTGGGGTTTTTTGGGGGGGGGGGAAGGAGAGGGTGCGCATTGGGTTTGGTTTGGTTTTTTTTAACTGTGCTCTATCTGAAAGAGTAACTGAATAAATTTAATTACCTTCATCACTGTCAGAGATATTGCATGCTTTACTGATACCAAAATTGGCTGGAGAAGAAACTTTCTAACACAATTTGAAGTATTAGACAGCAGGCATTCTTTACTCTCAGTGCGCTGAACACACCCAGGGGATATTTCCTCTATTTGGGTGTGTGTAAAAATTTACAACAAGGTATTTATTCCATCATGACCAGAGATATTCATTACAGTGTAGTTCCTAGCTAATACAGAAACATCCCTTTTCCTAGAACTCATTTGCATGCATCTGCCTCTTACTGGAAGTCCTTTTATGGTCCTAGAGGGTTGTCTGAAGGGGTCTCTGGTGGTTGTACTCACTGAGTGCTCCCAAGGTGACAGATGACCTTGCCTTGAACTTGTCTTAGGGCATGTGCTGTTGCTTCTTGTTACATGGCTTTGCCACAAAAGCCACTATATTCCTTATTATCAGTTTATCCACTGGCTCCAGCTACATTTAGCATCCGGTGTGTCTACTTTTGTGTTCTTTTATCTAGTTTGCTGCTTAGTCTTTAAGCTCTATTTAGCAACTTCGAGGGGAACTGAAAATTTCTGTTCTCTTTGTTGTCTGTCATTACAATGAAGTCAGTTTTTGGTGGAAAACATCTGTACAGGACCAAATGGCTGGAGTGTGCACCTGTTTGGTGTATATGTTAGAAGTGTTTTAAAAGCTCATTTTGAAGAGGATATTGAGCTGTTTTCAGCGTGAAAACTGATGTTTTAATTGAAATCAGTGACAACACTGTCGTTCTCTGTGTCTTGAATTTGTTTGTGTCTCTGCCTCCATATGGGCAGTATGTTGGTGTTAATTTTGTGTTGGAACAGAGTGCCCAGAGTATGTGTGTTTTGTAATAGTTGACACAGCTGGCCCATGCTGTCTAGAGCCCTGAAATGCATGTGGTTAGAGGTGCTACCATCTCCCTGCAGCACACGGGAGGGCTCTCACAGGGAGTGTTTGGTTGCAGGTGACATTATTAGGATTTAGAGTAGATATGTCATAAATATTTGACAGGTGCCACATTTGGAGTCCCATCTATGAACCACTTGATTTACTCATGGTTTATTGTCATTTTTAAGCCTAGCCATATATAACATAAAAGTTCGCTATTTGGTGTTTCCCTCCACCATTTCACCCTCCACACGTTCTTAACTCTGGCTGCATTTAAAAAAATAAAGTACTCTTCTATTCTGGTGTTCTCAGGATATTTTAGGGCTTATTATGAATATAGAGAAACAGCAAGAATTTTTTTTTTCTTATCTATTAAGTAGATAGTAGATATAATTTTGTAAGATTATCATCACATATTTAAAGTACACAGGCAAAGGGCAAGTCCTCTAAACTTAGAGCTGAATGATATCACCTATGCATCATTATATTTAACTCTTAATTGTATTTAATCCTACCAATTAGTAAAGTGAAACTACTGGTTATGTTACTAGGAGCTGTTTTGCTTAACTTCTGCTGACATTGTGGAAACTTAGGGATCATTCCAATACAAACCATTCTGTGAGTCTATTCTGGAAATGCTACTTAATTATTCAAAATGTGACAAAGAGTACCAGGCTGGTGCCACATCTTTTCACATAATAACAAGGAGAGGGCTAGTTCTACGGAGAAGTGCAGTTAGTAATGGTGAAGGGACAAAAATTTGTAGAAAACTATCTCAAAGGTTAATGACATCAATGGAGCAGTTTAAAACTTAAATAAAGAGAGCATAATGTGGAGTAATTAGAAGATAGCGCATGAACAAGATACATAAGTAATCTGCACCAAAAAAAAAATGTTCTTTTGCAAATAATTGTGGTCATGTACCTTTTCTCCAGTGCTAGGGTATTTGCAGTGATAACTCTGAGTCTGACTGCAGTGAAAGAGCTTTCCAGGGGCAGGTACCCCCTGCCTCTCAGTGCTGTCTGTGCACCCAGCCAAACCACCCTGTCTGCTCTGCTCTCTTCCAGCAAGACCTTTCTGTTACTCCAGAGCCAGTTCAAGTATTTCTGTGCACTTGTAGCCCTGGGTTGTGTAGGTTTAGTCCTGTGTGCCAACTGCACACAGATCAATAGCTGAAAACAGCTTGATTATGCTTTCTGCTGCTCCTTCAGAGAGATCTTGTTCACCCACCCAATACACTGCAGTAGATTTGTTTGTATTTTGGTGTCATTACAGGCTCTGCTCCATATACTTTCTTTTAAGGACAGCAGATAAGACATGGGTGTAGGAAGCAAGGGGAGGAGGTATGTGGAGGCGTGCTTTGATGTACAATACACCCAGTTCATGCTGAGATCAATACTCTGATTTACTTAATTGGAAACTGAAGGCTCTATTTTTAACAGAGTAAGAAACTCTGGAAACCTGCCAGAGCAGGCAGCATGATTCTAATTAAGTGTAGGCCAGGCCACCCAGAAAACCATACTTTCTCTCACTTCCACATTGATTCTTGACCCTCCTTAAGTAGCAGTTTTGACATAAACTACTATTTTTCGTATTCCAAAGACTGACAAACCAAAACTTGTAGCTGACCTGTGGTAAGCTGTACTGTAGGGAAAGGGCAGGTGTGCAGTTAGAGCCCAGCCCTCCACGTGCAGGGCTGATGAATAATTTGGTAGGTCAGACTCCATCTCAGACTGTGTTCTTTAATGCAACTGAAACTAGTAAGTGGCAGAAGCAAGATGAGAATTTCAGATACTTGGGATTTTTTTTTTTTTTTTGGTATTATTTTATGGAGAATTTTAGTGTAACTCTCTGGCTTTGTGCTTGCACAGAAGTCCTTCCAAATGCAAATCGAAGGTTGCCCTCAGGTAGAGTTGTAGCTTACCATTTGGAAACAGTCTGCTGTTGGAGGCATGAACGTCCACACCCTCCAGTGGTAGAAGTGGAAAGGCTGCTGCAGTAGATGGGTTTGGTGGTATTATTAAGTCTCCTACAATCAGCAAAAATCAAGTCTTTTTCTCTATACAGAGACAACCACATGCTGTCCCAATTTCTTGGGCTCATAGTGGTATTGCTATAACTCCATTACTGTTTTTTCTGTTACCCTTGTTGCAAAATAAGGAACAGGAAGGACATAAATACTGAGTGTGGCAGCACAGTAAATAGTATCTACACCTAATCCCTCATGTAATTAGATAAATATCCAGACTCTGTAATAAAGTTCTTGTCATTAGATGTATATCTGGTCTGTAAAATTAAGGTATCTTTAAGGAAATGCCTTATTCAAAAACACAGTATGGCTGTTTCTCGGGGAGACACCCCTCCTATTCTCCCTGTAGCAGTAGTCCAGCAGTCAATCCCAAGTGATAATACAGGCCTGGAAGAAAGCGTTCTGTTGTTGAGCTGTGCTGTTCAGCCATTCTTCATCGCTGAGGAAGACTAACAAGCTGGTGCGAAGTGTAATGTCAGAGCATAAGCCTTTATCAGCATAATCCAGGTTATTTTTGTGAAAAAACAAAACAGAGAAATGAAGGTGAAAAGGTTCTGGTTGATTTCCATGTGGAGGGTCTCGCTGAAATGATCCCATAGGTAAAAACTGGTGATATGAAATATCTTACATGAGCTTCTCACTGTTGTGAAAAGCTGGCTACGGGGCCAGGATCCTTCAGCAACTGCTCTGGTATTGGCAGAAACAGGTTTTTTCAAAGGATGGATAACTTATTGCATTAATAATCACTGTGAGCAGCCATGAGTATATTTTAATATCATCTGCCAGAGGGAGAAATGGTGTTAGTTAGACTAATCTTCAGAGCCACACAGTGCAGCATTATTAAGCTCTCTCAGAAGAGCTGCCACATTCCCTTTGGTAAGCTGCAGGGAATGGCCATGACTGCAAATGTGAGACCCTGCTTCACTCCCTTCCACCCTGGCACCTCTGCTCCATTCACATCAGCAGGAGCTCTGTGCAAAGATCAGAGGGAGATTCTGACCTCCTTTTCTGTGCTTAAGCCAGAGTCCTTTAGGCAAAATGGTTTGTGATCCTGTAGTGCAGTTGGTGCTCTCAGCCTGGAAACTAAAGGTACCAAGACACCATCTATGGCGGAGTAGAGAAAATAGACATATTTTTTTCTTAAAAGATGCATAAAAATGAATGCAAACTCCAGATAAATTCCAAATTTTGTAGTTTTCCTATTCCCCTTCTCCTTAACAGTCAACAGTTTTATATAGTAATAAGAAAATACCTGAAAATTCAGTTATCTTTGACATCCTGGGGAAATTAAATCTGCAACAGTTTTCAGATATTTCTATGAGCTTCAGGAGCATTTAGTGTCCCTTTCAGAAAGGAGATGTCCCATCAGGTACATTAAAAATTCAGTTCTCCTCACAGTGGTTTGGGGAAGGACCATCTCCATTGTAGACTTTAGAAGACCAGCATCATCTGCAGTCAGATTTCCACTGTGAGGATTTTGAATGATCTGTGGGACACGCCATGGGTTCTTACCAAAGTTACCCCAAGCTTTTCTTTTGCCTCGAAATTTTAAAAGAAAGAATCAAGTTGTGACTCATATACCTTCTGTATTCAAACCCAGTGCTTGCAGTTGGTTTTTTGAGGTATCACATTATAGATACCACATTTCTAACTATTTCCTGCATTTGCCTCTTCTGCAGCCAGTAGAGTAATGAATTCACTGTGTTATCCAGGAACTGAATGCTCTGCCACAGCAGCAGCTTTCCGGGCCACTTGGCTCCAGAGGAGCTGCTTAAGGTCTTTAATAGCAGTTTTCCTTGACTTCTTAATCACTTTTGATGATCATGGATTTTATTAATTAGAATGATGAACAGGTCAGATTAATTGGACAGGTATTAGGTTGGTTTTCTGTAAAATTAAAGACTAGCCCTGATCTTGCAAGCACATAAGTACGGGACCAACTTCATGCCTGTGATCTGCTCCATTGGACTCATTTAATTGTTTGCAGGTTTACCATGTTCTCAGTGTCTTGTATACTAAATTTCCTCTCCTCCTGTTCAACTACATAGAGAACACTGTTGGTTAGGAGGTTTGTTTTGTTGGTATTGTTGTTTTGTATGTATGTTTTTAGGCAAGTAAATTTGTTTTCTCATAATTGGCAATAAAAAAGTCATCTGGTCATTTCCAACTACAGCTAACAAAGACATAATGTTCTGGTGGAATATCATTTCTAATGTCTAGAAACTGTGTTAGGCATCATTGAAGGAAACTTAACTCTTACATCAGAGTGACAGATGACTGCCCTGTAGATCTATTATTTTTTACAAATGGCTGTTTATAAAGCTCAAGTTCTCTTTCAATCTTGAAAGTACAGAAAAATTGAAAAATCAAAAACAAAATTAGTTTAAAATAGAATTAGTTTTATTATTTTTAAATATTTAAATAGAATGTACAGAATTGAAAGTAATATTCATTTATTTTAAGATTATACTTAATTTTACTCCAGAGTCCTGTTTTTCAACTTTTTACATTTACTTTTTAATGTGTTTTGTATGAAGGAACAATTTAAATACTTTTATATGTTTTAATGACTATTACAACTGCAGCTTTTAAATAGTTTATGGTTTCTTAACAAACCTATAAAATAAATTGTTTGCTGAGAATTTTAGAACTGCACACTATCTCATTATGTTTGCTGCTGCTGAAAACTTGCCATAACATTTTGCTGGGGATCTGTGGAAATAATGCAGTGTGGCCACTTGGTTTTCTGGCTGCCATTCCACTGAGTTTGCATTTCAATAACACAGACTTGCCCAGTAAAAGCTGAAATATCAAAGTTTTTTTAAAATATAAATATGCACTTTTAAAAAATATAAATTAGCACTGATTATTTCTTACTTTAGCAATACTCCGGCCCTATATAATATACAATTAAGAAGTCTGATGATATAACTATAGATAAAATAAAAGCTGAAAATTGCTTCTGAGGCCCCTAAATGTGAACAGTTTCATAACTGGAGATCAAAAAACTCCATCATTTGGTTAAATGAGAATGGGTAATGTCTACATGGACGTGATGGGAAACAGAGTTGCTATTACAATACAGGTAAGCAAGGGATTTTACTAACTGGCTGTATATAATTGTCTATTTTAATATTCCATCATTGAGCATCTATCTGTCTTGGATATGTTGTTGTGAAATGACCTCAAAAGACATTGATAGTCCAAACTTTTCATGAAATCACATCGTGGTTCTTTGTCTGGTTTAGAAGAATTTGTTTCCAGTGTCCATTTCTACTGCAGACGGGTTCAGTGCCTGGGCACCAAAACAGGAGGAAGTGGCTGCCCCCTGAACTGACACTGGTCTCATTCTGCCCCCTAAGTCTACACACTCAGTTCATCCACATGACCTGTTCAGTGCATATTTTATTTGGAATGCTATCGCTGTAGAAAAAAAAGTGCATTTTAAAGATTAATTCTGACAGCATGCTATGTAATAGAACCGTTTTATTTGTGTCTTCAGGATGTTGACCTGAAAGCATGTCAGGGAGCTTTGGATGACTGCTGTCCACATCAAGGAGAGGATCAGCTGGAACTGCAAGAGGAGGAGAAGAAAGACATAAATCAAGTAAATGATGAAAAAAAGGGAAGCAGGGAAAACTGAAGAGGAAGTGAGGGAGGATATAGAACTTATCACTAAGATAAATAGTAGTGAAAAGAATTGGAGTGAAAGGTTTCGAAAGGAATAATTTATTTCCTCTTTTAATTCGAAGTGTTCCTTGCCAGGGCAGGAAAGGAATGGTCACTTCAGACTATACTTCGTGAATGATGCCCTTGTACACCTTGTTGAAAACTGCCTCCTTCCCTTAATCCCCTGCTATTTTTTATATAGTTGAAATACTCTCAAGTTTACAGAAAACACTTGTAACTAGCCATTTTTCAATTTGGGTTTATTTTCTCCATTGTGAAAGTGTTGTGCTTGTGGGCAAGAATGTTTTTGCCTACAAACACTAGAGACATGGATGCTAAATTATACTGCTCTCACCATTTATTTAAACTTGATGCTCAGATGTAGAATTACATTTGGGACTGTTCAGTTTTGTTCTCTCTGGGAGCTACAATGAGAAAGGCACTCAATTTTCTTGAGACCTTGTGGGAGCTGAGAACATCTGATCCAGGTGTCTTAACAGCCTCTCTGTTTGCCACTCCCCAGAGCTTGGCTTTGAAAAAATACCTGATTTTTCTGCAGTGGTGGGGAGGTGCAGCTTCAGAGGAAAGCCCCATTCTGCTGTTGTGGGCAGAGTAGGGATGCTCAGGCCTTGGAGCTGTTCTGCTCATTCTAGCAATGAATCATCTCCCATCAGGATGAAGACTTGATGATGGGGTCAGCAGCAGTATTGCACTGTGCTCTGTTTCCTCTCAGACTTTGATTTTTACCTCCTTTTACATAAAATGACTGTGCTTTACAACATGTTTCTCTTTCTTTTGTCACAGAGCCACTGCAACCATGTAGATTCCCTTCTCTCCTTAGAGGGCTATTTACAGCTTCTGTCATCGCAGGTGGAAAACATGCTAGAGGTAAATAAGAAAATACAGGTATTGCCAGTAGATTGGAATACAGTCAGCAATTACTGGGTAATGACTTAGTCTGATCAAATAACCACAGCCTTCCCCACCCACTCTGGGAATATATTAGCAAATCAATGTAGTAAAACTTACCTAAGATGCTGAAGATGCTACTATCCACCTTGTACAGCAGCTCTCATTAGCTCTACTTGAGAAACTTTCCCCAGCAACTTGTCTGGTGTAAGAGCTGTGTCTTTACTGTGATCTGATGTTCAAAGTTGGATGGAGCCATTGGACAACTCAATTAGTTCAACTAATAGTTGCCCTTCTGAAACCTAATGCCAATTTGTATTAATGCAGCAGCTGTGTTTCTGTAGAGCAGCACTGATGTATTATACAGTAGCAGCTACTGAGCATTTGTGGTGAAAGATTACAGTTGTCATAAATATTGGGTCAAGTGCTTGCAAGGTTACTACTCACAAGAAGAACATCCATCTTCACTGCAAATCAGGTCAGTCAGCATTAGCAGTAAACCCATTTAGTGTTATGGTTCTTTGAGTTTTTTAAAAATCTTGTGGCCCTCTGATACTAACTATATTTTATTCTCTGTGTGCCTTTCTGTCTTCACAAAAAACAGTTGTTATCTTAATTGAAGTCTCCCTCTCCTCCCACAGTTCGTAGCTGCAACCATTGACCAGGAAGCTACTTCCTACATTCCTTTTCTGCAATGCTTCAAGGGCATCTTATATGCACCTCCCATCACAGGGTACTCTTCCAGGGTCATTAGTGTTTTCCATATAACTTCATGCTTACGTAGTTTTGAGAATCTCTAGGTTGGATTCCTTCTAGCCCACAAATTGGCCTCCTCTTCTGTTCAGCTCTGGAAATGGATTGCACACTAAAAAGATGTAGAAGTTCATCAGTTTAATTTTCTCCATTCTTCTCATAATTTGAAAGGAATTTGGCTGTAGCCTTTTTGCAGCTATTACAAAACACAGTTGCATATTTTATTTAACATTATTAATGCACTGCCATCTTGTGACAGTCTATCTGTTGAATATGGATTGATTGTTTCTTCCAAGTATCAAGTCTTTACAGTGAGTGGGATTTTTTAATCTCAGCTGACCTGCTAAGAATCATTATTTTTATAAAAAGGGATTAGTTGAAAATCTCTATCTCACAGACTGCAGGTGGTCTAGTACAAGGTAACTCCCTAGGAGAAATAAAGCAAGACCTTCTTCTGTTACCTGAGCTCCCAGTAAGCATAATAAAGAACTTAGGATGTTCTGGTCCTTAAGTATATCATTCCTTCCCCGTGGAAAGTGCTTTTTACACAGTCTGTTCACTGATTGCAATCAGAAAGTCCTTTCCTGAGACACAGTGGGGACACTCAACTATGGAGGAATCTCTACACTTCTTACTTGATGCATTTACATTTTTAAGTACTTTGTATCCATCTATTTTATGATTGCTCTGCTTGTCAGCAAGCACTGGATATACTCTTGGACAGTGGCTTTGTGCTTCTAGGACCCAGCAACTGTAACTCAGCTCCACAAAAGGTGGGCCTTAGTGCTACTGCAGCATTACCAGTCGAGTTTATTGTTTGGACATCAGGGCCGTAGCTTTGGTTTTGTAAAAAAAACCACCCTGAGTAGCAATTTAAAGTCAAGACATCCACAAAAGATGTGATTTGGTGTGGGGGGAATGTTACCTCCAAACTGATTAGTAAAAGAGTTCGGCTTAGTTTTGGATGTAATAGACCTCAGTTAAGACCTCAAAGCCCCAAAAACTTCATAAATTGTGAAATAAGCAGTGAGACTGTGACAGCACAGTCTTAATGTTCCTGTCTTCCACTCCTCTTTTCGTCACTACTGTCCTCACTTCTGCAGATGAGCTATTTCTTTAAAAAGTTCATTTTGTTTAGCACCTTGAACCAGCTCACCCTTGAATCATCAATACCACTACCAGGGAAGGGTAATGACCCCTCCTCCTAGAAGGACCTTTTTCTCAGACCAGATGAGACAGAACACATAGGCCATACTTTGTACACAGGGCAACAGTCCCATTTTTACCTCTCAACCCTCATCAGTCCCACACTGTCCTTTGTCCTTCTCCCATTCCTTCAGTCGCTTTTTTTCTGCACCCTTCCTGCTTCCTTTTGCCATGTGCCAATACAGATTATGCTTTGTACAGATGGGAAACAGCATTCCAAATAGGTAAGATTTTAACATACAAAAATTTGGCTTTAATAGAATCAAATAGTGGAATATTAAAGAACAAATTGATCATGACTGTGTAGATGAGGGCTGTAGAAGCATTCATTTTATGAAAGATCCCATTTTTCCCCCCTTCATCTTTTAGGTGAACTTACTGGAAGATACACAAGTTGCTACTTCTAGTAGAGGTCAAGATCCGTCACCCTCACACCACAATATAAATTTGACCCAGACATTTCACAACAGTTTGAGTCCTTCTGATGCTATGCTACTTAAAACAGACTACCCCACTCAATTACATGTAAAACCAAGACACTTACAAAGGCAAGAGTTTTTTCCTCAATCAAGCTCTGATACCACAAATCCAGAATCACTGTTTCATGGGCCAAATTTGACAGGGCTCTTTTCAGCTGCTGACCTTAGAAATCTTACAGCCCATGATGATAATTTTGATGAAATTAAACTCATGTCTTTGGCTTTGGAGGAAGGCTTTAGTCCTGTAGAAGTTTCTCAGATCTTTGAAGAGCCTGGCTCAGATTCGGGACTATCTTTGAATTCAAATCACAGCACCACCTCTTACTCAGTCTGCTGTGAAGATGCTGTTGGGTACAGCAGTAGTGTTGAGTCTGCTCCTTCACATGGCTTAGGAGCTGTTGGTGGCTACTGCCAAGAAAACACTAAGCACAACCTTGTGGAATATGCAGGTGATGCAGTGTGTTCTTCAGAAGCCACACTCCAGCAGTTTCTTCATAATCACACTTACAATCAGCTGCCAAGTCAAGCAGCATCGACTCCAGAGCATCATCAACAGATGTGGATCAAGAAATCAAACGAAGTAAAGGATAGATGCCATAATTCTACTGCTACAAACCAGAGCAGAGATGAATTTCGTGCAAAAGCTCTGAGAATACCATTTTCAGTTGATGAAATTGTGAGCATGTCTGTCGACTCTTTCAACACCATGCTAGCAAAGAACCAGCTGACAGAAACTCAGGTGTCACTTCTACGTGACATCAGACGAAGAGGAAAAAACAAAGTAGCCGCCCAAAAGTGTCGTAAACGCAAACTGAATGCAATTCTTAACTTGGAAGAAGATGTGTGTAATCTCCAAACACAAAAGGAGAGCCTTAAAAAGGAGCACTCCCAGTGTAGCAAATCAATCAACCAGATAAAGCAAAAATTAAACAACTTGTACCATGACATTTTCAGTAGATTGAGGGATGACCAGGGCAGACCTGTTAACCCACGCCAGTATGTCATTCATTGCAGTAGCAATGGTGGTGTTTTCATAATACCCAAGCACTTGGCCAAATCTGAACAAAAACAAGATAACAGAAAAGAGCAGAAACAAAAATAAGATGACTGAAGATCACCTAAATCACCTTCATTTTACCTGACAGCTTGTGTGAAGACTAAAGATCAGTGATTACAGCAGTTCAAACAGACGCAACTACACTTGAGGACAAACACTTGTGTTCAAGGGTCTGCCAAACCCAACCACGATCTGTTAGAAAGTCTATGAGCTCAGGCTTCTGGGTGAGGAAATCTGTTTAGTTTTAGTTACAATTTAAGGAGCTAGACCATCAGTGTAGTTGAGCTTTATAGACCTATGTTAAAACTAGAATGTAGTTACTGGTATGGGGGCAGAGGGGAGAACATCAGTGAGGCGTAAGTCAACTTCAGATCGTTACACATGCGAGAAAAATAATTTAGTCTTGCATACTTGACTCTTCATTCAAAAAATGGACTTACTTTATTCTCTACCACTGAAAGAAAAATTATAGTTCTAGTGCATCTTCAACTTAAATTCACTGTGGATTTACATAGTCTCAAGAAGTAACTGCATGCTTTGCATTTATTCAGAATGGCTCTCATTTTCCTAGTTTTTGAGGAGAGCAGCCCAGGAGGGTACTGCATTTTTCCTCACTACCTCCACCATCATAACTCCAAGCAAAGATAACCTACTACTCAATTTTACAACTCATAGTCAATCTGCAAATAGATGTTGAAAAACGTGTCTGATTCAATGTCTTACCTGCATCCTCTGCAACTGAATCATTCTCAACTTTCTTCCACAAAAATGACCAATGGTGAATGAGTTCATGTTCTGTTTCCTAGTGACTGTCACACATTTACTTACGTACCTCCCTTTTCTGCCAATTTTGATACCTTCCCCAAGTACTTGAGTTTTTCTCTTTGGCTTTTTTAACTGGTATTTTTTTAAGTGTCTTTAGTATTCCAGATTTAATTTTTTAAAATAAATATTTTACCTAATCTTTAAATTAAAATGAACCAAATTGCTATTTATCTGTACTTGTAATTACGAGTTTATACTCTGATAGTGCTCCAAATGAAGAGTTTTTGGGTTTGATGTTTATTTGTGCTATTAAAAAGGAGAAATTTTACTCACTCATGAACTTACAACATCCTATCTTTTACTGTTTTACAGCCTGGAAAAGGTCTGCAAAAGAGATGGCCTAAAAGGCCTATAATGAATGATAAGGAAGGAATATTGAGGTATATTATTATCAAAATCACTACTAACAATAATGTCTAGATAACAACAAATACTTGTTTTATAACTAAAACACATAAAGCTGGTATTAAAAAAGATCTCATTCATCATGGCATGTTGACAGTGAAGCAAATTTACATTCAGGTATGTTATAAAAATCACTTGTACCAAACATGTAATAACTACACAAGCAATACAAGCTTAAATGCCAAGTTATACCTACTGAAGAAACAAACTACCCCTAGCATGTAAATCACATTGGCTGCTTGCACTTAGCTGTAACAAAACTGATACTATCAAATGGCACTTTCTAAAAGTGGAGCACTAAGATAGTGTCAAGTACACTGAATTATCAGTAATTAAGTCAGCCTGTTTGAACAATTTGCTAAGCATTTTCTGTTATAAGATTTTTTAAAATAAATGTGTGCACGTGTTCTTTATTGGTTTCACCAGAGCGTCAAATTGGTTAAGTGTAAATTCATAGCAGAAAGCCTCATTACTGAGGCCATGCAATTTCTTGCTGTTGGTTACACATCAGCGAGAGACACATCTATCCTAACTGGTATTCACATGGGATATGTCTACCAGCTAGATCACAAAACATGCAAGAGGTATCAGACACATATGATGAACTGTAAACTTTATTTCTAGTTGCAGGGGAAAAAGGAAGTACATATGTAAGTCAGCATGATGATAGTCAATTAAATGAGGTAATAAACATTTTTTATGTCCATGCACTTACCCTTTGCAGGACCAGGTCCTTAAATCTACTTCACTGCCCATGTGCATAAATTCTGATAGATAGTAGATTAGGCTCATAACTGAGAAATCCAGAAAGCCAAGTATTTCTGCTTTAGGGCCTCACATGGGGAGGAAAAACAAAAGGCCTTAACTTTTTGGTGACCACTCCTTCAGTAGCAGTGGCAAGTGAGCTCTGTGAATTTTTTTAAGGCCAGCTGCTACTGGAGTATTGCATATACCCAGTTGGGAAACAGCTACAGTTAAATTTTGGCACACGCCAAAAATAAAGAATATTGTAACCCTTTCAGAACACAATCCTAACGGAAAGCAGCTTACAGCAACTGATCCATTTAAGACATCAGTCACAATCCCCTTATGTGTAAATTTGAAGATTGTAAAGGATTACAAAATACCCTCGGCTAATTCAACTGTCATTATTGTTTAGTAACTTTATTTCTTTAAAAAGTTGATGTACTAACATCAATTCATCAGAACCCAACAAGCAACTCTACCCCTGCAAAAACCTCTTAGCTGAAATACTAATTTTGGGTGGACTGCAGTAGTACTGATGATACAATGAGCATTCAGTCTGGCTGTACATTTTTTCAAATTATCAACTACCTGCCCACAGAACAAAACTGTAGTAGACCAATGTCCTGATTTTAGCTGGAGTAGACTCTCACTGTATTTCACCTAAAAGCTCTTGAAGTGTCTTGCCTTTCTGCAGCTAGGCTGTATTTAAAGAAAAATGCCAAACGAAAAAGGGCAAAAAAATCCAAACAGCCTTGGCTATACCTTATAGTTTCATGTAATTAAATGATGTGTGCAATTTGGCTAGAGAGCCTGAAGCTTTTCATACACTTCATGTACTGGCCTTAGTCCGTATTTGCAACCTCTATACAAAATGGAGACATTGTAGAGTTGAGCTTTTCAGGTAAACAGGACTGATCAAAGAAAGTTGTTACTGAAATGGTTGGAAAACATGGGTAACACCTGGCTGAAGTTCATTTTGGCATCTGACAGATCAACATTTTCACAAAACTAAAATCCCAAGCATACAAACCAGGAACTTTAATCTGTGTAGACATGATGTGTTATCAAACCTACTCTGGAGCCAGATGTGACAAAGAATTATGGCTGTGTCCTACCTTACTACTACGATGTTGAAATACAAGTCTCTGAAGTTAGAATGAAAACACTTTTTAAAAATATAGCTAGGAAACCACAAAGCTTATGATTGTAAATAAGCTGTTGACAAAAAATAGAAATATTCAAGTGGGAGTGTTCATTAAAATACTGTTCCCATGGTAAAGCTGTTAAGTAGTCTAACACTTCAGTGAAAAACTGGTTTTTTTTAATGTTAAATAACAGGTTATCTGCAAGAGGTGAGGAAAGGTCAGATTAAGTATAAAGGAAAAACAGTGGGTGGTGCTGACATCACCCTGCACACGAACTACATTCCCATTACTGATGGCAGCAACATGCACTATGGAGCATTACCTGCTGGCTGCTCTTAGACCCACACCTGTTCTGGAGAAACACCCACCAGCAACAAATGCAAGCCAAGTCCTTTATTAAACTGCAGCACCCATAGGATGTTTCTTGAAACAAACACTGAACACTCGTGTACAAACATCCGGTGGAAGCCCTCCCAGAACACATCACTCTGCTGAAACACTACAGACACTTTGGAAGACCACAGCACTGCACTGAAGTGCAGCTTTAAATTCATGTTTTAGGTTTTATTCAATGGATTTAGCTTTTTTACAACACCGAATTTTATATGCCAAGGCTGTTCCTGCTCAAGAGCTTACAATCTAGTTTTAGATGGGGGAACCAGAAGAACAAACTTCAATGACAAAATAAAGGACAAAGCAACTTCATAAGTATCAACTTGTCAATCTCTGTCCCTAAGAACAAACACATTTGTTCATTCTCTGGGAGTTAGTACAGCTCTAACAAGAATCTTGAGGACAGAAGCAGAGACGTATAAATGAGGCAACAGGACGCTCAGCACCAGGGTGTAGTGAAAAACTGTTTATTAAGTAAACCAAATAGAGATGGCAGATGTAACCACGTGAAATCTTATTACTGTCGTGTACTGCATAAAGTACAGCAACTTGACACCTGCTGCACAGCTACTGAAACTCCATGAAGTCCATAAGCCACCCATTTTCATATAAGAATGCCAAAACAAAGCAAGGGGCGGGGGGGCGGGGAGGAGGGAAGGGGAAGAGTGCTGGTATCAACTTTCTTGGACTTTCCTCCAGTCACCCTTTCTCATACAGTGAAGCAGCATGGGAGGTCACACAAGCTAGTTTTTAACTACAAGGTCCCTAAACACTGTTGACCCAGTATGTTCAAAGCACTCTGTCAGGCAAGTCACACAGCTATTTTTACACTGTTAATTTTACTGCTGATAAACAAACCAGTTCTTGCTCCATTACCTGGAGTAACTCCTGACAAAATTTCTGTACAACACAAACCAACAACAGCTGCAAAGCAAGAACACAGCTGTTAAAAGGGACCGTACTTCTGGCAAAAACGGATCATTATTACCCACGCAAACCCTTCCACATAACACTCCTATGCATTCCTAGATACACAGAATGGTATGGCTGAGTAAACATTGCTGAAGAGGAACAGCCATCTCCCTTAGGCGGAAAAGAAGTAACAGCACTGCTGTGGAGTTTCACTCTCATCACACACTCTGCTTCAAAAACAAACTGAAACACTAAACCTACAGGGAATGTACAGCCCCAGTATGTTCCCAGCAAATTATCCTCTACCAATGAGGTCAAGCTGCCAAAACAAACTCAACTGTATAAAAATGCACATCCATTTCTGGGGCTTGAGTTTTCTTCCCCAGAAGTGATACGAGTTCATGCCCAAGGTATCGTACATTCACCATCAAACTAAAATAATAGAGTCTTCCTTTCCCACACATAACAAAGTTCAAGTCCTGTCCATTTTACAGTATTAAAAGCAATTGTTTGCATTTTCCTAAACGCTTTTCAGCACCTGCAGCCCAACAGAAGTGAAAAAATTCAACTTTGTAATTAACACCAAGTCTGAGTGGCCAGAACCCTACTATTGACCTCTTTTCACCATCACTTTATAAATACAAGTCTTACCCTCTATTTTTGGGTGTTCTTTGGCTCATATACCAGTTATCAACAAGTTATGTTGTTTTTCCTTCTTCCCTCAGTTTGCTGTATAAAGTGTTCACTGGGGAAAAGCTGGACCTAGTATGGAAAACCTGATCCTCAGCTGTTAGTACTTAGAAATACTGTTACCCTTACTTAGAAAACAAAGTCTGTTAGTGACAAAACACAACTTGATATAAAGTAAGAATACATTGTCTACAAAAATAATGTCCAGTAATTGACCACACAATACTGTTTTTATTTCAAGTTGCTAACTTCCAGTATCAGGCTGACTCAAAACTGTGACTTCTCTCACCACATTCATTGGTGAACTCTGACTGTCACTTGCCATAACTCTTAAAAGACCATACCAAGAGAAAAGAACATAAGGAAACTTAAATACACCAGGTTTTCAAGACTTTAAAATATCTAGTAACTTCATTCTTGCACAGTGCTGTCCCCCTATATACTCCCTTCCCCCACTGAAAACTGATCAAAATGAGAACATCCTTATTACGGAAAATCCACTCAACTCAAGTAAATTTTAAACCTTGTTGCAAAACTACTAAAGTAGCATCTCAAATAGGAAAATAATTACTACCCTTTTAAGTACTTTATTTTTTAAAATGGCATATGAATGTGGATTTGGCAACGGAAAGAAAATACTTCCATCAACTACATCTAAGTTATAGGAAAGAAGGCAAATTCCTTATGATCCGGTCATTCTGTTGGAAAGAAGAAAGTAAAGCAGGTTTGTGCGTCTTCATTTTCTGCTTCCGTTGCAGCCCACCGGTTACCTATGCAAATACTTCAAAATTTTAACTTAAGAAACAGAAAAAAATTGTACGTGAATCCTTAAACAGTATTATAAAAGTTAAAAACATGATGATTCTGCCAAAGTATATAAATTTCAAGTTTTGAATAAACCATGTATGAATATGAAGATAAGTGATTGAAACAGTATAACCTCAAGATACCTTCCCTTAAATACACTTCCAACTGAAGCTTTCCCAAGCTCCCACTTCACGTTTTAGTGTTTTTGATTTGGGATTTTTTCTTTAGGTAATTTTTTCCACCCACAGATGCAGCTATCAGTAATACATTTTGTACAGCAGGAACTCTACATTTCAGTCAGTCTGTCTTTCTTCACGCTTAAAGCTCTTTAAAGGATAAAGCTCTTGTCCTATTGCAATCTGACAAACTGACTTAGGTCATTAGTTTCATTAACAGAAAAGTATGAGGTAATATAAAACACAGCCAAAAAAAAGCTACTTTTAGGCACTTGTGTCCAACAGCAAAGACATCAGCACTTTAAATTTGCAGCACTGTTTCTCCCAACAGAGAACAGGTGCCTATGGTCAGAGAAACAAGTTCCATGAACACACTTGTCAAACTGATTTTGTTTTAAATTCACCTCAAAATGGAATGTTTCAAATCATGAAAGTGTCTAAACATAAACATTATTTAATGTTAGATACACACTACTTTTTTATTAAGCATTACACTAGAACTACTTTGGTATAAAAATACTTTATTTTAAAGCTATGAAAGTTATAAATATATGTAGTTAAACTTTCTACTCACAGAATGTTTGCTATTTTAACATTAGTGATTTGTTTCTCCTAACGAATCTGAATTTTATTCGAAAGTTTTACAAGACATTATTACTATAATTTAAAAAACCCATCATTACAGGGAGCTGTACTAATTGTGATGTTTTATCAGAATTCATTTAACCTCTAGATTTTTAATGAAGGCAGCAAAAACAACTATTTTCTGATGATACAGAATTTCTTATTTCTTGAAGCGTTTCTGTGGTTGACCACTTCTTCATTAGTTACCTGCAGCATGGCACCTTCCTGCCAAAGAAAAAAAAAGTGTATCTGAAGATGTTTATCACATATGTCTAAACCAAATTACCAATAGGGGAACTTCAGCCATTTTTTAAAAAAAAAAGTATAAGCAGTTCACTGGTGTGTCTAACACAAAAGGAACAGGACTTTTGTTAGCTGAGTCCACGTTCTTCAATAGGTAGGCCTTTTAAAGGCAATGAACTTTGAAATTAAGGCATTTTTGGTTGCCTTTTTTTTTTTTTTTTGGTAGGTTTTGTTGATTTTTATTTAAAAACCAAATCTAGTAGAATATGCCACCCTTACTCTGAGTAACTCATTTATTACTTGATAAATTTTCATTAATTTGAGGTGAAATCATTCAATGCAATGAGAGTAAGGCTGACTAAATTTGGCACTAAGGTTTGTTAGCTGCAAGAACTATAAAAAATGGTGGAAACCTCAACATTCTAGCCAAATTCCAATTTACATAAATACATTGTACACTTATGAAATACCACCTGCAGTTTCATTTGAAGTTTTCACTTCCCCTCCTAAAGAACTGCTTATGCAGTTGTTAAAAGAATGGACGACACATTCCTTCACAGAGGCAGATGTATTCTGTGGTGCAATTTTTCCTGACACGTAAACAGTCTACAGTTACTTGGGAACCTTCAGGATGAAATGTGTTATATAAAATAGATTACAGCAGACAAGACACATAACAACATAGTTCATTTTCAACAGCACAGAACTACCTTCATTGCATTACCTTGCAACCACCATAATGCATAGACTCCCAAGAAAAAAGAAAATGTTGCAGGATGCAAAAATAAAGTTGTATGATTTAATTAACTTGTGACCTACCATTTTAACTACCAACACCAGGGATGGAACCCTTGCAAAGCTTTACTAATGGACACTTGCAGGTCTCATTTGTTCAACTGTAGCAGTGTACAGTGGCAGCAGTCTATGCTTGTCCAGGGTTCATATCATAGCTAGATTCCAGTAGGAAAAAAATATGTTAAGTAGCTGAAATTAACAATATTTTTTTTTGTAAAAAAATTTAATAATACAAGAAAACAGGATTCACAAGTTTCTTTTCAATTTGTAATTGTTAATTCATTGCTATGTTAAACTACATAACAATAATCACTATACTGAAAGAATACTGTCATACATTATTAGTTTCTTGTTTTTGTAACATTAAGAAAGGAAAAGTAAATAAGATTCTTACCTAAAGAAGTTTAACTGAAGCTTAGAACTATTTTGCTCTACACCCTCAGCCTTCGTTGCCATCCTTATATACAATCTACCGTAGTTAAAGCTTTGCAGAGATACAGCACAGCTTTTTAAGACTGGCTGAACTTTTAGTGACGTTTTCAAGAGTTCTCTTGTACTAGACCTGCGTCCCTGGAAGAGTACCTTGCTGGGGGTATTTCCTTTCCTTGCCATTGAAGAAGCAGCATCTAAAAAATCTAAAAAGGTGTTTCTCCTTGCAGAGATACCCCTTAAGTTACCTAGATATTTTAAACCTGGTAGTTTACAGACAACATACTTTTTCTCACCAGCATTAAATTTTACACATACAACAATAGCTTTGTATTATTTGTGGGACCTTATACTACCCACTCCTTGCCTTATTTTACAGTATTAAAAAAAAAATCTAAAATTACACAATATTTCCTTTAGAATTATTTTATTAAAATCATAAATGTACAACAGCTTCTTAACTCTACACACGCACTTAAATTTTTAAAAGGAAAACGTTATGTCTTATTACACCATGATCCTGGCTAAAAGCTTTTCAAAACTTTGAGAAAAATCTTAAAAAAGGTTTCACATGTCACCTGAAACTTACAAATTTAACATTATCAAAGGAATGCTTCTACACTTACAAAGACCACTAGAAAGAAACAACAATTAAAAAGCTAAGAAACTGTCTCAAAGGCATTTTTACAATCCTTCCTCCACAGTAAGGTAATGTTATTAAATAATCCAAATCCATTCACAAAATGGCTCTCTGCATCTGCTCTGGTGTCTTCTGCCATATCACTGCATATTTATGCATGACTGAGATAAGTGTTTCCTTAACATTGTTATTTCGATAACCTGAAGCTGTTCTGTTACCTCTGGGCTCTCATCCTCTCCTATTTATACAGTGAAGCCTGTTTCAACAGAAGTAAAGAGTAAAAAAATAGGTTATGAAATTATTCATCTAACCATTTTTTAAAGGAAAGATAACATCCTAAAAAGCTTTTAACTCCTGCAGCTACTCTCAAGAATCACTGCAATTTTAACACTTATAAACATACTTACCCGTGGCATGCTTGAAGAAACTCAGTAACGGCTCCTCCCTCCATATCCACCACTCCCTCCACTGCCCCCTGGACCATAGTTTCCTGCAATTGCAGAACAAGAAACAGAGTGGTCCCATCAGTACACTTTTTTAATCTAGGAATGTTTTTGACTGGAACAATCAACCAAAGCTTGACTGAACGAAGAGTAACATCTGCTTTACTTCCAGTGACAGCATATACAACAAAGACTTCTAACATTTCACTGTATTCCTCTAATAACCTCCAAGGAGTGCCACAAGAAGCAACTACATGCTGAAATCTAAGCTTAGAAGATTCAACAGTGCCACATGTAATTTAATGCACTGTGCTGGCTTGAGCCTGTGAGGGCTGACTTTGTTTGCATGATAAACCTTACAAGAAAGGGCTTCATGTTTCAATTTCCATTTCACAAGCTTTATATTCCATATTAAGTAACATTCAGACAACAAAAAGCAGGAAGTGTCAGAAAAAATTGACACAAAAGGATAAAAATAAATCCCAGCAAATATGATGGAGATTAAGTAACTAAACTCTCCACAAATGTGTGAGCTGACAGCAAAGAACGTGAAATAAAGTCTTTAAACTTGAAATTGCAAAACACTGTGGAAAAAGTTAGTATATTTTATCTGCTGAAAAATAATTAAAACCATTTTCCCTGAGACAAGCTTTACAATCTCAAGATGAGACACAAGCCAACTTGCAGAAAGAACACGGGCACTGCAGTCCGTCTGTTGCAGAAGTTATCCAATTTCTACCATATCCCATCTTGGAATCATATAGAATGACCTGGGTTGGAAGAGACCTTTCAAGGTCATCTAGTTCCAACCCCTCTGCCATGGGCAGGGTTATCTTTCACTAAAACCCCATCTAACACGGCCTTGAACACTGCCAGGGATCGGGCACTCACACCACCCTCTGAGCAACCTGTTCCAGCGCCTCATCACCCTCACAGTAAAGTTTTTCCTAATACCTGATCCCAGTCTAACTATTTTTTAGTTTGAAACAGTTACCCCATGTCTTCTGTTTCCCCAAAGATCTAGGAGCCCCCACTCCAGCTACAACAAAAAGTCAGGACATATACAGTACCTCCACCATATGGTCCACCCATGTTCCTGCTGCCACCAAAATTTCCACTCTTCATCGGACCATAATTTGAAGGTTGTTGGTTGTAGTTCCCAAAATCATTATAGTTTCCACTTCCATAATTGCCTGTATTATCAACACAAAAGTGGAAATACCTAGATGAGCTAAAAATGGTTACAACACTCAAAATTATCTCATAATAGAAATTCTAAAAAAAGTGCAAAATCACATACATATTCCAGCAGTGCATGCACTGAACATTCTGTTTCCTACTACTTGAAAAACAACAGCTTCCTTAGGCAACATTCATAATCACCCCTCCCCCCCAGCCTCAAATGTCTTGCAGTAACTGAAATGCTTGAACATTTTAAGTCTAAATATTACCTCCTCCATAGTTGTCATAACCACCTCCATAGCCCCCACCCTGGTTGCCATATCCAGGTCCTCCTCCACCATAACCTCCTCTTCCTCCTCCATAACCAGGGCTACCACCAAAGTTGCCACCTGTGACAATAAAATCCTTTTAAATCAACTTTTCAATACAGAGGGCATGCAAATGATATACAAAGTATATTTTTCTGTTTAGAAGAACAAAGTAAAAGGTAGTTTTGTAAAGAAATTTTTATGAATAGTATTTTTTAAAGCACATACCAACTCCCACCCTAATTGAACTGTGACTAAATCCCACCACTCAGATGCCTAAAGACCTCAACTGAAGGGCTTAATTAAAATCTTAATTTCTCAAGAAATTTAGGACCCACTCCATTCCTAAAGAAAAGAATGGCTAGCCAAGGAAAAACCATGTAGTTTGCCATATGGAAGTCTAACATAAGTCAAGAAGCATGTATGCTTCTTAAAGCCAAGAAAATGGCTCAGGTAACTAATATAAACATGGAAGTGTTCCCTAATGACAGAAAAATATATGACCACCACAACAGTAAACTAACCTCCAGGTCCTCCACCGTATCCATTATATCCATCACCAAATCCACGGCCACTTCCATATCCATCTATTGGGAGAAAAAAAATCCAACTGTAGCAAACTCGTCAAATTATCAAACCCTTATGACCCTAAGAACTAAATCTCAGAAATTATCAATTAAGAATAGAAAAACAGGAAGTGAAACATCCAATCATCGCTCTACATTTTTCATTTTCTCGCATTTGTACGGTACACCCAGTTTTAAAAGGTCAGGCAAGTGCTGCACAGAATCAGAGGAATCCCTTATGTTCCTAGCAAAGAATTAAGTCTTAGGTTACTTTAGGCTTTCAATAAAAGCTAAAAAAAAACCCCAAACAAACAAACAAAAAAAAAAAAAAAAAAAACACAAAAAAACAAAAGAACAAACCTACAACCAAAACAAAAAAACCAAAACACAACTTTATTTGCAAATTACTTTTCCCAAAAATTCTTTCAATTGCTACAGCTGCATTTAAATTAAACAGCACTAGACCACCCAAAGTTATCCAGAACTAAAAAGATGGTATTAATAAAGTAAAAAATGTAAATGCTACAAACATGCCTGTCTTACCAGCTCCCCCTCTGAAATTGCTGCCAGGTCCTGGACCAAAGTTGCCACCACCTCCACGAGCATCACCAAAACCGAAGTTCCCTGTGACAGTTTAACATTTATAATTAGTGAGATTGTGGAAAGTGAACACAAAAATCAACCACAAACCATTCACCATCACTTGTAATTACCTCCTCTCCCACTCCTAGAATTTTGAACCTCCTGCATTTCCTGTCTAGAGAGCGCTTTCCTTACTTCTGCATTATGGCCATTGATGGTGTGGTACTTCTGCACTGTAACCATACAAAGTAAAAGGCTATCAGCATTTAACTGGCAACAAGTCACAGTAACACACTTCCAATCCATACACATTCTGAATAATATGGAAGAACACAAAATAACCAAATGATTTTTAAACAAAGATGACAGCATTTATTTGAAATACATGTTCCCACACAATTCAGCAACCTACGATGTAGCAAATACCAGGCACTTAACTAATCCCAGTACCTGTAAGTTTAGCTTTACACAACCACCAAGGCTGCAAGAATTAATACTATCAAAGGAAAGAGTGAAATCACTTACATACAATTTTATCCACAGGATCATGGTCATCAAATGTAACAAATCCAAACCCTCTCTTTTTACCAGACTGTCTGTCAGTAATTATTTCAATAGTGTCGATTTTTCCATATTCCTCAAAGTAGTCACGAAGGTGGTGCTCTTCAGTGTCCTCTTTAATACCACCAACAAACAGTTTTTTCACAGTAACATGAGCACCAGGTTTTCCAGATTCCTGTTAAAAGAACTTTTAAAATTAGCACCATGGAAAACAATTTCACAAAACGCTATTTTGCCAGGATTTCAGGAATAGAATTCAGACAAACTAGGATTTTTCAAGCACTGAGGTACAACCCTTTTATGAGGCATGACCTTGCAAGCTTGTTTAGGGGGCCTTCTGGTAGGGAAGTAACACAGGGTTACTTGTAGGTTTCTCCTTCCCCCCTCTTTATGTCAAAGCCTTAAAAGCAGTGAAAAAAATAAAAATAACCTGTTTGAAAGAACTGCAAATATTTAGTAAGTTAAGACAAAGCTGAATTCTTGTAATTGCTTAAACAAAGATGCACCGGCTTATTCCACCCAATTCCCCAACAGCATTGATACACATTCCACTTGTATCCAGGTCCTTCAACCTCAGCAATTTCGCAACTATGCATTTTAACCCCTTTAAACAGTATGCACATATGCTGCTGTAATTACCTTTTTCAAAATGTTAACCAACCCTACATTCTGCAGAGAATGGAAAGAAAACTGGGATAGCTAACAGGGGTATCTGTGATTACAATTTTCATTTCCCCATACCTTTGGGACAGCTCATTAAGTTCCAGTTTATCAGTGCAAATATATTAAACACCTAGGTCCAACCTCCATCTGGTAAATCCTCCCAGAGCTCCCATGTGGTGAACTTGCCTTATAATCCACACTTGCTCCTCAAGTACCTCTGTGCCACAGTAACTTGGATGACAGGCTCACCTTGTTCCTGTACACATACCCCTACTTTGTACCCCTGAAGCTGAACTCAAGCATGCCTGGGGCTAAAATCAGCACAAGTCCATAGATGATTCTGGACATGACCACTGGGAAAAAAGTTTCCCCACTACACATTCTCTGTTATGTACCTCTTAGAAATACCCCAAGATCATGGAAGAGTCAGAAAGACTGACAGAAGTTTATTAATTTGAGCCTTAGTAACTGTAACCATTCCACAGAAGAGTCACTTTGGAATGCGCATAATTACAGAATTCATCATGTTTCTATAACATTATTTTCAGACCCCACATATGTCCCTTGTAGACATAATTCCACAACCAGAATAACCTAATAATTCACTGTAATAATAGGCACTTAAGTAAGAGCCCAGAAGTGTGGGAAATAGTGCCCCAACTATGGGCTCTTAATTAGGTAATATAAACCCAGGCAATTTCAAAAAAACCCCAAAGCCAACTATCTGACCAAAACAGGTATTTTTCAAAGCATGAGAAGCATCTGCTTTCAAAGCCATACTTACCTCTCTAGCCACAGCTCTCTTAGGCTCAACCACCCTTCCATCAATTGTGTGAGGTCTTGCAGCCATAGCTGCATCAACTTCAGCCATGGAAGAGAATGTTACAAAACCAAACCCCCTTGATCTTTTGCTTGCAGGATCCCTCATTACCTAAAACCAATAAAGACATTTAAACCGTTTATACCTGTCTCATGTTAAGCCTTTTGCTAACAGTATTTGGAGTAAGTGCGTAAGCTTAATTCATGTTTTCCTTGATTTGATTCTGAAGCACAATTATAGTAAAGTAGCAGACTGTTGATTTAATACATGGATGGCACTGCTTGGGATCAAAGAAATTTAAACCACTGTTGTCTTCCAAGACTCAATTAACTCAAAAATGCTGCTAGATCAGTGAGGCGCGTTTATATTTATGTTTGCTTTTGCAAAAAAAACCAATATCATACACAATTTCTTTCAAGCTTCACAAAGACCACCCCCACTGTTAATCTGTGTTATGTAATATATGTATCTACTACTCCCAAGACAAATTCAGCAGAGAATTTCTAGCAGAGCCACCATCCCTGTCGATAGTTAAAACACATACAAAGATGTGGCACTCAAGGACGTGGTGTAGCGATGAACTTGTCAGTGCTGGGTTAACAGTCTATGACCTAAATGGTTTCTGCTAACCTTAATGACTCTGTGAAAACACCACAGAGAAAGACATCCTTTTCCAGCTTTACTGATGTTGCTTACTGCTTACCACAATGCGAGCTTTTTGCCAAATGGTACCAACCACAAAGATATAACAGCACTCTATGCAAGCACTTCCTAATGCACTACAGCCAATGATACCACAGTTGAACTGCTGGAATCAGTGGTTATAGATAATCTGGGAGAATTTTACAGAAAACACTGTGAATGCTCCCTAACTCTATCAAATTTGCAAGAGAAAAACATATGCATTGCTACAATAGACTGAACTGTGTATAAAACAACTGTACAATTAAAATTTAAATATTCCATCTTCTCTAAGCTACCCACAAAACAAACTCCTCATTTAAAATTCCTATATAATCCATGCCACTGCTATATATTAGTATGCTAAACTTACCACACAGTCTGTAAGCTTTCCCCATTGCTCATAGTAACTCCTCAAGCTTTCTTCTGTGGTTTCAAAGCTTAAGCCGCCAATGAACAGTTTGCGGAACTGCTCCTTTTCCCTCTGCCACAGAAAAAAAATTACATTAATATAATTTAAATCACCTCTTCTTCATTAGTAAATCAGATACTAGCCAAGACTTTCCAAAGCGTCAAAAACTTTCAGTAAGACTTATTTTCAAAATGATACCTGGTTCTTCTAAATGTTCTACCCCTATTAAAGAAATTAAGTCTTTTATGCAATTCTATAGGTCTACCTTTACAATACAGTTTTCATTTTAGCCCTTATTGCTGCCTCTCCCTCTACATATCAAGCACAAGAGACCACACTTGAAGACTTCCAGAATATTCCTCTCAAAGACCCATATGACACACTTTTTAAAGAAAATGAGAACTTTGGGGGTTGTTTTTAATACAGAAAATATGAATTAATTCATATAGAGTGTATCCCAGGTAACATTCATTTTTTAAAATCATTCTAGCTTAAATTGTTTTATATAAATACTACCACACTATTCATCTAAGGCATTAAAAGTAAAAATAAATACATCTAAAGGTGTTCTAAAGCAGATTAACAATTAATATTTTCTCCGAAATTACTAAAACAAATTAAAGTCAATTATCTGTAAAATTAATCTGGGATCCCACACCACTGGAATTACCAACAAACCCATACACTCTCAACAGGAGCAGTATTAAAATAACTCCCTTTAAAGTAGAAATGTGAAGAAGACGTATTCATAGCCACTAATATAAATCATGCTTCCAGTAAGACCTAATTTCCTTACAGAGAAATTACCACTGCACTTGTTCAGCAGAGATCTTTTTTGCAATGACAAGTGCATCATAAAAAAACCCAAACAAACCCAACAAAACCAAGACCAGTAACTAGGTGTTGCATTTACCATTTTGTATTCAGTGGTAAACTAAAGCAGGACAACCTTCCAACTTCTACAGTTCAAAACACTTTTATAGTAACTTTTTTATACAAAGCAGGCATTTTAATTACCATTTTCTATATACAACATTATCACTAATCCATACATGTTGAAATTTCATGCCAAATGATAAAAAAAAGATACACTAAAACATAGCCCCCTTCCACAAATTTATTATTTCAAAATGTTGTTTTGAAGCCAACTGTTCTGCTAGGGACAAGAGAACTCAAACCAAATTATTTCAGCTTTATTCTGGGAACTAACTTTAAAAACCAAGAAAATCTGCTTGGGTGTTTGGTTGTGTTTTTCTTTAGTGTGGTGGTTGCTTTTTATACAATTCAAAACATTGCACCAGTAGGTGAAATTGACAAACACAGCACGATTAACTGTGCAATAGGCATTAAGATAAATTTTAAAAGGAAACTACAAAAACAATGAGACTAAGAAAACAAGCAAAATACTTCAGTTCACATATGCTTTTAGAATTATTTAGCGAATTTATGTGTAGACCAACACGTTTTCTGAGGTTGTCCAAGGCAGGCCTGGATCTAGATGAATGGAACAGGAAAACAATTAGGGCAAGCAGTAACAAACCAGGTTTTTTTCAAAATACATCTCCGTATTACCAGCTTGACACACTGCAGTCAGACAAGGAAGTAAACTTTCTCCCTGCCCCCTCCAGATATATACTATGTTTCAGACTAATCGTTTCAAATTTCTCTTGAAAATACTTGGAATCTGTTGCTGGAGCTAGTTATTTTTTTTTCTTCTAGGAACACAAAGAAAGCTAGTACTGTCTCCTTGTACAAACAGGCGAAATGAGAGAAGTTTTTAAAAGCAGCAGACACGTGTTTTAAGTCATTTTCTTTCACCACATCACCTACAAAGGAACAAATGAAAGAACACTGTATACCAGACCAGCACTAAAAAAATCTTATGTTCATCATATGTCGTACCATTACTTATTAGTTTTGAGTATGTTGGCAAAGAAGAACTTTTAAGCAACAATACTGGAGAAAAAAAATAAAAATCCTCCCTTCAGTTCTGCTGCTTAAGAATTAGGGACCACTTCCCTACAGTTTCATAGGCCCAAAAAAGACATTTCCCCCTATATTATCAATTGCCACGCATTTAAATCGAGAAAATTTAGTAGGCAGACAGGAGTTTTCCAGTAAGTGTTACATTTACCCCTGAAAACAGTTATAAACCTGTAAATGAAATGCAAGGAAACAATGGAATCCATCAGCTGCAACAATGACAACAATATACCACACATTACTAATGGACATTGAACAGAAGAGGAGTGCATTTTACAGATGTATTTAGGGTCATGCCCAGAATAACATCTAGGCACCATACACGTCAGAACACAGCAATAACGAAACTCGTTACCAGTTCTTTAATGAAAACCACTGTGCGAAAACAGCATAAATATGCTGCTCCACTAATACATACACAATCTCCAGATCCGGAGAAGCTGGCTGTCTTAAATGCGGCAGTTTCAAGAAGCCCTGCTTAGCCTAACACTAACCTCCACCTGAGTCCAGATAGTTCTGCCCATCTGAAGTTTGTGCTGAAGGTGCAAAATGTACAACAGTAATTATCACCGTGCCAGTACCTCTTAGGATCCTGAAGAAAATACTTTTTCTTTTGTAAAGTCAAAGACACGTCATACCCATGAAGGGCCGTAATATAAAAACTGGAAGCGACACCTCTTTCAAGATTTCCACAGTACACCCAGGAACCGAGCGCCAGAGGAAATCTTTACAACCTCTGTAGGATCTTCATCCATGTGTATTTTAAACTTTCCTTCATAGGCTTAAAGAAACTTGAAAGGACTGAAAAACGCACAGCATTTACTGAAAAATTCCTTATTGGAGTAAGAAAAGGTGTTTCATATAGCACTAACGTGCGCACACACAATCCACGCTGACTGCGGAATTAAGAACCCGGGTAACAAAAATGTTTAACGTAGACAAGCGAGGAGGATCCCTGAACTCAAGAGCTCCGCAATCCTTCAGCGGCTGCTTGCCCGCCGCCTGTGGTGGCCAGGACGCAGGGGCCGCGCCGGCTCCGCCATGTGGCAGCAGCGGGAACACCGCGGCCCCCAGCCGGGCGGGGAAAATGGCGCCCGGGAGCAGCCGCCGCCTCCAGGAGAGCGCCGCAAACCGCTTCTAGCGTGCACCTACACAGACTGTTATAAATAAGGGACCAGATTACCAATTTAACAATTATCCATTTATTTTGTACCACATTGTAGCTTTGCTTGAATGTAATTTTGTACTACATTGTAGCCTTGCTTGAATGTAATTTTGTGCTTTGCTGTAGCTTTATAAGTTAGGATCTCTCTTGCAGTTTAAGAAAGAAACCCACACGTCGTTGTGAAGAAACCAGCTTCTTATCAGACCATACATTGCAACCCCCCCCCCTCCTTACCCCTTTCGGAGCTGACCTGCCTGGAGAGTAGTAGATAAGGAAAAGACAGAAGAAAAAAAAAAAAAAGAGAAGAAAAGGGGCTGAATATGCAAACTAGAGCTGAAAAGACCCCTGGGAGTAAAAAAACCCCTAAAAATAATAATTTAAAACGAGCCAACAAACTTTTAAGAAAAATGAACCAGGCTACTCGATAGGCAATTACTACCTGGCCAGCTTTTGAGTTCTCCAAAAAGTCACCATAACAAAAAAGTCTATTGGAGTCACTGCCCTGAGGACAGCGAATTACCACCATCGCCTTCGTATACCCTTTGGTATACAGCCACGCCTCGTGAGGAACGCTTGAAGGCCCGGCTCTATCACAGGGAGTGATAGAGCCGAAGTTCCTCCTCCTCCAAGTCGAAGCTGGGGGCAACGAAGCTGGCCGGAGCCCCCACCCGAGCTGATCACTTTTAATAAAGGCTTAAAAAGGACCATCAGTCCTGCCCTTTTTTATTTCACAGACGGTACCACGACCTCTCCAGCAACCCTGGCCCCCGTGAATACCAGACGACTACAGCTTGCCCCCGCCCTACCCGCTCTCCCGGAGGGGCAGTGGGGATCGCTGCCCCTCGCAGCCGCGAGTATCGGCCAGGCCGCCATTTTACCCCTCCCCCTCGCCACCGCCATTACCCGCAGCGCCGCCTCGGCCGCCGCACGCCTTGCGGGGACAAGACTGCCCCCGGCCCGCCGAACTCCGAGTCCCCCTCCTCCTCCGACATCCCAGCAACAGCGCAGCTAACAGCCATGGCCACGGGCTTAAGAACGCGCTGTCCGCCGTGCACGGCTACCGCAGCTTCCGCCGCCTCGCCCGGCTGCGCGCCAGCCCCAGCCGCCGCTTCCAGAACCTTCCTCTGAACATCCAGCATCCGCCCCGTGTTTGCAAACCGGCAGCGCCGCCCGGACTTGAGCGGACGACTCAAGCTTTCCTGTAATTCCTAGCCCCGAAAAAAATCACTCCGTCTGCACAACCAAACGCTTCTCCCTCCTTGAAAGTAAAGTCTAAATCCTTCCATTCCACGTACCATGTTCTTCATGCTTTACGTATTCCTGTTCCAGAGTACCGTACAACCAGTCGGTAATGGCGGCCTGAGCTGTTACGTAATTTGAAATTCAGCTCCGCGTAGTGTTAGCGCCCTCCTTCTCCAGTCCGGGCTCGCTTCCGAGGTTTAATTAATTAAAAAAAAAAAAAAAAAAAAGAAAGAAAAAAAAAAAAAAAAAAAAAAACAGGATCTGGAGCTTAAATATCTCCAAAGGGGCTGCAGTTCTGAGTAACGCCCCTACGTGTTTTTATCGTGTAATGAAAAGTCATCGACTCCGTTAGTAATGGCCGTCTCCGAAATGAGCCGAAGAAGCCGTAGTCGTCGACCTTATCCGCTTCGACAGCCGCCGGAAAAAGCCGAACCTGTATGGAAGCTCATTCGGCTCGCTTCGGTAATTTCCGGAGCCTGCCGCAGCACAAGAAAATGGCGCTCGGCGCCACCTCGGCAATTTCCGGACAGAAAGACGCAGCAAGTCATCGACTACCTCAGCCCGCTCGGAAGTTTCCGACAACGGAGAGGCTCGCGAGACGTGCCCGAACGAAGCCGAGGCGGCCTCGAACGCTGCTGGCACCGTGTCAGTTTTTTTTCTTGTTGTGTTTTCAGAAATTGACAAAAGGTCCCGAAAGCTCAAACCTCGGCATTAATATCAACCGGGGGCGGCCGCGCATTGCCCCCCCACACCTGAGGTAATGCCAGGGAGCGAGCGGAGGGCAGCGCACCCCCGAAACCTCACCCTGGCCCCCTTCCCCCTCTGCTTGGGCAGGAGGAAGTGAGAACTACAGATTTTGACACAAGCGCGACAACATCGCGGGGCCCAGGCGGAGAGAGGCGGACTTCACCGCAGTCCGTTCCGCTCTAGCCCGCACTGCCGGTATCGGGCGCGCCGCCTGCTCCGCCGCTCTATTCTCGTCCCCTCCTTCATCCCCTCCCTCCCTCCTTTTTTCTCTCTCCGGCGGCCCTGCAGGCACCGCGACAAAGGGTGAGTGCTGCCGCCCCGCGCGCCAGGGAAATGGCGCTGGAGCGGCTCCTTTCTTCCCGCCCCCTCTGCTCCCCCGCCCTTTCAGCTTCACCGCGGATCCACCCGCGATCTCCTGCCCGCAGCGAAGCCTCCCCATCCGACTCCCTCGACCCCTTTTCCCACTTATGAATGAATTTTGATGCCCCTGGGCCCCGCTGCTTTTCGAGCGCCCGCTTCCTTCCCCCCGCCCCTCGCTTACGCCCGGGCCTCCCCGCCGCAACGCGGGAAATGGCCGCGCTCCAAAGGGGCCTCTCCAAACGAGCTTCAAACCCACCCCGGCGCTCCTCGCCCGCCCTCCCCGCGCCCGGGGGCAGCCCTAGCTCACCGACCGAGGGCCTCCCTCCACGGCGGCGGGTAGCATCGGCCCGGCGCGCATTCGCATCGGCAGCCATGATGGCGGCTGCGGCGCCCGGGGTCCGCCAGCCCGCTCCCCTTCCCCGGGCTTACCCAGTCGCTTTCCCTGTCGCCGCGAGGCATCTTCCTTCTTTTGGACGCCTGGCGCGGTCCTGCGCTCGCCCCGCGTTGGAGAGACGTCTTGGCCCCCCTCCTGTGCCGGCGGCGACGACGGTCGGAGGTTGTAGCGGCTCGCGCGTAGGCGGCGGCGGCGTCGTGCGCTCTGCCCCGTCACAGCCGCCGGCGCGCAGTGCTCGCCCAGCCCAGCCACCGCCGCGCCGCTCCCCGCCCTCCGCCTCCCGCCCTCCCTCCCTGCCCCCACCCCCCGCCTCAGCCCCCCGCGGATGTCGCTGTTGCTGCCGCCGCCGCTCAGTGCGCGCAGGGCGGGAGCGAGGAGGAGACGGGAGACCCAAGCCGCTGGGCACCATTGAAGTCTGTATCCTTCTCTCTCTCTTTCTCTCCCTCTTTTCTCTCGCTGCAGCCGCCTCCTTTCACCCCACTCACCCTCGAGTCCCCTTCCCTGACTCCCCTTTCCTCTGCGGCTCGCTGCGGGCCGCCGCGGGGAGATGCGGAGTGCAGTCCGCCCGCCTCCCCCCATCCCCGCTTCTTCCCCACCCCCGCTTCCCTGGCGGTGGGGAGTGGCGGGCGGAGTGGGGCTGCCGGGGGATCGGGACCTTGGCACCCGCGCGGGGAGGGGGGGCTCCGGACCCGCGGCCGCTGTCGCCCCGGGAAAGGAGGGCAGCGCCGGGGGCGGGGGCAGCGGCACCCGCGCGGCAGACAAAGCCGGCCCGCCGGCGATCCCTGCGTGTGCCCGGCCCGGGGGAAACGTGGAGGGGCGGGGGGAAGACGGCGTGGAAGAGGCCCTGTCACCGGCGGCGGGAGTGGCCCGGGGCCTTCGTCCCCGTTACCTCGCCCGGGGCGGCCCCGCCGGCCTCATGTGCGTCCGCCGCAGGCCCGAGGCGCAGCCGCCCCCAACAGGCCTCCGCAGGGCTGCCTGTCTTTTCTGGTGGGGGGAGGGGGGGTTGTTACTGGTTTTGTTGTTCTGGTTTTTTACCCCTTTCTGCTACCTTTCAAGCGGAGGGACACAAGGCAAGACCCTCCGCACTGGCGCCCTGGCCCCGGCCCTTCTCCCACGTCGCCTACCCCACCACCCATGGGACTGCCAAAATCCACCTCCCGTGTCAGGGGAGGATTGGGCGGGATTGCCGCGTCCGCGAGGCTTTCTGGCCTTAAAGGACTTTTCTGCCTTACCCAGGCGTATGGGGAATTCTAACAGTTCTATAGCTCGCTGCGGGGCGGGGACAGTACATGCCTATGGAGCTGGTCGGTATGAGAAGTGACATGGAAAAGGGGATGGATTGTGTTCAACGTAATTTACGTAGGTTAAATGTGTAGTATGAACATTTTAGCTGAGTTAATATTGCTTTAGGACCTTAACTCTTGCAAACTTGAGAATTAGAAGGCAACGTTATAGTTGCATTAAGATAAATATTTGCTGTTTGTAAGAATATGCTACCTTGTAAGAATAACGGGTGATTCGTTACACCACAAATATGTATCTGTTCCCCATCAGATTTGCAATTAATATACCTTAGGTATGTCTTCAACTGCTAGAATCTGAACTCTTATTCTGTTTGATTTAAGGAAATAAGCATCCCTGATGGTCCTCCCCCTTTTCCCTAGAAACATGTCTTTGCTTTTGAAGGCCTTGGGAAAAATATTTTTTCAAGCCTATATACCACCGTGTCAGTATTGTTTATCCTGGCTAGCCTAATGGTGCATTACTGGGTTATGCCGGACAAAGTAGTAACCTACTTTTTGTTCTGGATTTAATCCATAATAATAAATGTTGTATGCAGTGAATACGTGGGGGTTGGAACAAGGACCATGCTTGTCTTGGGATGCCTTTCTTTGAGTAATGCAAACTTCCTTTTAATTGTCATGCATTTTTCTAGTAAAAGCTCTGCAAGTCTGCAATAAAAATGGCCTCCAATAAAACTACATTGGTAAGTTCATGCACACCTAAAGTATATAAGGATTTAATCAACATATTTTTCTTCAAACTTATAACTTGGCATCTCCATTTAAAAGATACATCCACATCTCCCCTCCCCAGCATTATTCTGACCAAAATTTCAGATCCAGAAAGTAAGGCGACTAGAAAGGACATTGTCTTTGGTTTTAATAAATCTACCATTTGTAAAGAGAAACTTGTTGGGTAAAAAGTGTGAAAGGACTCTGCACTATTTCATCTGTCGTACAATAGAAAACACTAAGGATTTTTTTAAGACTCTTGTCAGCATACCATGTAATTCATCATACATGTAAAAAATAAAAGTCTAAATCATGTACTCATTTAATTTCTCCCAGTGTATTTGGAGAATACTATTTGCCTGACAAAAGGCAGTCTTTACAGATGAAAAGTAACATTATTGAGAAATGATGTGGCATAGTTAAGATGCCTTTTGAAATGATTTTTAACAAATAACAGTTTCTTTGAATTTCATAGGAGCAGAGATTATCAGATGTCAACCCCTCCTGGACCATTTTAATGATGCATTCATGGATCTCAAGTCCTCTAAAGCTTTGCTTGACATTAAAATATGGACTCCTAAGGCAGTTGGTTGCTGGTTACAATTCAACTAACAATGATATATAGTTTGATGAAAGACAAAACTGTAGAAGTATAATGTGAGATATATCTGAGGTTGAGATGGGGAAGTAAGCAAAAAATAAATGTGCACAATTCAAAACTTAGATAGCAGAACAACTGGTTTATAATACACTCAAAAGACCTGTTCTTAAATTTACAGAAATGATTACTGGTTTACTCAGCTCAAAATACATTAAAAACTTGTATTAACTCCAGGCTTAGAGGTGCAATGGAGTGCTTCCTCTATGTTGTACTGTTTAAAAATACTTCACCAAGGTGAATGTCTGAACTTTCTGTTCATAATTGATTGTCCACTTATCCCTAATTTGAAGAAGAGAAGGAGTTAGCCAGCTTGGGGAGGGGGTACTTTGGAGAGAGGAAAAAAATCTATGAATGCAGTAATTTTAATCTTTTGATGTTGTTGAGAATTTTGCTGCACAGGTCAGGAAAATCAGTTATGGTTCCCATGGGAACCATAACTAATTCTGCTTCGTTATGTATTTTGCATGCAAAACCTTAAATGTGTTAAGGGATAGAGTAGCTCTAGAGCTGTGATTCCAATTTTCTTACCTCCTGTATGGTAAAATTTTACACCACAGTGTCACATCAGTGTTTTAACCTTGCCCCTCAAAGGAAGAGTTATTATCCATAGATCAGCATCTGTTATATGTGACTTCTGAATGCAGAAAAATGAGCTATACATGAGCCTTCAATGATGAAATGCCAAAGTTACAGCTTACAACGTGCAACCCTAGAGAAGAGAGCTTCGGGGGTCAAGTGGATATTTAGAACACTTTAACTTCAGTCAGGTGTTACAATTCACTTGTGGGCTGAGATTTGCGTGGGCATGTGTAGTCTCAGAATGTACAGGTTTTTAACATGTTCAGTATTTCTGCAGGCTCTGCAATCAAGTGTTATTTTAATAGGCTCAAGAGTTTGAAGAGCAGTGCTGATGCATGAGACCTAATTAAATCTGTAATATTTAAAACAGAAGCAGCATACTTTTGATTTTGCTATTTCTTACTGCACTTCAAGAAATAAATACAGACCCCCATGACATTAATTTTCCTCTGTGGAAGATACTTAAGATACTTGAGTCTTAGAAAGTAAAAAAACAAATTGTTGCTTTGATACAGAAATCCAAAACATTGATCTTTAAGTGACAAGAATTAGTGAAGCCGAAAAGAGTACCAGAAAACAGTCTTCCATTGAATCAAAGAATTTTAGTCCAACGGAGAATACAGATGGAGATGTTCCCCACTTGTAGCCTGCTTGCCTCATCACCAGTAATTATAATGTTATTACTATGGTATAGTGAGTCTGTCTTTTTCTGTGTTGTTGTTTTTCCCTCTGCTACTTCTATTGTTTGTTTATTTTCCTCATATCTACCCCTTTCTATTTCACACTTCCATTTTTTGAAAGAAGCTGCCCTCATAGAAGCCTTGGACATCTTCATGTTGTATTTCTCTTCAATATCAGTCTTGCATTCTTTTTCCTGTGGAGGCAAAAAAAAGCCAATGTGCTTAAGTTTACACTTTTCAGACATGAATGCTGTGGTCAAAATACACCTGGGATATGCAGGCACTTAAAATCTAATTGGAAATACATGCTCTGTTCTCTCTTCTGTGCTCTCAAATCAAAGTGATTGCCATGTGAGGTATAAACATAAACTTACTGTTTAAATGAGAGACTAGAAACCTTTACTCCTCTTTGGTGTTTGAACCTTCAATTTATGGGTTGCTAACCATAAAGAGTAAAGTAGTTTGGGGAGGGAGGGAAAATTTTTTTACAAAAAATAAGGGGTACAATGACAAGGCTTTGGTAAGAGAATCATCTTCCAGTCTTCAGTTTACTAAAAGAAGACGGTTTTTGTTCTAACATACTTTTTTTTTTTTTTTTACCTTTCACCACATCAAGACAAAATTCTCCTGAGTCCAAAAGCTTGAAAATTTCTAAGTTAGAGAGGATTAGAGAACGGCTATTAAGCAAATAGAGGTGCTTCATGATATTTGCTTATCTGTTTTCTGTTGTATAGGAAGTGCTTTAGTGAGGGATTAGTTCTGTCCACTTTGATTTAGGGTGCTGCATAACTGTATTAGGAGCTTAATATTTAGTTTATGGCTGCCACTTAACAATTTCATTAGGAGGTGCAGTCCGAAATGGCAAGCAAACTGCTTTTGGTCTGCCAGTCCTCCAGAAATGTGATACAACATGATAGGCTTGTGTGAACCTTTTTAAGATTACAAACAAGGAAATTCTGAAATGTGTCCTTCTATTACTATTTAATTGTGCCTTATTAAACTGGGAATGCCTTGAGGATGATGTGGATGTAATATTTGTTTTAAGAACTTAAAGAATATTACTTGAAATATCAAATGTAAACTTTAAAACACTTTAAAAGTTTTGTAAGTTAGCAAAATTCCATTTATGTATAAAGTTCTGTACTTAAGTGTAGCGGGCTTAAATTTATGCACCTTTGTGACATCTCTTTGTAAGTTACATGGGTGCATGGCTAAGAATGAGAAGGGACTGCAGTAATGGAATGCTCCTAGCATGTGTCCTGTTCAGTAGTTGGGGGTTATTGTTGAGTATTTTGCTTATTGTAGCAGTAGAACATAAACTTTACTGCCATCAGTTTCTCCTTGGTTTTTTTGGAAAAGGTAGAAACCACCTTTTTTTCAGTACCATCCCTCTTCTATTTTATGCATTTTCACAGTTCCCTTATTTTCTTTACTTCTGCCTTGCCCTCTGCCTTTTCACAGGCATAGAGTTAACTTTTAGAAGCTTCCTGGTGTTTTGAGCATGTAGCACTGAGAATTCAATTTTTAAGGAGAGTATAGTCACTGAGTATGTAGATAAAAATTTGTTATAAAATTTTTTTAAATGTTTTTAAAAACTGGTGTTGGGTATCTCATTAAACTACTGAAAAAAACCCCAAAACATTAACATGTCTTGCTCAGGTTACCTGACCACATGCACTAACGTAAAAGGAGTCTGAGCTTCTGGCTTTAGTATTAGTGAGCCAGTGAAGTAACTGTGTAAAGTGGGGGAAAAAAAAAAAAAAAAAAGAATAATGTCATTCTGAATTTCTTTTGTAGCACAAAATGGGAAAGAAACAGAATGGCAAAGGTAAAAAAGTTGAAGAGGCAGAGCCTGAAGAATTTGTTGTGGAGAAAGTCCTGGACAGACGTGTTGTAAATGGAAAGGTGGAATACTACTTGAAGTGGAAAGGATTTACAGAGTAAGGCATTACCCTTTCTTTTTGTTCTTCTAATAGAATGATAACCACCAATCACAGATTTGAAACAACTGCAAAGAGGAGATTAGATGATGGGCATCTGCTTTAAAGAACCTTGAGGGAAGGACATCCATAGTCAAGTGGGACAGTCGAGTATGAAAATAAAATAGAAGATAATGTAGCTCATTGTTAGTGCTCTGTAAAGTATCCGAGGACTTTTACCAAGTTCTTAGTGATTGTTCTTTTCCCACTCTGATAGAGCTTGTGTCCGTATTTATCAAGGTAAGATAAACCGACAGTTGTTATATATGTAGCGGCATGAATGGTACTTCTGAGTAAAAAATCACACAGGGATTTAAACTGCAGGCAGCTCTGAAGGAGCTAGTTTGCTTATTATTAATTTTCCTGAACTCTTCTCAACTGAATTTGCCTGTGGAATGGTTGCCTTTATTAGGCATACCTGAAAGGAATTTTTGAGTGTCTTTCCCACGATTTATGTATGTACATGAAAACTTTACAGCAGACTTAAGAAGTTGATTTTTGAAGAAGGAATGCAGTAGTGCCTCCTTCCAGTGACACTGTGGCAGCTCGCTTTACCAGCTGAAAGAAGATGATGCACCTAGGACTTGTGCATAAATGGTTGCGTATGGAGTGGTGTTACTGTTGTATACCTCTCAAAGTGAGTGCATCGCAACATTGTGCACTCTGGTACCTGAAATGTGCGTAGTGCTGTGTGCATAAACACAGAGCACAATGTTTAGTATTTCAGGGTCAGATTTGAACTTGTAATAATATGAACTGTAATGGAAAATAATGTGTAGGCACATAGTGGTTGTGGAGAACATTCATGGACTTCTTAAAATTTTAGTTAACAAAATACATACTCACTGAAACATATGCAGTGCCCAGCTCTGCCCACCTTTGTTCCCTCCTGCAGTCAGTCAGCTGAAGGAAGAGGCTAGTTCTAGATATTGTTACATTCAATGCTCAGAGGCAACTTTAGAGAGTTCCTTATATCTAAAAGCTTAAATATATGTATATATTAGGCTGTTTGTAATGAGTGTTGTGTACACTCTGTTCTCTGTAAGTCTTAGTGCTCATATCATGTTGTTTGTTTTCATGGACAGTCTTTAGAGGAACCAGAGAAGTGAGTCAGTTTAAATGTACAGGTGAGTTTTGGGAAGGTGCAGATTGCTTGTTTAAACTCTCACTCCACTAAGAACATAGGTGCTAATAGAGCTGCTTTTAGTGTTATCTTCATTTTAAGAACATTGTTTCTCAGAACTAGTGGAGTGTCCTTCTTCCAGTCATCAAATGCAGTACATGTAGGTTATTAAAGATGGCAAGATAAATATCCTTAGGGTTTAATAAACCTACCTTATATAGTGAGACAAAAATTAACTTGCTTAAATGAAGGGGAGCTGTGGGGCTGGTTTTACATTTTTCTTGTTTACCTGGTTTTACATAAATGTGTGTATGTTTCAGTGCTGACAACACATGGGAACCTGAAGAGAACTTAGATTGTCCAGAGCTAATTGAAGCTTTTCTGAACTCTCAGAAAGCTGGTAAAGAAAAAACAGATGGTGCCAAAAGAAAATCTTTGTCAGATAGCGAATCTGATGATAGTAAATCAAAGAAAAAGCGTGATTCTGTAAGTATATGTTCACATATTAAGTTTTTGTTTCCCTGCATCTCTTCCCTACCTCTCCATCCCCCAAAAAACTGTATTGTGACTTTGGGAATGAGACTGAACACAGATTTAGAACTGTAAAAATTGCATAGCATCTGGATCTGTGGTTGAAAAAGGGTATATATTCATTGTGGTTATGAGACTGTCCAAATGGTAAGTGAAGGATGATTGACTGACATGATTAAAAGTTCTTATATTGTCCCATAACACTCACTGAATAATTGAAAGTAGGACTGGTTAAGAGTTATTAATTAATGGTATTAGGTGATAAGTTTGTATTAGAGAAAAAGGTCCATGAATGGAACAAAGATGAAGTTCTGGTTTTGCTTTCATATTTAGTATATGATTTTGAATAGGTGATTGGTACAATGGCAGAATTTGAAAACCAGTCAGTTACTTAGACCAGACATGATGGTGGAGAAGGAGTAGAAAGGGTGAGTGAAAAAAGCCTACCTTTCCTGATTTCTCCTTCAGTTTAAATGAGTGAACAACTTGACGCATTTAGTGCTGATAAGAACAAACTAATGTACACATAGTAATGTCTTCGGCAGTTCACATTTTCTTCTGTAAACTTTCAGACTAGCAGTTTGAAACCACTGACACTGCCAACTATTTTCATGTACTGAAGACAGCAGTTGGATGTGTGGTTACTGTCAGTACGGTTGGAAGGAATCAGAAAGAATAGTTCATGAATAATAGAATATTTTGCTTTCTGTATAGAGTCAGTTGTTCGGCTTCATCTGGTACAGTAGTGGCCACTGTCTCTAACAGGATATTGTGAACCTAAAAAGGTGCTAATACAGGAAATATTTGTGATATTTTTTGTCACCAGTATGATCTCAGTGAACCTAGAAGAGTTGAGGTGTTCCCCAAGGGTGCAGTTTCATTGTTGGCTTAGCCAACCTAAACCTGTTGTTTTGCTGAAAAGGATGTGTTTCTTCCACTTCAAGACATGCATTTTTACTTGGTTGCTTTTGTTATTTTTACTGACCATGCTTGGTTGTTTATCTAGTAAAATTATTTTAGACCATTTGTTTCATCCATTGTGTTTTCAGAAATAAATGCTGGAAACATGGATATAAAATCCTTTATTATTACCATACATCTGAATGACTTGGCCTGAAAATCTGTCATGAAAAAATCTGTGTCATACTCAGACAATCATATGTAATTACAGATTTGATGGGTTTTTAAGGCTATTTTTTTTCATTCTGATACACACACATACATGTATGTACAAAAATTTGTGAATCTAGTACCAAAATAGAATTTTGTCTTAAACTAGATAACCATCTTCTAACTTAATAGGTTGATAAACCAAGAGGGTTTGCAAGGGGTCTCGATCCTGAGCGGATAATTGGGGCTACGGATAGCAGTGGAGAGCTTATGTTCCTCATGAAATGGTAAGTCTTACTTCCACAGTTCTTGTCCATGAAGGGAGGGCAGGCAGCTGCACTTAGGCTAAAGAGATCGTTTCAGGAGTAAGACAGAGAAGCTGGTGGTCTCCTTATTGACCTTGTTTTCTTAGAAAGACAAGCTTTATGTATTCAGTTAGGATTTAATCCCTCTTCCTTCAAAACCCAAAATATCTTTCATTTCTGTTGGTTCAGTTTTACTTTGAAAGGTAATTTCTGATAAAATAGGGGGAAATTGCCATTCGTATGGAAAAACTGGATCTTGGTAATGCTCTTGCTGAGGGAATGGCAGGCAGAAATCCAGCTTTACATGTTTTAATAAGCAGAAGCCAGCTGCTGGATAGCCAACTGTTTAACCAAGCAGAGTGCCAGCTGTTCTGCATGCAACAAAGTGAAATTGGAAGCAACTAGGGAAGAAATCAGAGGTGGAGATGAGAAATAATATGGAGGGGCTTGACCTTATGGGCTAGTAAAAGGGGAGAGTGATGTGGGGAGTTTATGTTGTTGGGAGAAGGATTTCTTGCCTTGTGAACAAATAAATGGGATAAAATTAGTGCTTCCTCCCAGTGTTGAGAAATCAAGAGATTGAATTGACATTTGCTGGGAGTCAGGTTTCTTAGGGTGATGGGATAAGAAGGAGGATGGCTTTCCACAGCCTTTGAGAAGGGCAGATTTTCAGAATGGGTCTAAATGAGTGGTGTCCTGAGATGTGATTTGTCTTGGGATGTGCCTAGACTGCTGAAGATGAGCGCTGTGGGAGATTGTCTCCCTTCTGCCTTCTCAAATTCTCTATAAATTTTGTGGGAAACTTAGAAAAAACAAAGATCACGAGTATTTTAATTTCTGTAGTCATAATTGGCAAAATCAAACACAGAGGACTTCTTTTTTTTGTTTAGTTAGTTGCAGTTGATTAGTTTTTCATAATTGGTCATCAGTAACAAACATAGATATGAGTTTGTATGCACAAAGCTGACTTGTAAAGGCTGCATACACTTTAAAATGGAATCTGAAGCATGACAGATTGGCAAGATTGATTTGTTACCCCAAGACAGCATCAAGAATCACAATATGAAATACGGGAAGTTACTTGCATAAACAGTAAATATAATTTGCATTTAAGTACCAGCTCTTAAGATTGGTCCTATTGATTTTTAAGTCCTACTTTGAAGTTTTGATTAGCGTTTAAAAGACAAAACTAACCAAATTTTAGTTGTTTCATTATGTACTGCAGTATGTACTTAGAGCTTGTTCCCTTTGAATAGCATTTTCCTTTCAAACAGTAAAAAACATGTTAAGGGAAGAACAAATGAGCTATGAAACCTCGTCATTACCATTAATATGGAAAGGCTTGGTAGCTTTAGTCAAAGGTATACTGGAAACTGACTTTTAACTGAAATTTTTTTCAGAACTTAGGACTTACCAAGAGCTGTTAAATGTTCTGAAATACTGATTATTCATTTTCTTAAATCCTGCTCTCTTCTACATCAGGAAAGACTCTGATGAGGCAGATCTGGTGCTGGCCAAAGAAGCTAATGTGAAGTGTCCTCAGATCGTAATCGCTTTTTATGAAGAACGGCTAACTTGGCATTCATGCCCAGAAGATGAAGCACAATAATTGTTTGCATTGCTTTTTTTTATATATAAGAATATTAAAACCCGAAATTCGATTTATTAGCAATGTGAGAAGCATACATTCTAACAAGTTTCAAATTTGGTATTTTTTTGAAGTAGTATGTTTTGCATCAATGGCAAGTAAATAAAAGCTTTCTGCAACTTGTTTCATTTATCACAGGAGAGCATTTGATACTACTACTTCTTCCATATTAGGTAAAAGCTTTTATAAAACATGGATGAACTTCCATAGTTATTACGGAATCATAATGAATGTCTAAACAAACTCACACATGTTTTGTAGTCTTCTATACTATTGATGTGCATGTATCTTCTTTATCCAAACCTAGCCCTTTAAACCTGTAGGGTCATTCTTTTTAGTATTTGGGATCACTTGGTCTTAGGAAGACCAGGTGAAAACTAACTTTGTAGTAATTTGAATGTTATCAGACTGTATATTGTTTACTTTATTGTAAATACTGGTGAACAGTGGTCAATAAAATAGTTTTATATTCTTCCTTTATACTGATAGGCTGTGACTCTTTTGAAGCGGGGTATTTCTCAACTTTTGATATGTTAAACTCAATTTGTAATATATTTAACTGTAAGTTGTTTTTTTGGGGGGTAGGTTGATTATTAGTATTACCCCACTGCTACTCTTACCACAGTACTGGACAAGTACCAGGCTTTGATTATAAGTTGGGGGTTTTTGTGAATAATGCCTGAGACATGGGGTTTTTTTCGGTTAGGAAGGGCCTGTATAATGAAAGTGCTTTGGGTACTCCTATAAGTCACAGATGGCAACCACACGGCTTGGGTATAACAGCTGGTCACAAGGCCAAGAAGCCTCTGCAGGCATGCTTGGAAATATTTGATGTGTGTTGACAGTATTAGCTTTTGCTTTAATTTCAAGTCTTAGTAAGAGGCTATCGTGTACTTACATTTGGTTCAGATGGAATTATTCTTCAGGCCATCACCTGAAGAATACTTACACAGCTCAGCCTTTAAAGTGGAATATGTAAATTAAGACATTTATGTCATATACTTGGAACAAAAGACTTGCTTTCTATTTCAGATTGAATTTTGAAATTAGACCTATAATCAGCTGCTTGGAGAATGCCTTCAGAAGGGCAGAAGTGAAGGGTAGGGAACTCAGGAAGAGTTAAGTTGCCATTCATCTTTTCACTTGCTTTTGTCTACACACCTTTTACTTGTGTTTTGACTACCATGGTATAGTTTGCCTTAAGCTGTGCTTATATGTCAAGATCATTTCAGAATTAAACTTAATTTAGAGTTTTGACTAAAAAATATAATCCTGTAGGATGTTGTCAGTGTCAGTATAATCATAGAATGGTTTGGATTGAAAAGGACCTTAAAGATCATCCAGTTCAAATCTGCCTGCCATAGGGAGGAACACCTTTCACCAGACCAGGTTGCTCAGAGCCCCATCCAACCTGACCTTGAACACTTGCAGGGATGGGTTGTCAACAGCTTCCCTGGGCAACCTGTTCTAGTGCCTCACCACCCTCAAAGTAAAAAATTTCTTCTGTAATACCTAATCTAATGCGACTCTCAGGTGGAAGCCATTTCCCCCTGTTCTGTCGCTACATGCCTTTGTAATTCCTCTCCAGCCTTGTTGTAAGCCTCCTTAAGGTCCTGGAAGGTGCTCTTAGGTCTCACTGGAGCCTTCTCCAGGTTTAACAATCCCAACTCTCTCAGCCTGTCTTCACAGGAGAAGTGCTACAACCCTCTGATCATCTTTGTGGCCCTTCTCAAATGTGAGACAGTTGGGATTGCCTGGGTATGTATTTTTAGAAGCTAAAAAAGAGATGGATGTTCCTGGAAACCCTAATATGGTGCACATAGCCTGAAGAGTGAAGGAAGGAATCCAGTCTGTGCTTGATGTTCTTTTGATACTGTTTCACAAATTCATAATTGCTATAATTATTTGTCACTTCCATAGTTTCAAAAGCCATTTACATTGTGAAACAAAACCTGTCACTGTAGAACACCTACTTACAGATAAACAGCAGTGGCTAAACTTGCTAGGTGAACTTTTTCCTAAAGATTTTTTTATTACTGGTTTTGGGCAGAATTCAGTCTCTTATGTATTGTGCCTCTAGGAAGAATCTGATATCCCTGTTAACATGGGGCTCCCTTGCACCGGGTAATGATAATGTCAGCACTTGGCTAACCTCTATTGCCTGTTCTTAGACAAATCACCCCAACTTTGTCACATGTGTAAGTCTTCTACAGAGTTCATGGCTTAATTTTTGGGAGGCCTATAATAGAAATATTTATATACCCTACTATATAGGATTCTGAAATCCTTGCTTTTTTATCCAGTAGCTTCAGAAACACATGGGCTAAAGAGAAATTCCAAAGTAGCTTGTGTTCTACTGCCAGTTTCTTCAGTATGGAGTGCTTTGTAAAGAGTGTAAAAACTGTTACTGTACAAGTTGCATTTTACTGCCTGAAACTGCAGTTTCTGTAACTCGTTTCAAGTGTGGATATCAAGTCTGTGTGAAGTTGCTGATATGAAGCGATACAGGTTAAACAGTTGTTTTTAATTATTAGTTATTGTAAGTGGTGGACAAAGATTTTTGTTGAGAGGTTGATTCTCCTCAATTTGTAACCCTTAAAATACAGATTTGTAACTAGATACGGCTTTTTACATTATATTTGGTTCTTCCTTCTGACTTAATAAAAATACGCTGTATTCACTTTTAAACATGTTTGCAGCTTGTTAGACAGTTCTTTAGATTGATGATTTTTTAATATTATGATGGTAAATATGCTGACTGGTATTTGTTTCCTTTTTTTTCTTTTACTTTGTGTCAAACTGCATTTTGTTAGTAATGAAATGCAACACTTCAAAGTTAAAAGTTATGTAAAGATATGCTGAATGTGCTGCATACATAGGCAAAAAGTAACAAATGTTATTAATTTAAAGTTAACTGATTAAATAAATGAGATATCTTCTGTAGTTAGTGAGTTGTGCAGAGGTTTCTCGTCATTGTCTCCTTTCTTATCCCATACCAAATAGGTCTGTCATTTTGTGATTGCTCTGTGTTAATGCTGCTTTCCTGGGAAAAAAAACCACAAACCACAAAGAAACCAGTTGTGCTTGCTCCAGTGCTTCTCACTCTCCCTGGAGAAAATACTCAGGTTAAATGTAAATGGGGAGCACTAGGTTTTGTAAAATTGAAATCATGATCAGTTATTACATCATCCTCTTATGGCCTGGTTCCTACTTCTTTGCTAGGAAAGAATGAATTCCTAATTAGTTAATTAGTATTGTATTAATTGCTAATTAATCAAATAGTAATTGCTGTTAAATGGAATAAAGCAAATACAGTACCTGCAAAAAAACTATTAGCATTGCAAGTGATTTTTATCAGTTCAGCACAAATGGATTCTAAATGCTTTGTGGTAATTCTTCTAGATTTATTGTGCAGTTCTCATTAACACTATTTGACAGCTTCTTAGCAATAAATTGTAGTACATTTAGGACTCAACATATGTTGTCATAATTTGAAATGTAACTAGAACTACATTTTTCCTTTAACTGCAAATTATTTTACTTGCTTATCTGAATTAGGCTCTTGCATTATAAAAGATTGTACTCCTTTACTAGTCTAAGACCTTTCTCCAACATTCCCAGCATCTTCCTTGCCATTGGTGTCATTCTGTTTAATACGTCTTCTCAAAATGCCACCTTTTATTCAACTGCTGAATTTAGCTGCTTATGTTAAGACATGTCTACTCTGCTGAGAGAGACTTCTAAACTTGGACTAGTAGCCAAGCCAGATGCCCCCAGATTTGTTTTTGAGGTGCCTCTCCTGAAATGAAAAGTTGCTGCACCGACCTGCTGCACCTTAGAAGCTGAAGTGCAAATACTATGGAAATAGGGCTGTGTTGTTCCTGGAACAAAATGTCACAGGATCAAACAGAACCATGGTTTCCCCTCTAGGTTTATAAAGCGATGTCTCCACTAGCTCAAGGAGTTGTGCTTTGTTTTGCAGAGTGAATATCCAGACTATCTCCTGGGGGGCTTCCCTGACTCTGATGTATATTTCACAAGCAGTTTCCACCTGACATGTTTTACTGTTCTCCTAGCCCTTAGTTGTGACAACGCTTGAAGGCATGCAGCAGCAGAGGTTAAAGTGTTTTCTAGTACCTTCTCAACAGGACCAGGAAAGAGTAGCAGAGGCTTTGTGCTTCATTCCTGCTCCCTGTGGTTGGCACAATCCCAGCCATCAGTTTGGGTAACACCCCATCCTTTTGAAGTTTAAATGGAAAACTTCCATGTCTCAAAATCCCTTTAAGAGACTCCTATGAAAGCATTCTGGGTTCTGATTTCAAATAAATGATGGTTTAAGCTAAAAGAGCTAATAAATTATGCCAAGCAAAATTGAAATACTTGTCCCAGAGAAAGAGCCTGACATTGTTCCAGCCCGATGCAAGTAGAAATGGTGCTCTTCTTCCTTGTAAAGTGCTGTAGCATTTTTTAACTTGGTGAGAGAATCGGATATGATTCCCAGGGCTCCAGATGGCACCCGCCAGATGGAAGCTCATCTTGTCTAAAGATGCTGGCGTTGATGGCATAGTGTTTGAGAAGGCAATAACCTTTTGTAATGGATTTTCTTACTAGATAAATTAAGTGTTCAAGTATTTGCGTGCATTGCAGTGTCTGCAAAATTATTTTAATCTGGTGAAAAGGTCACCCTTTTGGGGATGGGATGGCAGAGTTTGGTTCCTTTTTTGTCCTTAATTGAATGTACAAATCCCTCCAATTTTCTTAGACCAGAGGAGGCATCATTGGCTTCAATATATGAATTCTCCTTCCCAGAAATGTTATCCAGGTGCATTGCTCTGCACAGAGTTCCAATTTGAAATGTGCGTTTAATTTTTCTCCAAAATCTTTGTTGAAAAGCACTGGGCCTTGTTGCCTGAGTTTATATAAGCAGGGCCAACAATCAGGAAGTTCAGTCTTTATAAAGAAAAGGCATGTTAAAGAAACTTAGAATCAAAAGAATCATTTTGTATGGAAAAAACCTTTAAGGTCATTGACTCCAACCATTAACCCAGCCCTGCCAAGTCCATTGCTAAACTGTGTCCCTAAGTGTCATATATACATCTTTTAAATACCTCTAGGGATAGTGAATCTACTACTTCCCATGGGCAGCCTGTTCCAATGATTGACATGTCTTTCAGCAAAAAAAGGATTCCTAATATCAAGTCTAAACCTGCTCTAGTGCAACTTGAGGCCATTTTCTCTCGTCCTGTCACTTGTTTGGGAACCTCAACCTAGCTACAACCTCCTTTCACAGGCAGCTGTAGAGAATGACGAGATCCCCTCTGAGCATCCTCCAGGCTAAGCGTCCCCAGCTCCCTCAGATATTCCACATAGGACTTGTGCTCCAGACCCTCTCCCAGCTCCAGTGCCCTTCCCTGGACACACTCCAGCCCCTCAATGTCTTTCTTGAACTGAGTGGCCCAAAGCTGGACTTAAAGGTACGGCCTCACCAGTGCCCAGTACAGAGGGACAATCACTGCCCTGGTCCTGCTGGCCACACTATCCTTGATCCAAGCCAGGCTGACATTGGTCTTCTTGGCCACCTGGGCACACACTGGCCCATGTTCAGCTGCTGTCGACCAGCACCCCCAGGTCCTTTTCCACTGGGCCACTTTTCAGCCACTCTGGCCCCAGCCTGTAGTGCTGCCTGGGATTGTTGTGACCCAAATGCAGGACCCAACATTTTGCCTTGGTGAACCTCAGACCGTTTACCTCAGCCCCTTGATCCAGCCTGTCTAGATCCCTCTGCAGAGCCTTCCAACCCTCCTGCAGATCAACACTCCTGCTCACCTCAGTGTTGTCCATGAACAGACTGAGGGTGCACTCGAGCCCCTCATCTGGTTCATCAATAAAGACATGGAACAGGACTGGCCCCAGTGCTGAGCCCTCTGGAACCTCTTGTGCCTGGATGTAGCACCCTTCATCACCACTCTCTGGGACCAGCCATGCAACCAGATTTTTACCTAGTGAAGAGTACAGCTGTCCATGAGCCGGAGAATGCTCCATGTCCAGGAGAAAATGCTGTGAGAAAGGGCATCAAAATCTTTGCTGAAGTGCAGGTGACAAAATCCACAGCCTTTCCTTCTTCACTAAGAGGGTCACCAGGTTATAGAAGGAGATCAGGTTGGTCAACCCATGCTGGCTGGGCCTAATTCCCTGGTCATCCTGCATTTGCTGACACTCAAGATGAGCTTCTCACTAACCTTCCCCAGCACCAAGGTTAGACTGACAGTCCTGTAGTTCCCTGAATTCTTCCAGCCCTTCATGCAGATGGGTGTCACATTTGCTGACTTCCAGTCAGCTTGGACCTTCCTGGTTAGCAAGGGCTGCTGATAAATGATAGATAGTGGTTTGGTGAACATTTTCATCAGCTCCCTCTGTACCCTTGGATGGATCTCATCTGGCCCCACAGACTTGTGTTTGTCTAAGTAGTGTAGCAGGTTGATGACCATTTCCCCATGGATTACGGGAGCTTCATTCTGCTACTTGTCCCTATCTTCCAGCTCAAGAGGCTAGATACTCCAAGAATAACTGGACTTACCATTAAAGACTGCACCAAAGAAGGCATTAGGTATCTCAGCCTGGACTCCAGTCAAAGCTGTCTGTTCAGCCAGGCTGATTTTCCCCACTGGCTCTTCTTTTGCATATAGGGACAGCCTGCTCCTCTGCCTTTAACATTTCCCTGTTGAAGAATGATCAGCCTTCCTAGACTCTTTTTCCCCTCAGGGCTGCCTCCTAAGGGAAAATGTTAATCAGTCTCCTAAACAGGCCAAAATCTGCCCTCCAGAAGTCCAAGGAGCAGTTCTGCTGACCCTCCTTCTTACTTCTCTGGGAATTAAAAACTCTTATCAGTGATTGCTGTATCATAAGACAGGATGTGGAGACTGAATGCAATGTAGTATCACACAACTTCATTGTGTGTGAAGCACCATCACCCATCCAGAGCAAAGACAAATTTGTCTGTTTGAATGGAAGATGAGCAAATTACATTATTCTCAGCTTGAAGGTATTTTAAATTCTAGAACTGAAATTCTTTGTTCCCACATTTAAAGGCACATGTCTGCTCTGGGAGATCATAATGAAAAGAAGATGGTGGCAATTTTTTTTCTTCTCAATAATTTCTAGATTAAATTATTTAAATCTGGAGTAGTCTTTTTGCTTTTTTAAGGAAGTCACTATTTCTTATCATGTTCTCCTAGAGCCTACCTTTCCCCTTATGTGTCCATCTCTGCCCTTTTCTCCTGGATGGGCCTGGGATGTGCAATGCAGAGAGATGCTGTCCTGGATGGGCCCCTCACTTTTCCATCAGTGTTTGTCATGCATAATGCTGGGCACAACTATTCTATTTTATTCATAGAATCATAGAATGGCCTGGGTTGGAAACCTTAAACATCACCTAGTTTCAATTCCCACACTGTAGACAGGGACACCTTCCACTAGACCAAGTTGCTTAGAGCTCTATCCAATCCAGCCTTAAAGGCTTCCAGGGATGGAGCATCCACAACTTGGAGCATTCTATTCCAGTGCCTCACTATGCTCACAGTAAAGAATTTTTTTTCTATTCTATTCTATTCTATTCTATTCTATTCTATTCTATTCTATTCTATTCTATTCTATTCTATTCTATATTCCCTGAACTCCTAATTAGCTGAATAAAAATGACACCATTAGTTGCATGAAATGCCAGGGGTTTGTCAGCTACAAAAACCATTTTCAAGAAGACAAATAAAAAATGTTACAAGTGGAAACAGGGTTTCATTGTTCTGAATCTGCTTCAGAGTTGATGCTCACAAGCATTAACACAATGTGCATGCAGGCAGGCATGTAGCATTTCAGAAATCTCTTGGATTTGTTGCAGGGAGTGTTTATAAATTTGCTGGTGTTAATTAACATTAATGTGCCTAGTCTGAGGGTTTACTTCTATTACTGCTTGAATGCAACACTGCACTGAATTGCTGCTTAATTCCATATTGTTGACCAATCAATAAAGCATTTTGATCCTGATTTGGTTTAAAGCTGTGTGGACTGTGCAGGTTTTCCCTGCAAAACTCAGGAAAAGCAAGAGTTTAAAAAACCTCAGCTAAGGATCTTGTAAGGGTACTGCATAGAAGGCAGATATTTTGAGATTGATAACAAATCGCTCTGGCAAGGTTGTTCACATCTTTGAAATACAGAATGACTGTTGATCTCTCTCCCAATAAGGCTTATTTCTTGAGTAGTCTATCAGGGGAAAAGGGAGAGTCACTGTGTTTGTTATTGGAGATGTTGCTTTAGGCTGCAGAAGATGGCCCCAGCTGGACTCCTGTCTGAAACGAGAAAATTTTTGTGCTTGTTTGAACAAACTGTTTTTTTAGGCACAACACCATTATTCACATTCAAAGGAGCAGCAGAAAATGCTACTGTCTATGCCCATTCCTGGAAAAAAGTAAGCAAAATCGCCTCTTAGAAACCACCAGGAAAAAACCACACACACACAACTACACACATCTATGTCTATATCTATATCTATATCTATATCTATATCTATATCTATATCTATATCTATATCTATATCTATATCTATATCTATATCTATATCTCTATATATCTCTCTATATCTATATATCTGTGTGCATATGTATATCTATACCCATCTGCTGGGTTAGTGCAGATAAACCCTGACATTACAGCAGTACTGGTAAGCCCAGGTGAAGGTGTGTGCTGAGGACACCAGTTCAACACACCAGCACTGCAGCCAGGGCAGGGGGAGACAAGCTGGAGGGAACTGCAGCAGCAATGCTCTTGCAAGGGAGGTACCTAAGCAAAGGCAGGAAACAGGAGAAGCCATGAAAGGACAGGTTGCTGATTCATGCTATATTCTGAGCTGCTACTCAAGGAAAAGGCATGACCTTAACCATAATTTTTCCAGGTATTGAATCAGTTTTGCACACAAAGTTGCACACCAGTTCTACATCACCACAGGAAAGGAGCTGTTACAGAAAATTGGGTGAGGTCTAATGATTCTACCAGACCCTACTGTAATTCAGGACTTTGTGTTCAGTGGATTGATTAGCATAATTTGAAATTACTGACCTAAAACAAAAAAACTGCAGAAAAGCATTGTCTTAATGTTTCAGAAAAGCTTGTATTGCTGAAATCATAGATATGCAAAGGAATCTTCTTTGCATAACAAAGAATAGTAGTTCTATTAATTAATTTTTAATCATACAGAGTTGCAGTTTGAGTTTTCAGTTAGTTTTCATTTATTTGGTTAATTGAAAAAAAAAGAACAAACCAGACATACACCTGGGAAACAAGAAAGGAGAAATTTTTCACCAGGGCAAGGAAGGCAATCAGCGTATATGCTGAATCTTTAAATTCGATATTCCAACAGTTGTGCTAAGCCATATATCCTGTGAATGCAGTAAAATCAGAGATTCAAGGGAGAAACAGCATCTCACATTATTGTCACAGACATTCTGCAGTTGTTGCAGGAACATCACTGTTACTGAGTAGAATTTCTGATTATTCTCTATGATTCCATCTATTGCAGCTGATTAATCTGCAGTTTTGGATGTTATTGCTAAACATTTCTTGATTTTGACAAGTCATTGCATGCTCGATTTTCTAGTAAATGCATTTCTCTGAATTCAGGAATTTACATTTGGCAACTCCCCCATTTCTCTCACTGCAATGTGAAATCTGACAAAGAAATAGGTCAGTGCAACTCTCTGGATGAGGAAATTTAAGGCAAGAGATACTACAAACATACATCTGAGATGTATGTAAAGGTGAATAAAGAGTTCTTGCTTCCTTAAGAAATTAGGAATTACACATTTTGGTTTTCACTATAATTCTCGGTGATACCTGCCCTAATAGACTAAGTTGCAAATTTTCAAGCATTCTGTAAATGATGTTAGAAAGTCAGACCTTTTTTTTCCTTTAATGACAACTTGAAACTAGACAACTACAGTTAAACACAAATAAAACAGGAAAATACTGAGGAATACATAAAAGCAGTTCTCAGCTACAGAGAACAATAACACTTACTACCACAATATTGATTTGTATTGTCTTTTGCTGTCCCATAGACAATAACAATTTCTCCTGAATGTGCACATGCTATGGTCAACAAGCTAAAAATATCTCTCTTTTTTGTGGACCATCTGTTTCAAAAGAAGCCAAGAGAATGTCACCAATCAAGATAAATACAGTTATGGAGGCTACTATACAGGAACCAATATATTCACATAACTTGGACAATAGAAGGCTGGTAAATGTATTTTATTCTTCCACTGTCTGCAATTCAAAGGCTGCTTGAACTTCTTTTCCCCCACCTGTTAAATTACTGATCAGAAGGCAGGTGATGAATTTCCCAGAACCACCAAGTGCTGTTTGTACTAAATGTGTTGGGAAGGTGAAGAACTGAAAACCTACTTACTCCTTCAATCACCAAGCACCACAAGAAGCCTGGACAGGACACAACATTTCTGTTGAACAAAAGCCAGGTGAAACAATGTGCAGGCAGCACTCTTCCAGTCACCTGAGAAATGCCTGTGTCCTGACAGTGTTAACAATCATTTTATTAATGATCCAGATGAAGGTGCTTAAAACTTCTGCTATTTATCTAAGAACTACTTATGGTAGTTCTTAGATAAATAGCAGAAAACGTGTCCTTTCCATTAAAATTCTGTTGTTTCTCTAAGCTGTCATAGATGTACAGGTGGCATATCTGTCATCACTGCTTAGAAAATGTATGCTAACCCCCTCAATTTAGAAAAGAACGTAGTCAAATCTATCTTTTTTAATGAACTGTTGACTTACAGCTGATTTTACTCCTTTAGGGGCAGCTGAGGACATAATTTCTAGGTTTAGGCATTTGAAAATGTGGTTAGATATATGGCATAATTTAAATATCTCCAATGTTGCTGCTTTTGTTCCAAATTCTGTGGCTGTATCACCAAATTGCCTCGGGTAGCCGTGGTGGTGATTCAGTAGGTGGCACTCCAGCCTGGCAGTCATGTTGTTGCCTACACCCAGCCCTGCCAGTCCCCGGCAGGTGCAGTGGCCGTGCCAGCACTGCCTGGGCAGGCACCTATGAGGAATCAATGGGCAGCCACAAGGGAGCTCTGAAAACACCTGAGGGAGCTCTGAAAACACCTGGCTGTGCATGGTGTGAACAGTGGTGTGGTCTTGCAGGGAGTCAGTCATGCTTGTGCCATCCTGCTGTTGACTCTTCCATGAGTTTCATGGCTAAAGCTAAGCTCTTGTGTTTTAACAGCAGATTGCAGCACTCAGTTCCTACTCTTTCAGAAAGGTGCTGGGTGGTGATGTTTGGGTTTCCCCATAAAACTGCAAAGAATTCATAGCCCATGTGCTATTCTGCAATGAAATACCTTATGTCTACCCCATGCAATGTGTCTTACAACCTATCAGAATATTAACAATATGGGGTAAAACTAACAATGTACCCTTTTTACCATGTTCAGTGCTCCAGAGTAAATTTGCTGCCAATGTTCTGGGTGCCATATTCAAAATACCGCGCACCATCTTTCTGACAGACACTAACATTGAACTGCTCTTCAGTCATATTGGCCCTTATCTTGGTGGATGACTTCAAACAGTTGGAAGATGGGGCTTTGAGCAACGTAGTCTAATGGAAAATGTCCCTGCCCATGGCAGGGGGGGTGAATTAGGTGATCCTTAAGGCCCCTTCCAGCCCAAACCATTCTGTGATTCCATGATACTATGCCACTGTGACATAACATATGGAGAAGGGGGACCATGAAAGCAGCTGTTTCTGTATGGACATCTCCTTGTGAAGGTCCACTCAAGATGTGCTAGTTCCAAGAATGGAATGGCAAGCAGTGGCCAAAGAATTTCAGAGATGAATGGTGACTTCCCTCAAGATGGTTCCAGACATTGACATCTCCTCCAGGGATCTAATTATGCTCATTGCTTTCTAGTGACTGATCTATTTTCTGCCAGTAGATCAGGGGTCAGAGCTGCTGTCATGAAGATTAGTGCTTCCTTTAAGAGCATGTTGTGTTCATTTAGAGGGAAGTAAGTGAACCAGGGGAATAAAGGTAGTAATGTGAGTCTTCAATATTAACTGCTTACATGTGGTTCAAGGCTTGAATAATGAGATTTTGATTTTCTTTTTCTCATGGCAGATATACAAGATCCATGCTGAAGTTTGTAAATGCATTTTTAGGGTGAATGATGGCCAAATATTAAACTTAAATTCAGTAGATATGTAGAATGGATTAGAACATTAAAATCCCTTACCAAAGACATTGCAAAGGACTCTTTTAAAAACTACCAATAGTTCTGATGAAAAAGAACAGCTTCTCAAGCTGATTTTGGGGGAGTCATACTTGCCTTCCTGCTTGTGATTTCATGGCTGCTTGTCACACTGGTGGTGGTGTGATATTCTAAATACACAACTTACTATGTGCTTCACTGGCTTACAAATGGCTTTATTGAACATTTGGGCAGGAGGCAGAAGTTGTTTAACTTCATCCAGGACAGGTGTGGAGTAGCAGGAGAGACCAGATATGGAGGAATGCAGACCAGCTGTACACAGTGATGTGCAATTTGCCTGCTGTGCTTATGTGCAAGAGCAACAGAAGAACCAGAGTAAATGGTGATAAACAGATCTAAGAAACTTCTCAACAGCTGGAAGTGTTGCCTCTGAAAAATGTGAATATTTCAAATTGGTTAAAAGACTATGCATTGATAAATCACTATCTTTCCAAGAAAGCTGTAGTGCTGAAACAGCCTTTGAAGCAGCACCTAATGAAACATTCCTGTTGTTTTTGCGCTAACATCAGTTAATGCTGGATGAGACTCACAGAGCCAACCTGCTAATGCAAGGCTCGGGATGCGGCAAAGCACCTGAAGAAAAACAGTGAAAATAAATGAGAGCACTTTACCCTTTTAGGTAGAATGACTGAGTATATACTGGGGATGTTATGTGAAGACAAAAGACTTGGAGTCTTTTTTTTTTTTTTTAACAATTGCAAGAAACCTATAACACCAATGCCATCACAGGCTTGATTCCTAGTCCCTCACTCTTTCCCATGATGAATATAAACGTCTCTCAAAGTAAGAGATACTGTATTTTGGAAAAAGGGGCAAATTGATTTGATAGTGCTTTGAAAAAGCAAAATTGAAATTTAAGGCCATACTAAAGCTTGGATTGGCAGAGGGTGATGTATGTACCTAAAGACATCAGCACTGAAGTAGATTTCAAAGACAGTTACAATCTTAAGAGATACTCTCTCTTAGTGGAGAAATGAAGTTCAAACATTTGAACCAAAACTGAGGTTCAAACATGCTTCTCTTCCTTATCACCCTTCATATTCCTTGCCATCTGAAGCTGCTCCATTAGAGTGGCTACAGACTGCCCACTGCTTGTCTCTGTTTTAAATAAGCACAAAACCATATCTGACTTCATCTTTTTGAGTCTGACCGAGCCACATGTCACTATTAAGACAATTTGGCAGGGTCTCGCTTGAAATTTCCATGCCTCTTTCCTGTACTTAGGGACAAATGAATTCTCTAGTTGCTGAGGCTGGTCTGAGTGGGGGTCAGTGTATCACAGCCTGGACATTGCAGATATGAATGAATACATGCTCTGCAAAGGCAGGTGAGTGCCACAGGTAAAGGAGAGTTGCTTATGTAGTCCCTTGAAATCTCAGTTCTCCCTGTTCCCCAGCTGTTGGATAATGTTTCTGTAATCAGACTATAATGGCTGAAACAGCAACAGCAAGCCCAGCTACCGCACTCTCCATTCACACAGGCAAAATGCCTCTTTATTATTTTGTTTTGGTTTGGCTTTAGTAATACAAAAACTTTCTGGGAAAATAAATTATTGCAAAAATGCTTCTGGTTTCTTGCTTAACTGTGCCAATGAAGTGAGAGAATGCAGCACAGTACAGCATGGAGATAACTACATGAAATAATGGCAAGTGCGTAGTAGAGTCCCCCATCCCAAACTGAGATGAGACAGGAGGCATTACTGGGAATCTCCCTAGGAATATTGCAATACCAACAAATCTGGAAGGTCAGACCAATGACTTTTGTAAAAATTTAACTAAGAAATTCTTACCATTCTTCGCACATTACATTAGTATCCAACATTAGTGATTTACAAGGTAATTAAAAAACAAACCCAAATGTTTTAAAATTTGGAGTCAGAAAGAGGAATTCAAGCCACAGGTGGAAACTAGAGTGAATCAAATGCCTAAAGCCATGTCTAATTAAGTAACACGTTTCAGATAGACCTTGGCATTAGCTGTTTTTGGCCATGTAATATAATTTAAAAACCTCACACGAGGACATTAAGGGCAGACAAAGCAATGACCTACAGCACAGGACTTGTCTACACAGGAAAGAGCTAAGAATAACTACTTCAGAGTACCTGTTCTGCAACAGCTGTCCATGGGGACAATTTTTTTTTGCACTAAGTATGCATTTGTGTGGTTTAGCTGACCATGAGAAATGAGCTGTGTTAAAAGCAAACAAACACATCCATCATGGAAAATAAGAGCATCTTCTTTAGGAACTGGTACACCACAGCTGCTGGGCTCTCAATTCTGCACTTCAGATTGTTTCCCAGTAACCGCCTTACACAGATCAATCCAAAGTGCACTACTCCTTCAGTGTAAATGCACAAAATGAAGGAAATGGAACAACAGACCACATGGATTCATGATGAGGTAATAGCCAGAAGTGGCTTGTGGTGCTGAGCTACTGCTGCAACTCGCACATGTAGGCTCACAAAGTCCAGGCTGCCAACTGCAAAGAAGAAACAATAGTCCAGCACCATTCACACCCTACAACATGTTTCTTTGGCTGTAAATGGCATTACAGATGTTTCTCAGACAATCAAGAAGCTTTTTCAAATATACTGGTACATACAGTGTAATTCATATTGTAAATTCAAGTATTACACTGATGTGGCTGTTTATTCCATGCAGATTTTAGACTGAGTCTGAAAAAACTAGCAGCTTTTCTTCATGGTAATAGCTTTAAGACAATAGATACACTCTTCTGAAAGGAACAGAATATGTGGGAAACAAGGAGTGCAAAACCTGTCTGATGTGGCTGTGCCAGGTGGCAGGAGGCATCTGATGCATCTTACTATTGAAAGAACTACACAAAACATCCTAAAATACAAGAGGGGATTCTGATCAACTGATAGTTTTGCTTGCCCATCTCCTTTGCTGAAAAAAAGATTTGGTTTAGTAGATTTCTACCACCTGTACTTGTAGGATTTATTTGCAGCAATGAGGTATTGATACAATTAAAAGAGACAGCCATTGACACATTAAATGCTGTAGGTCCAGGTTGCCTAGGGGAATCTTATCACTACATGAGAGTAATCTCATTCTAATTATGCAGGCGTGCCTAAAATAATAAAGCCTTGTTGAAGAGTTCACTAAATTGGCATTCAGAGGGTATATGCTTCTGCCTGTGCTGAGGAAGAGACTAAGTTACGCTGAGGTAACATAGCTTTAGATCAATTTAATACATTAATACTAGGAAATGTACCAGTAAATTTATTCTGGGAAAAAAACCCTCCCTAAATGGCTCCTACACCAGCACAAAGCCTGCATGTAACCAGGCTAGGGGGCCAAGGCAGGGATAATGGCAGGAGGAGTCCACCACGGGAGTCCACCACTGTTCGTTGGCCTGGTGAGATCCATCCACAGACACCATCTCGGAGCACTGGGAAAGCAAGTTGACAGCCTTTAGCTTTAACTTCTCTTGCTTCCTGCTAAATGAGATTATATGATGTGGCATTAACATGAACCAACAACAGAGTCACTGAAACTCAGCTGGTGCACAGTAACTTTTTTGGCTGCCACGTGTTCAGCAGAGGTGTAAGCCCTTTTGCTGTCAAAGTACCAAGTGGGAGAGGCTTGTTTTCTGTGTGACTGCACAAGCACATCCTCTTTGGATGTTAGGAAAAAAGGTCTGTTCCCCAGTATCCTAACCACTGTCAGTAATGCCAGATCCTGTAAACCTTGTTGTTTCTAAGCCTGCTTCTCCTAATTGCATCTCTGCTGTTCTAACTCCATTGGCTGCAGCTTCTCTTAAAATATTCACCTCTAACTTGACTCCTCCCATCTGTGCTCATTTCAGACAAAAACTATCAATCCAAATGCCTTTCAAAATTACCAATTCCTCCCAGCCTCTTCATTGTCACACCTGGTTCCCATTGCTGGTACTCCAACTTCCTTCTGCCTGAGGGGAACAAAAAGTTACCTCATCAGGCCATTGCACAGACACTGCTTAGAAGTCAACTGCAGAAGTCTCACCCACCTCACTGGGTGAGACCCACCTGCCCCTCAGGCTTGGGGTCCTCAGAAACTTGTTTCTTCAGCAGAAGAAGCAAGTTTCTGAGGCTTCAGGAGTGTGGTGAGAACTGTGGGGTAATCTGCCGAAGGAAAGAGATGCTCGTTTGGAAATACATGTGTGCAACCTGCTTAAAGCAGGGCTCCATTTAAAGTTTATGAAGAATGGATAATTTTTTAAATTTTATTTTTTTTCCCAGATGTGGAATAAATGGCTCATGAGAGTTTATCAAAAGAAAAACCAGAAAGGTTTGTACTGAGAGTATTTGGACTGAAAATATCACAAGCCTCTTCTTACTCTAGCTCTATTTATGAATGGATCAGGACAACAGTGGGCAATACACAGTAATCCACATAGGCACTGCCTTTCATATGACATGCACATTTTCTGTGCTAACCAAATGGCAGCTCACGGCCAAGCCTCTGGAAACCCGAAGAAAAAGCTACCACTTTATAGCCAGTCTGACCCAGACAGCTCCCACTTGAGGAACAGAATTGCCGTGGGCTGCCGCTCTGGACCCTGGGGGCACAGGTGTTTTCAGAGGACCAATTAAATCCCAGGCAATGTGAATTGTCTGAAGGAAGTGTTTGTATTTGCCTTGACTACGAAATCTAAGTACCCTGTATAAGCAGGGAAAATAGGGCAGCTAGCTGCTTGGCCTTTGTGCCTTGCATCCCAGTAGAAAGGGACACAAAGAGAAAGGGAAGATGGGAAAGATGAAAAAAAAAACCCCACTTATCTCCTCTCCAAGAACAAAATTGTTCTGGTCTCACATTCTGCAAGAAACCATCACACAACCAATAAGAAACTGCAGATTGTAAACCAGTGTATGAGGCTCTTCCACTCAACCACTCCATTACACTATTATTACCTTCTCTGAAATAGTCATAAATATCAGGCCAAATTTGAGGGCTGTATATTTTGTTAGCTTAGAATTTTCCCTGGATGTTGATTTTAATTGGTCAGTCTAGTATATTCATGCAAATAAACAGTGGCTCTGTGCTATTTTATTAAAACTGACTTTGAGAAACATAACTGAGCAGTATAAAAATTGCCTAGAAATAAAGGGAGGAAACAGTAAAAACCTTGTAAGAAGCAAATTTAGGGAAGAAAAAGGAAAATAAAATCTGTATTACTTTGTTTCTATCAAATGTGTAAAAAAGGAGTCCCTTTAAAAACACTCACATTTCTTTCATCCTTGCTTATTTTTACTGCAGAGTATCATGCAAGTCCTGCAGGTTGACGAGACAACACTAAGAAACACTAAGTGTGTGGTAACAAATCATAGCTCTGTCTGATGGTTTTCAGTTTTTAATAAGGCTGTTGGCTTCAGCTCAAGTTGAAAAGATGGCAAAGGAATTTAATTAATAATCCTTTTCTTGTCAGATGATAATTTTCTTCTTCACACTAAAAACATCAAGGCCTTCCATTTGACCTTGTCTTTAGAGCAGATATAATATGGAAAACTGGAATTACTTATGGGTAAAAAAAAGAAAAAAAAGTGAAATAAAATAAACAATTCTTTTCCATATTACATGCAAATCCAAATAATCCTCTTCCTCCCACAGTCTGACCCAATTTTGCTTGGACAGACTGTGCTTCTAAGCCAGGCCCCTTTGAGACTGCAAACTTAGCAGATACTACTGAATGTGAGAGCATAGTTCTGGCAAAACCAAGTTTAAAGCTACTGCACTCATAGCACTAAAATGTAGTGTACTGGAAACTTGCCTGTTCTAACCAGAAGTCCTCCCTTAGGCATGGTCACATAAATGGACAAGCTAAAGCCAAGAGTTCCATTCCTTCTGCAGTTTTCGACATGAGAACATCTCCCCAAGCTACATGAGGGAATGTTCTATTTGCAGGCAGGAGTATTTAAAAATGGTCATCTGCTTATTGCCATACATACTCGAAAAATGGATACAAATTAGTAGCAGGACACTGGAAAATGTGTTGATTTCATGCTTTATTGCAAATAAGCTACAAAGAAATCACTCCTTGACAAACATGACACCATTGTTGAGGGACAATTGTTGTTTTCCACCCCAGAACACAAACCAGTAAGGGGAAAAACATTTGCAGAGTTTCTTCTTTTGCTCTTCTCACTCTTTTCTTAATTCTTACAACTTCCACAAGATGCAAGCACTAAGCATCTTTACCGAACATTTTTCAGAACTGAGTAATTGACACAATTCCTCTCATTTTTTATTAATGCTTTCTAAGAATCCCACTGCAGCCTAACACTGCATGATTTCCTCCCCTTTTCAGCCATGAAAAGGAAATTATGGGAAAGTCTTAAAAATCTTTTAAATTTATGTTCATAATATGCCATGTTTCTTTGTCCTTTAACTTTAGTTATTTCATTCGAGGTAGTGTACTTTGGAAATTCAAGAATCTTCCTTTTTATCTGGAATTTTTCATTATATGATCAAGCAGTCAGGATCCAGTCCTGTAGCATTCTCTGGATGCAGAAATTTATTCAAATCTAATGAAATAATTGAGGGATTATAAACGTGGAGTTACAGAACCAGCACCATAATCACTCTGTGACTTAGGATAGGTCTATGTTAGCAAGCAGCAGGATTCCAACCGGAAAAGCTCTGCAGTGCAAGCCAGCTCATGTGGAGGATGCAACCTTCCCCCTCTGTGTACTCTGGAAGGTTTGTTCCAGGCTGGCTTCATCAGTGGTTGGAGTGCAGCTTTTTGTTATGTTTTAGGAGAAACATTTCTTACTGTGTCCTTTGGGACTGCACCACACAATGAACCAAAGATCAAAAAATACATACCTCATCTGAAACAAAATGTTAATGTAGATGAATGCACGCTTAAGTTTACCCTTATGAATAAATAGATGGTCAGATTTAATCTGAAATAAATCAAACTGATGGAAAGATAGCAGAATAAAATCTTATTTATGTAGAAATTTTAAGAGAGAGCGTTTGTAGAATTAAGTTCCCTTTATTTTTTTTGGCCGAAAAACATGAAAAATACTTTACAAAGATTGATTAACTCCTATAATCACAATTAGTTTATCATAGCATTGAGAGGCAAGTTCTTGGCTTAGGGAAAGAAGTCCCCTCAGACCAGCAGGTCAGCCAATGCCAGCAGCAGGCCCCATCACCCATCCCAGCACTACAGCTGCACCCTGAGAAACATTTGGGCATCATGTCAGGACACAGTGCCACTGGCACAAAAAAAAATGGACAAAAATACCATGAGCACTTCACAGAAAATATACAAGAATTTCCTTGATGAAAATTCTTATCTGTCAACAAAACTAAATTGGCAACACCAGTTTTCTAAAACTCCTCGTTGCCCTGATTTCTATCCCTTTCCTCAGGAAATCAATCTTCTTTTTCTGGTCCTTTGGTCTTTTTCTCCTCCATCTTTCCTGTCTTTTCCCTAGGATGTTATACTTTTAATTTATTTATCAGCTGTAATAATATAGAATTTTGCTGTTGAGCTGAAAGCTGTTTCCACTTCAGTAGGTCTGGTGGTAGATGCTCTGAGCAGTAACCAAGTGGTCCCTCTGAATCTTTCACCAGACAGCTTTATATAGAACAAGGCAAACTGAGAGCCTGTTTTCCTGGCAAAATAAAGGAGGAAAATCAGTTGGAGTATACAGCCCCCATCATCCACGAATAAATGGAGAGCAGAACATAAAATAAGAAACATCATGAATATGACTTAGATTAAGAAAATTTTGTCCATGCTAGCAAAAACTGGGTACATCAACCAAATTAGGTTATGGACACAAAAGCCCACCCCTGTGAGGAAATCCATCAAGGAGGTTTTGGACAGATCTTCCACTTCAGAACCATTAAATGTGAATATCATGATGATTGGCATCTGGTCTTCCTCATGCAAGCTTTCCTATAAAAATAGGAAGGAAGAAAAGTTCTATAGGAGCATCATTCACATGTTCATTCTGCTGCTCATCACAGTCTTCTTAGTAAGGTCTGATGTCTTTCATTTTCCATTCTTTCCTGGAATATATCTGCACACCATAGCCTTATGAGAGGTGGTTATTCAGCATGACACTGAAGTGGGGCAGAACAAAAAAAAAGTCTGGAAAATGAATTAAGGACTGAAATCCTGTAAGTAAGCAGTTTGGAAGTTTGAAAAGACTTCCAAAAGAAAAAAATTGTTCCCTGGCATTATTGTTTTTCACATTTTTTTCCATTAAGAACACTTGCTTTTATAGCTCCTCTTTGCTAAATTTAACTATATCTAATTATGATTTTTTCTTTGTTGGCAAAATTGTGTGGCTTACAGGTAGCACTATTTCACATTTATGCAGAGAGAACCAAGATTTATAAATCTCACTGATATTAATTTTTTAATGCTAGAATATAAGGAAAAATTGATTTCTGAAGGGAGTTTATAATGGCAATCCCACAGAGAACTATTTAATTATTTTAGTCTCATTCTTTCATTTTGGCCTTTTCCCTTGCTGGCCATCCTTTGGGAATCCCTTTTTGGACAGGGTGGTTGTTCAGAGCCACTGTTCAGCACAACATCTGACAGCAAGAGCAAAAAAAGGTGATGTTCAGCCTTTAGGTGCTCTCACCATCCTACCACAAAATTTGCCACTACGGGACAAGTGCAACTTGGAGCCCTGTCTACACCCATGTGGGGTCTCCACTGCCAGTGATGGTGAACCACCATCACCGGATATTTTGTGGAAAAGACTGATGCAGACACTTCATGTAACACCCCATAATTCTCTGTACGCTGTTATTATGATCCAGTAGTTGTTTGTGTTGATCTCTATGTGTCTCTGTAGTGTTTTGCTTAAGGGCTCTTATCAGATAAAAGTTTCAAGACAAATTAATAATTACTTTCTTTGAGAATTTTTATCCTAGAACTTGCATCATATTTTGATGTATTATGGGAAAAGTTAGCCCACAGATTACAGAAAAAAGGCAAAGAAAATAAAATATTATAGCCTTTTCAGCATTTAGAAATGAAATAGACATGCATAATGGTATTAAAACTATTTCTCTTTTTCAAAATAGGAGAAGTTGCTCAGATCTTCTGGTGATTCTTATCAGTAATGAGATAAGTAAAGATCATTCAAACTCTTCAGAAGAAGAAACCCTTACCACTTATTGCAACAGAAAATTAACTCTTTTCCTTTCACTTTCATCAGTGGATATTTTCCAAGGTGCTTTCATTTAATACTCTTAAACAAACTTCAGCACAAAAGAAAAGCCTCAGCAGCAAGAGACAAGCACTGTCACAGATAAATTATTTCCTCCAGCTTGCCAACCTCTATTTCAGAAGACAGATTCCAAAACCCAGGAATCCAAGGCTCCAGAGTTGTGGCAAAAACTTTCCATAGTATTACGAAGAAAATCTTCAAGTGATGGCACACAACATTAATCCCATATTTCAAATCCCTCTTGGAACTTTAACTTCTAGCCAGTAAGGAAAAAAAGAACCTAGATTTCCTGAGAAACCAAGTAAAGCTGAAAATAAACTTTCAGGAGATATTTTATTCACCTTTTAAAACTAGTTGATAGATTTTATCAATCATAGAATAACAGAATCCTTTAGGTTGGAAAAGACCTGAAGATCATCAAATTCAAGCTTAGACCTATCAACACCTCGTCAATTAAACCACAGCTTTAACTCTCGTGTCCAGTCATTTCTTGTAAAACTCCAGGATAGCTTTAATTTTTTTTCCCCCCTTCTTAACTAAAAGACTTCTAAAAAACTCCCAGTAAAACCTGCGCTTTTTCAGTCTGAGCAAGATGCGCGTTTAGGGCGCAATCTCATCAAGCACATCGGGTGCCTCCAAATGAGGTGTTACATGTCGCAAACACCAAAGAACCCAACTCAGTCAAGGTGACTCGATCACGGGACGCAGATGTGACCAGGACGCAGATGTGATCAGGACGCAGATCCGATCAGGATGCAGATCCGATCAGGATGCTGATCACAAGACACCTCCATCCCCGCTCCGCTCCATGGGCGCGGCCCTAGGGCTCTGCCACCTCCCTCCCCCAAGTGGCTGAGACTGACAAACCCTCTGCTCGGGGAAAGCCATTCTCTGCACCTCTGGGTCTCCGGGGATGGGGCGGGGCGGGGAGCGCGGCCCCGCCCGCCGCCAGGGACGCACCGCCTTCTGCCGGGCGCTGGGCGGCGGCGAGAGCGGCGGCGGCGGCGGTGGGGGTGAGCCGTGGGGCAGCGGGATTGGCGGCGGGATTGGCAGCGGGATTGGCAGCGGGATTGGCAGCGGGGGTGTCAGACCCTGCGAACAACCGGGGACCGCCGGGGCTGTCGGGGCTGTGTCTGTGTGTGGCGCTGGGAGCGCCGGGGCGAGGGGTGCGGGGTGCGGGGTGCGGGCCGCCGTCCCCGGGCTGCGGGGCACGGAGGGGCTCTGCCCGGGCTCGGTGGCATCGGCCGCGTTTCGGGAGCGGCTCGGGAGCCCTGGCCCAGCAGCCAGCCCTGTCGCCCGGCTCCTCCTGGCCCTCTGGAGCGTGTTTCTCCCCCTGATCCTTGACAGAGGGCTCCGGCGCGGTTTACGGCGCGGTGACTGCTCTTAGCAATGATTAACGCCGGGCAGGGAGAAAATTCAGTTTAAGCAACTACTAATCTTGTTTTGGTCCACTCCTTTTTGTTTTGCTATAGCAAGTCCATCGCCTTTGGCAACTGTGATCTTCAGATCACAGGGACATGCGAAAGCTCTGTCTGTGTATATACACACGTTGTTATTGTTGTGTATATACATTATATAACATACAATATATGTATACCATACAAATATATAATGGATATCATAGCATGTTTTTGTATTAAATGCATCGTATTCGATGTGCTGTTCTGTTAGTCAGGGGACTGCCTTATGTTATTTTTAAGTTCTGTGTTGTCCAAGTTAAGCAGCATGAGAAATTTTTAGGTACATATAAAGACAGCCTATGAAAACACAGTATACAGTTAAAACTAACTGATTTATAAACCAAAGGAAGTTCCAGTGACTGAGGGTTGCTGGGTTTGCCTTGGGTCATGTTCTGGAGTTGTGCACAGAGGCATGGGGACAGCTGCCAGTTCTTTTCCTTGAGATGCCTGTGCTTGCTGCTCGTCTCACACTTGCTGGGATCACACCCCTAGATACACAGTTGCCATCAGATCGGGACAACTGCCTGGGTGTTCTCACAGCCCTTCAAAGATATGGCAGTTCTAAGTAAATATTGCCTAATTCTTCTAGCAGCGTCCAAGGGATAAAGGCAGGTGGAAATGTGGAGCCAAGCTCTTGAGGATCAGGGTCTGGCCCACTTGGGTGTGAGGCTCTCACCTGGTAGGTGCCCACATTGCCCATTACCCAAGGGCAACTGCAACTGGAGTTTTCATTGCTCACCCTGCTTCTCATATTGACAGAAATGGCTCAAGTGAAGGGAAAGGTTTTCCTATTTGTGCTAGGGACAACTGAAACTGAAAGTAATGCAAGGCAGGGCTTTCCTGAATGACACAATACTGGACTTCCTTTAGAAAAGTGGAAAATACCAACGTGTAGAAGATGCAAATAATAATTATGCCTGACTCAGCCTAGGGTATTATTAGTGATGCTTGCCTTGAAATCCAGAAATCTCTTGCTCATAATGTATATTTTGTGTTGAATCTAGTGAGTATTTACCTTTTAATGAATTTAAAAATCTTCCATTGGTATACCATGGTTGTATTCACAGAAATACTTTACCTTTATTATAGATGATGATGATAATTCTTAATTTTATTAGGAAAGTAATTACATTTCATTATTTTTCATAAAAGGAGGAAAATATTTTGAAAATGTTACTGCTAAGGTTTTGTGCTCCTGTAGCGTTGCAAAACAGCTGTGGTTTTCCACATTAACTCCTGAAGAACAGCTTTTCTGGAAGTTAGCCAGCCCTAGTGTAGCTGCATGAGCTAATTCTGTGATCTCTGCATGTGATGAGATGTGATGAGATGCTTTTAGCATAGGTGCAGTGTATAGGTCACACGTGAGTGATGCTCTGCTGTGCTGAGGCTCTGAGTGTCCTGAGATTTCCCTTCCCAAGCACTCTGCCATACTGAGCAAAAACTACTGAGGATTTGGGTCAAACTGAGCAATTCTCAGGCATAAGAGCAAGTGGAGCATTGAATCAAGCCATTAGTTGGCAGACATGAAGTGACCTCTTGATGGACTGTAACCATCGAGCCAGGACTGGTGACGTGACTGATGCAAGGCGTTTCAGTGCTACCGCTGAACAGATGAGCAACAGAACATAACAAAGGTGAAGGCTTTGTTCACAGAAGTTTTAGAGCCCTTACTGCTGCTGTTGCTGCACATGGATCTCTTACAGAATAGCTTTTTCCACCCAAAGGCCATGGCAGTTGTCAGTTTCAACATACCAGCCACAGAAGCATCTTTCCTTGATGCTTCTCCCCTTCCTTCCCCTGGCAGCCTATTGCCCCTGCCACAGAGCAGCGTTGCCTTTGGCCTGCTGGGCTGAGCCCGCTGCTCAGGCACGTGCTTCAGTGTGGTGTTTCCCTCTGCCCACCCTTCTCCTGGGCCATGAGATTCTGTCAAGGGTCCCAATGCAGAAATTGGGGCCTTTCTGACCATAAGGGGCTGAATCAGTCTTGTGGCCTCATTTTAGTCAGTTTTTGTTCCGTATGTTTCCTAATTGCCATAGTTTCTGCAACTGCAACTGTCTGCGCTTGTATCATGCAATTTTGTAACTTCTCCATGTGAGAGAAGGAAGCACTGGTAGGTTGATTTAAAAAGCAAATGCAAACTAAAACCCAAAAGAACGAACCCAACACTATGATAAATCACAAAGCAAAAAAGTTGTGAACATTAACTCACCAGCATGGACTGCTGGGGATGTTTCTTACTTCCTGGGAGTAGGTAGGTAGTATAAGACAACTTTGGGGTATCTATCTCTGCAGTGTGTCACACAGATCTTATTTCTGTGCATGTGCTGTGTACTATGCATGAAGTTTTGGCTTTTGTAAACAGAGAAGTAAAATAGATCTCGACAATTTAGGATATCATGTTTTTTCTTTCTTCTCATCCAACATTTTGCAAATTTTTATAATCTGAAAAAATAAAAGAAGCCCTCAGCAACTTTTTTGTTCTTCTGATAAAAATACAAAGATAAAACCGCAGCTGTGTGTCCTACAGAAATTTCCCGACTTCTTGGCAAGATAAGTCTTGGAATAGAGAAGCAAATTATGCTTCATGCCTACAGGGAGCTACATGCACAAGTTTGCTGCATAGTGTTTGGCCCTGGATCTTTGTATCATTGCTTGCTAAATCTCTACTCAGGTCTTAAGAATAGAAGCACCTTTGGTAAGCGTTCTTCTTCCCGAGATTGGAGGGAAAAGAACAAACCCAGAAGAATCCTTGATTAGTCTGTTTAAAAAACATTCATGTTTTGTATATAGACACTGAAGGACGGGAAGGCAAAAATAAAAAGCTTGTTATGCCACTTCACTGGTGGCTGCAGGAGTGATCTCCACCTACAGAAAGCAGACTGCCATCACGATTTCCTAGTTGGCAGAGGCTCCAGCTGAATCACACACTTGGTCAACAGCTCTCTGTACTCTTAAAATCAAGCATCTGTGGGAGGGAAAGGAGAAGCAGAGAGACTGCAAAGACAGCTTGAAGCTGAAACCACTCACAGCAGCCCTGGTACAGAGAAACTCTCATGGTGGGAGGTGTTGCAGAAGGAGCAAGGTCTCCTGAGCAATCCCTCTGCACTGCACATAGTGCCGAAGTGCTGCCTCTGCAGCATCCAGCAGTTTGGGCATGGATCAATTGCCTGGTGTGTGTGACTGGTGCCTTTCAAGGTGACTGTCTAGAGGGATCCAAGATGCTTGTATGAGGCTTGCACATGACCTACAGTTGATCCACCCTCTTTTTGAGCAGTAGCTGAAGAGTAAGTAGTAAGTACCTTGTGTGCTTTCATGAAGACACTGAACATCTAAGTTTAGCTGTCTGAATCCTACTTGTCCAGATTCCTGTAAACCATGTGGAACAGTGGGAGTTTTAATGGAACATAATCCAGTGATGAAATCACAAATGATTCTGCAGTTTCCATGGTGTTCCTCCAGGGATCCTCTTTCAACTTGGAGAAGTTCAAACCAGTATTTTTCTTTTCAAGGTCTAATTAGTGAAATTTCTTCACAGAACCCTTAAATGTCCTCAGGGGTCCTGGTTTCGGTTCCCTTTCTGATTTTATTGGGCCTGTTCTCCACAGAGAAAGGAGCCCACACTGTCTGCCAGCCTTGTGCTGGCCTTGACTTGCTCCCTCTTGCACTTACTCCTTCAGTACTTAGGTGGCGGACATAAATAACATATATGCTACATTGTTGCTTGTGTTTCTTCTGTTTTGCTGAAAGTCTGCAATTGAACAGAGTATGTCCCTGGATTGATGCTGTGCAGGGGTTGCTAAAGGTGTTGACAGCACACCAGCACTGCACATTGTCCCACTGGCACCTCAGCATGACTTATGTCAAACTGTCTCCCAGTACGGCAGGTGAATTCATCAATAGACATGAACCGTGCAAAAACCATTACAGAAAGCATCACCCTGTCAGCCCGGCCCAAAAGGAAGTCCTTGATTGGATTGAAGGGAGTTTTGCTTTGCTCCAGCATCTTCATGTGACTTGTTGTAGATTGTCACAGAGCTGAGGGGCAGGATGCACACCAGTGAGTTCCATTTGTTTGAGAACAAGTAAACCAGCAATGATTTCATAGTGGATCTTCCCTCTGGTAACTCATGTGCACAAAAAAAAGGAAGCAATTTACCCTCCATGCCTGCTTTTTGTGGTATGAAGGAATTCCTGTTTCCTGATATTGAAAGGATTTGTGGCTTAAGAAAATTACTTCTTCCTCTCCCTTTCTTCTCTAACAGAGATGTCTAGAAAGATGCAGTCACTTACAGCTAAAACTACATTTCAAAGCCAAATGTTCTACTCCTGTAGTAAAGCATCTATTTTACTGTAGAATTGACCATGAGTAATTTACCCTGACCTCTGTTTGTGTGCTGCCAACGCATCCTTCAAGTTCCTGCTCCTCCTTTCCTTCAGGGAGGCCCTTACTGCTCACCTACCTTGCTTCTTGTGTACAGCAGCAGTCACCAGGTAATAAGTTTTGCCTTCTAATAGTCTCATTGTTTTAATTGTGTAATTGTGATGTGTGGTTTTAAATTAGTCATAACTTTAACTTCTGTTTTAATGAGATCTTCAGTTGTATTCCCAGAGGGGAAGGCTTTGTTTTCCCAGGAGTAGTGTGCTTTTCCCAGAAGAAATGAATTTTTACTAATGACATGTTTTCGTATGAGGTGGCAGTGGAGGTGTTGGGGAGTGGTTATGGGGAGAAGGGACATATCTGCAAGTCTCAGGCACTGAAGAACATCTTGATAATGCCAGAGCCTATGACGTGCCAGGCACTTGTGTATAAATAGTCACACTGGCACGTAGTGTCATTGCAATCGTGCTTTGAGAACAGCTGAGTCTAACAGCCTTGTCTCTTATGCACAGCCCAAAGACACCCTCACGTGTCTTCAGACATGGGAAATAATGAGACCGGTGTTTAATGGCTGAGACACGAGTTGTTGTGCTCCCCAAGGATTTGTGACTACGTGGCATGTGTTCGATCAGTCTGGCCACTGGTTGCAGGTATGGCTGCTTGGAGTTGGGGAGACAGGAGGGCACATCACTCATTCCAGAAGAGAGAAAGCCCCTTGTCTCCCCCTCTCTGGGTGGATGGAGATGAATCACAGAATATGCCAAGTTGGAAGATCTGTTTGACCTGCTGGCTGGGAAAAAGATGTCAACAGTAGGGGTGTAATACAGTGCTAAACCTTAGAGTAGAAATCCAGGATCCTCTCCCAGCTGAGGTCTTTTTGTGAGCTTTCCACAGCTGAATCGCAGGGGTTTAATGCAAACCCTGATAGGTTGGTGTTAATAGCCCAGGTCTGCTTGCAAAGAAAACATCTTGATTTTCTCAGGAAAATTACCCATCAGTATTTGCACCAAACCTTGCAACTAATGCAAGATAACTGTAAAGATCATTTGCAGTACTGTGGACTATCTTTAGGAAAACTTAAGGCAATCTTTAGGCTTCGGTCAGACTGGGAAAATAATATCCTGTTCTATGGCATATGTGCATAAGCAATGATTTTCTTTCAAAAAAGGGCGTCTTCCATTTTCTCCAGAATTTCCAGAGTCATAGATCCTCTGGACCAAGGCAAGTTTCCCACATTAAATATCTTTTCTTAGAGTAATAAATTTGCTTGGAAAAATATGTCTTTGGGATTTACAGCATCTGAACAACACTTTGGCAAACCCTAGTTGACACTCCAGGATTACTTTGACCACCTGAGGATCACTAGAGCTTCTGTCATTCCAACCTTGGGTGGTAATTGACTTGTCCTAGACATCTGAAATATAAGTTTGTGGACAGTGTGGAAAAATCATGATTGGGTTCATGTATGTGATTGCCCTTTCACTGGATTTCTAGCAAAGCTTAATTCTAAGGAGTTCTGTCTTTTCTCTGTAAACTTGGCTAAACTAGGTAACTTTCCAGTCTTGAATAGCTTTATTATCTCTTTAATGTAAATGAAATTCTGCATTTCAGCAGTCAGTTAATAACTAGCTTTTACAATTGCAAAAGTTGTGTTGTTTTTCGTCTCGAAGACAATAATTTTCCTTCCTGTTCTCCTGCTAGAACAAGAACACAGATCCTGTCAAGGACACTACTACCCTTACAGAGCTCTTTCTGAGTGCCTAAAACACTTGCCTGTGCATAATGTGGTGCAGGATTTGAAACTCACCTATAAAGGGGCATGCATCCTCAGTAGTGATTGTTTACATCTCTGGTGGCACTAGTGACCTAATTGTGTCAGTTCTGCAGAAAAGTTTCAGGCAGTGAGGAGTAGGCTGGATACCTGCAGTGGGGCTTTCCTCTGTGGGCTTTCCAGCTACAGGGGTGTGGTAACTGGTACCTTCAGCTCCTGCTTCATCTGGGCTGTTGGTTTCATTGAGGCGCCGTGATTGCAGTTTTGTTCTGCGATCCGCACGTAGCCCTGGGATTGTAATTGTACCTGCAACATTGCTGTGTTTCTACAAACCAGTAGAGCTGGAGAGGATCTCTTGGTGGTTGTCAGATCCCACCAGCCATGTGATGGACATCTAGTATGGATTTAACCGTAGGACCACAAAGTACTACTTCCAGTATGCCCATACATAATGTGTAGGTTTCAACTGGTTTAGTTAAAGTGATCATATAAATTGACACTGGTTCTTGTGTAAAGACTGGTTTGTGCTTTTTTATGGCCTGAAGTAAATACATTTAAGTGAACTTGGAATAAACGTTGCTTAACACAAACCAGTTTCATCTCGATTCACTGTTTTCCCATAGGCTTGCCATACAGATCTGTGCAATCTGCTTGTTTAGGCAGCTCCTGCTCTGTGAGTGTGAAATCTTTCTCCTACTGAAGGCAGAAGTTGTTGTTCAGACCACTTAGCGGTCTGCTTGAATTCATTGTTGGAAAAAATATCACTTGGGTTTGGGCACTGTGAAAGCAAGCTGTGGGCCATACTTGTCCTGCAAGCATTAAGTTTTCTACCTTTGCTTCTCTTACCTTGTACTTGAGCCAGTGTTTGTTCCAGGCTGACCATCAACTTCTTTGACTTAGCTGTGGTGGCAGAGCAGTCAAGCCCAAGTGCTGCTTTTCTTCTCTCCCTCTCATTTTTGTGTATTTGCTATGCCTCCTGCTGTTCTCTCACAACTTTGGAAAGAAGTTTGCCACATTATAGATGAGCTTCCTATGCCAATAGTTGGCAAAGAGCTGATATCAGTCTTATAAAGTTATGGTGCAGCACTGGGATGGAAGCAACCAAAATCACATCTTAGTGTTCATTAGGCAGAGAATAAATGAGAAGTAGAAAATCCAGGGATATGGATGAATCACTGATTTTCAGCTTGTTTTTCTTACTGGTCAATCTCATGAAAAGTTTCTCCTGCCAAATGCCATTTGTTTCTCAGAATTGCCTGCTTTAGTAATAAGTAACACTATTTAGGGTCTATTTACTTCCAAAAGACTGTTGTCATTCCACTGGCACAGGCTAGCATCTAGAAGGATAACAAAGCCTGTTGAACAAGCAAACTGCCCAGTCAAATTCACTGTTCTTAAGAAATTCTTAAATGGTTAATTTGATGGTCGATAGACCCAGCCCACAAACTAGTGCAATATATGGATGCAGCTACAGAGATGTGACAACAGTAGGATTCTGTGTCAGTGATGAGCCATCTGATACCTTCTTCAGAGGAAGACAGCCTGAAGAGTGAATTCCCATAGTGTGAAAGACTGGATGTTTGATCCAGCTGCACTGTTGTAATCGTCCTTCATAGGCTTGGTCCACTTAAAAGATACAAGAGACTCAACAGTTTGAAGAGAGTTGATCAAAATGCCTTGTGGGCACACTGTATTGACTGCAGTATTTCCTGTCTTACCCACCGTTTTGAGCTGCAGTTACACAGACTACTTAGGATCCATCTATCTCAGGATATTACTGCTTAACTGTTATTTTTGGTTTTGACTGTATCTGTGCTGGGTCTTTCCCAGCCATCTCCCCAGACACATGTCATTAGACTGAGACTTCTAATTCTGTGGTTGTGGCCAAAACTATCACTTTTGCTTTAATTTCCTCTCTGGGCCGAAGACCAAACACTAACACTTCCTGGATTGGAGCAGGTAGCACATCACAAAAATAAATGTTTTGATAGCATAAGGAAATCTGCAGCAGAAAAAAAGCCAAGCTAAAACATGTAGTACTAAGTAACAGCAACTGAAGCAGCAGACAAAAATTGTATCATAAATTAAAAGAGTCTGAAATGAGCAAACAATGAGTAGTTTCTGGCACATGAGATTCAAAATGTTCCAGTGGGTGAGTCAGGAAGGGAAGGGTCAGGTGATGGCAACCTCTGCATCTCTGAGAGAGACATGTAGTGATAAGACTGCATGGGTTTTGCTGACTTTTGCTCTGCTTACTCAGCAGCAAAGATACAGCTTCCATCAGCCCTTCTTTTCCTGTGATAAGTTAAAGTTAGTTATTACAGAGCTACCTTGAGAAAGATATTATTTTTAAGGCAACTTTACTTAAAGACTTAATTCCTGAGAGAAATATGCATTTTTCAAAGAAAGACATTGTCTGAACCTTCCTTCAGAAGCAGCATTGAATATTTTTCTTAGGAATTTAACCTGTGTTCCAAAATGCTGAGGCTTTAGCCTCTCTTTACAACCCCCATCTTGTTGGTTTCTAGAAGTAACAGCTGTTTGATGTGTTGTTTGTAACTGGAATCATGTGAAAAATACCTCGGGGTGGCTTATGTACCTGGTAAGATCTGTGTATGGTTTATGAGTACACAACCTGTATGTCCTCACTCATCACTTCTGCAACTGAACAGAACTGTCACTTGCAAAGTACACAGGTGCTATTCAGCAAGTGGTTTAGCCTGGAAATTTCTTGCTGCTTTCCCTTCTCAAAGGTAGTTTCAGTGCCAGGGGTCTGCCTGTTCTCTGTAAGTATCAGTAAGAAGCCTAGTGCCTGTCCAATATTTTCCATGTTGAGTACAGCTGAAAAGATGGTTTTGCTGGCTTGGATGAATTTGCTGGCTTGATGAGGTTGCTGTGTCTTCTGAAATTGATTTCTCCTGGCTCAAGGGATCTCAGAAGCTCTCTGCAGCAAGCATGCTTCCTGAAACTTTACCTTGAAGGTCACCAATGCTTCCCTTCAAAGGAAGCATTGCCTTATCTCTTTGTCAACTTTCTGAAAATGTCCTAGCAACAAGACCTGTGATTATGTATGTCACAAAATCGTTTTGTGTAGTTTAATCTACTTCTTATGCACTGTAAGAATTGGAAAGAGTAGCAAAGGCAGGCTCACATGGCAGACCAGCTTGACAGGCTGCCTGGAAAACACAGGAGCTGGAGCTGCAGGAAAGTTTTGAGTGGTCCCCAGGTTGTTTGCAGAAGTGGTGGCAAGCACTATCCCTGAGTAATAAATAATTACCGTGACCAAGTCTGGCATGCACTGTTCTTTCAGTGACGTGGCCCACAATTACTGTTCTGTAGTTGGTGCCTAAAAGCCCAAGATGCCAGCGTTTAGCCTTATCAGTATTTTTAATATGAGAAAACCAAAGTAATAGTTGCTCTGAGATCAGCAACTCACTGAAATTGTAGAATATCCATGAAGTCCTTTGGTTGTGCATATGTCTGCAATTCGTGCCTGAAAAACAAAAACCAAAACAGATGAACAAAATCATCTCTGCCCCCCCCCCCAAACAAACCAACGCAACAAAAAAAAGGTAAAAATAAAAAGAATGGAGAAACATATGAGGATCTCTCCTACTCTGAACAGATTTCATAGTACTTCTTCCTTGTTTATCTTTAGGCTTTTAGAGGTTTCAGAGAGGCTTGTTAGGTAAGTCATACTGCTGTCCAGCAGTATGATATTAACTTGAAGCAATTCAAAGTGTGGTATAATACCACTGTAATTGGAAATCTGTGACCCACACCTGACCCTGTAATCCTTGTGATGTATTTGTGTTGGAGGGTAGAGGGAAATTAACATTTTCATTAACTCTTTGATTCTTAAGTTCCTCTGTAATGAATGAAAGTTTCTTGTATAGTGTCTTTCTTCTGGTAAAACATGTCTTGATAGGCAGGAAAATTGCAAGACAAGGGAATGGCTGACTGGGGAGAAATGCAAGTGTAATGGTTGAAGAGAAGCTGTCTTATACCTGGTGGCCATAAACAAGTGTTTAGAAACCAAATGGAGTGAAATTCCATAGGAAGGAGTAGTTAACTAAGCATCTTGGCAGCAGTGCCTGGGAATTTCAAGTGCAGCCACAAAGGCATGATATTTGGCAGTGCCTTTCAACATTGCATTGTGGTTGAAGGGAAGGTGTGAGAATTCTGTCAGTGGTTTGGAAAGCTCTTGTTCTTTTAAAAGCAGTTTAGACAGCGTGCTTGTTTTTTTGCTCAGCAATGAAGTGATTCTGCTCCTACTGTAATGCAGCACTGATGACAGAGGTACCTTGAGTGTGAGAAGTGTGAAGGATTTGCTCCAGGGGTACTTCATTTTGTTAACTTCACTAAGCAGGCTGTGGCCCCCTGACTGTTGTGTAGAGTTTAGATGAAAATGCTGATGTCTTTCATACTCTTTTCACATCTGACCAACAGATCCTTATAGAAATTTGCTGAGAGAGGGTGAGGCAAATTACTATTGGGATAGATGAAAGGAGGAAAGATGCTCTGTGGCCTGCACAGTCTGGAGTTTCAGTCCTCACCTTCTGGTTCATGAACAGTGAGGAACAGAAGTGAACTCATTGCAGTTGGGTTGACCCCAGGTATTAAGGTGGAACAGGTAAAGTAGAAGACAATTGTTCATGCTGAGTTTGAGTTATTCCAGATTGACTGAAAGTCCCTGCTTGAGGAACAGCATTTGAGTAAGATTTTCCCCATCAACAAGAGCAGTAGTTCTGTGATAGCCAGGTACCCAATTGCTGTAAATGCCAAGCTGCGTTAGGATGTGGTCATTTTGGCAACACAGAACACTTTATATAGGTGGCACATGCTCATACATACATGGTTTTCTTTTTTTGTTCTTCTAAACTGGGGAATAAGCTCTCAAAATGTTGCCTATTTCTTTGTATTCTGAGGTTGCACAGTAAGTCACACTTATGTCACTGCTGGACTAGAAGACCTTTCCATGGATAAATACAGTTATTTGATCATAGGATTTCAGGCAGTTTGGTACCATAAACAAGTCAACATCACTTTCTCCCACTTGTTATCCTTTCATTTGAAACCTACAGTAGTATTTAATCCATGCTTCTGACTAGCTATGAGTTAGTAAGTACTAAGTGGGGATTTAGCTCCATTATTTCTTACTCCCTTGGAACAGCAGTGGCACAGGTGTCTCAGGAGATGCTCTTTCTCTATCAGTGACTTTCCCTGCCAGTGACTGGCCTTTAAGAATTAGTCCAGAACTTGAGGCTTCTGCAAATACAATGAATGCTCCCCAAAATAAATTTGCATTATCCTGTCCCAAATCTTAGTAATAGTTATGTTTTGGCATGGAATTGAGTTTTTCATAGGTTTGAAGGTTTTTTAACACTCCAGATCTTCTCTTATTCTTCCCATTCCTCCCCCTTCCACCATCATCCCTACGTGTGTATTCTCCTTAAAAATCCACGTGGATTACTTGTCTTTCAGGAATATAGTGTGGCCAGCTGCACATGGGCATGTTCTTTGATAGTGAACTCTATGTATGGATGCAGCTGAATTTTCTACAGGCTGTAAAGGAAAATTACTATGGCTCTTTTTTTGAGTCTTAAGGTGAGCAAAACATAAAATGCAGGAAAGTCTTGTAAGCATTTAGAGATTCAATTTTTCTCTTTCTCAGTCATATTGAAGCCTTGAATGAAAGTTTCATTTGATACTAATGATGGGAACAACCTTGAAAGCACAGCTGAGGACTTTGCTTGTGACTGAATAGTACTTTCAATCATCACCAAGGTCTAAAAATAAATCACATTTCTCCATTAAAGCCCGAAGGTGGTCATTTAGTTATATGATTAGAAATAACCAAAGGTGATTGGATGGATGGACGGATGGATGAGCTGACTCCCAGCATTTATCCTTGAGAGCGAACACTGGGCACATGGAATGCATGAGCACTCCCAGAGCAGATAAGGATATTGCATAGGCCGCTTCCCAGTAATGAGTGAAATCATAAAATTTCAGTGCAGCTAAATACAGCTACTAGTGAGGTGGCCAGGAGGGCTTGCATTTGTTCATGCTGTTCTTAGAGCAAGTGGTTTTTTTCAGTGCTACTGCTTGAGTTTTCATCTTTCAGTTTGGGGACACTGGGGAGAAATTACTTCCTCCTTTAGCAGCAATCCATCTACATGATAAAAGGGTATTTCCATAGTAATGTTAGATTATCTGTTTTGATGTAGATTTTAAAATAAAAGCTGATCTCTAAAACATGAAATAAAATATAATACTTGATATTATTTATCTATTACCCGTAAGAAGAACACTGCAGTTTATCTGTTTTCCCTAAGAAAAGCACTGCAGTACTTGTGGTTTTTTTCCCCCTCTTCTTCCTGATTCTTTTTTAGGCACAGGAAGTATGGCAATTCATCCTACGTAATCTTTTTGCTTTTGAGTGGTTGTCGTTGGCAGTTGTGTAGCTGTTCCCTGGCAGTTTTGTTGGTTATGCAATTAAATACCATCAAAAATATGTACTGCAAGGTGCAGTTGATATAGTAAGGATATGAAACTAAGAGAAAAAAGAAGTCTTCAGTTTGATAAGGGATCAGAAGCAGAACAAAAACGTATTCAAAGCAATGTGGAAGGGGTTTTCCCGGTCACAACAGAAAGTGTTTTATCAAAACTACAGATCTACCACTGGCTTTTTTTGATTCTCTTTCCCAGCACTCATTCATTTCTGTCAGGAGAAATTTTATTTAAAGTAAAAGAGACCAAAAGCCTTCTGTTTGTCTTCTGATGGCTGCTCCATCACTGTTATTCTGGGTAGGTTTTTTCTCAAGATAAAGAGATAACTTCTTAAGCAGAAGTTTCACTGGCTTCTCTGTGTGTTCTGCTTCACTGGCTTCATTATGTGTTACACAAGTCCCCAAATATATATCTTGCTACCAGACAGAATATTGCATTCAGTATATTTGCAAGTGGCTGCAGCATGACTGGGCAGTCTCACTGAAATCACTGAAAAAAGGCAGCTTTGAGGGGTTTGCATTTCCATTATTGATTTTTTTTTTTTCCAAATTACTTGAGGAAAAGCTGACGTATTTTAAATACTTTAGGAAGCTTTTTTTGTGTTGAAATATTAATTTTTTGACATTAAATATTTAAAATTGTGGTGGCTGTTTGGAGTTTAAACTGTTCTTGCTAACCTGCACCAACACATAACTTGGTCATTAGAAAAACAGATGACAAAATGAAACGTGCTATTTCAGCCTTTCATTTGCTAGCAGTGTTAAGAATGAGATATTTTGGGCTTGCATAATTTCTCACTTAAATCAGCTTAGAGACAGGAGAGAAACACACTGCAGAATTTGATGAAATAAAGATACATAACTAGAAAAAAAATTTGAATTGCCATTTTGAAAAAAAATACAACAGATTCAACAAGATCTTAAAGGGGGGAAAATAACATCAAACTATGTAGGTTTACAACTATCTTTAAAGGGGAGAGACAGCAGAAAGAATCTTCTTCAAACAGCCCAAAACCAACACAGAGTTTTTGTCGGTGCTCAGCACTTGTGAGGCTGCATCTCGAGTCCTGTGTCGAGTTCTGGGCCCCCCACTTGGAGAAGGACATTGAGGTGCGAGTCCAGAGAAGGGCACTGGAGCTGGGGAGGGGTCAGGAGAGTGAGTCCTGTGAGGAGTGTCTGAGGGAGCTGTGGTTGTTCAGCCTGGAGAAAAGGAGGTTCAGGGGTGACCTTATCCTCTCTCCAGCTGCCTGAAAGAAGGCTGTAGTGAGGTGGGGATCAGCCTGTTCTCACAGGAAACCAGTGACAGCACAAGAGGACATGGCCTCAAGCTGCACCAGGGGATGGAGGTTCAGGTTGGACCTCAGGAAGAATTTCTGCACAGAAAGGCTTTTTAAGCATTGGAATGCACTGCTCAGGGAGGTGGTGGAGTCACTTCACCATCCATGGAGAAGTTCAGGAAACAACTATATGTGGTCCTTAGTGCCATGGTCTAGTGGACAAGGTGGTAGTGAGTCAAAGGTTGGGGCTGAGGATCTTGGAGACAACCTAAATGATTATGCAGTTCCATGAAAGGTCTGTGATATGTGCTTGTGCTCTCCTGTGAGGTAAAAGCCATTTGTCTCCCCCAAAAGAAAGTTCCTAATACACTTTTGCATTAACAGCAGTTAGAACGAGTGAGCCAAGTTCTCTACCCCTACCTTAGAGAGGTGCTTGACACTGCTGAGCCTGTGGAGCAAGAAATGTCCGAGTGCTCTTCTATAACTTCAGCTCAGAACATGCATGCCAGTTAAGCATAATTAAATGGTGTTAAAAAAAGAAGAAAATTTGAATGTGTTTTTGATATTCCTATTTTATCAATACCATTCTAGCTATAGAAAAGACATGATGACCTTATCTTTATGGAGGTGGGAGCTATACAATGGCACCTTTTAGGATGAAGTCTTATGTATGGGCCTTTTTATTTGGAATCAAAGTTTCCTATTTTGATATAACTGAGCCTATAGAAATTTGACAAGAAAGTGTTTGTTCCATAATAATTTCCTGGTCAAAGAAATGTATGTGTGCTTATATTTGTGCCCTGTTTTATTAAAATGGGTGGAGTTTGTCATTTGAAAGTGTTCATAAGAGGCATCAGGCAGGGGTGGGGTGTTCAGCGCTCCTTGGCTGGGCTTGACCTAAATATGTGGTTGTATAATAGCAAGGGCAGCTTCAAGCTCTGTATCACTAAACAGGAGGTGGTGTGTATATAAGATGCTGGTGTGCCTATAAGTAAATAGAGCTGTCCTGCTCTTCCCATGTGGGTACCTGTCCTGAGCAAACTGTCCAGTTTATTGGACTGCAGACGCAGTCAAAAATTTATTGGGATTTTCAGTGAAAGAGTAGAGTTAAAATGTAAGTTAATGACAGGATGTTTTGATTTGGTCTAATTATACCCTTCCCTACACAGAGGTTTGAAAACCACAGATGCTGTGAAATTTAGCCTGAGTTTTAGCTAGCCTGCAGGATCCAAGCAGTTTGTGGCTCCAGTTCTCTGAGTTTCAGGGAAATAGTTGACATGGGCATTTGATTCTTTTGACTCAGGTGTTTTAAGAGTCTGTGGAGCTCAGCTGCAGTCACACAGACCTGTGCTTGGGCACCTGGGAGCAAGGCACAGGCAGCACTGCCTCGGCTGTGTTTGTGCACTGGGAATGCTGGCAGAGCAGAGCTGTTGGGAAGTGGGTAGGAGGATAAACCCTGAGGTGGCTCTTGGAGCAGAGAAGAAAAGCACTGACTTCCAGAGATGGCATCACTGGACTGTCAAGTACGACAAATATATAGAGCAGGGGAATAGCCCAGTGCTTCTAAAAAGGGATTATTTTTAAAATGAATAAATTCTGAGATATAGTTAATGCAAGGATGTTTTCTGCTATATATGGCACTAACCCTGGCTTTTTCCACTGTCTATTACTAAATAACAAAAGTGATAATGACCTTTAAATAACTACTAAATGCCAATCTGATGTCTATTCTGGGTTTTTTTAGGTTGATTTTTTTTGTACTACCAACCAGTGAAGATGACGCCAAAACATGAAAAACAGGTAAGTTGTATCTAAGCTTTAACAAAAAAGGATTCAAGTGTGACAGTTGTGGATTGAATTTCGTTAAGGTTCGCATGGATCAGGGAAGATTGGTTATATTCTTCATGCTTTTCGTTGCCAGGATACTGAATATTCTGGAATGATGCAGTGCCAGTTCCTTCTGTTAAAGTCTGATAGAAGAATTGGATACTCATTCAGACTAAGTGACTATGCATAAGGGGCTCAGACACTGAGATGAGAGAGAAGGATTTGGATGGAGTTTTCTTTTTATCAGTCTTTAGATATTTTATAGAACATAATGGCTGGAGCTAGATCTGAACTCTGATTACCAGCTGCATGTACCATAAGAATCCAACTTGCATGTTCTCTTCTGCTCAGTCCAAGGAACATTAAAAGTTTCAACAAATTATTTTGTCTCAGCTGTTAGTCTCTTATCAGCCTTAACTACACAGCATGCATGGAGTGAAGATGCCAACACCCACAGCATGAAAAGCCCCATGTCTTTTGTGGCTGATCCTTTTACTAACAGGCATCTGATGGGATACACTATTTTTCTTGGAAGCTTTGTGGAAAATTACTCTTCAGGGGTTATTGACTAATCAGATGTGTAACAGGAGCACAAGTTTATCACCTGATACAGTCCTAAGCGCAGACATTTGAAGTAAAATGCAGCTGAAATGATTAATACAAATAATCAACCAATGTGAGATTGTTTTTATTCCTCCTTCTTGTGGTAGATTTTCCCCTCATGTTAAAAATAGATATTTCCATGTCAGATTTCCTATTTTTCTCGTAGGAAAATGTTAGAGACTTCTGAGAAGGACACATTTTTTGTAGTCAGAGTCTGTGTAGTCAGGCTTCTTCCTTATCCTTGTCTCTGAGGAATCCATTGTATTATGCAGAAATATATCCAATGAGAAAAGAGAGAAGGGGAAGAAAAAAGAAAGAGAAAAATGAAAAGGGAAAGATTTCTAGTGTTTGCTTCAGCTGCCTTTATGGGTTATTTTTCCTTTTGAGACACATCCAAGTGGAACATTTTGTTTTTCTGTGCTTGTGTCTGTGTGACCTCAGTGCTGTCCTTTTACTCTGCTGTCAACACTCATGTTCTTTGCATAGATCTATAACCATGAGGGAGTAGGTGTAATCCAGGTTTGGGTGTCACTTTGGCTATTTTGTCATTTATGTGTGGCCCTATATAGTTGGACTGCTCCTGCCCTTGAGGACAGGGTAGCAAAATACCACCAGTACTATGCTTAAACTGGCTGGTCTAGCCAGGAATTAAAAGGTACATCCAGCCAGAGAAACTGCTCTGCAATTCCTGCTTGTTAAGTAGTTATGATTATTTTGGGGGCAGATTTGAAGATTCTGAATATTCATGAGGATGTTCAGGCCAGCATGGCTGCTGGGATCTATGTCAAAGCTATAGCATTAGCAGTTTGGACAGAAAATATTTTGCCTTTGAATTTAGCAGTTTCTAGAGAGAAGGAATAAATGTACATGCCACATCTTTCAGTAGCTTTCTCTTGAGTATATATTGTTCCCAGTGCAAAAGACCTCCATGCCCAAGCCTGGCCACTTTTAATTGTCAACAGCAAATTTTGGTTTTGAGTGAATTGTTGCCCTGAAGAGTTACAGGACACATATTCTTGACTGCATTGATGTAAATGCATGTATTGTGCCCCTCAATTGAAAAAAAAAACCCCAACAATACAACTGAGAAAAAAACCAAAACCAAGCAAAACTGAAAATACATGTAATGTGGCATAATATCTAGATCTGCAATTCTGGAAAAACCAGGCAGCACTGGGCAGAAGATACCTTGTACAGAACTGCAGCTGGCAAAAGTAAAAAGTCCCTGAAGCCTTGGCATTCTTTGTACTGAGTTTTCCATGTTGTACAGCTGGACTGCAATACAGTTTTGTGACAAATTATTAAGTTAGTCTTCAAGTGGTCTGTGGGAGGGAGAGGTCAGCATCCCCTCCCTCAAGTGGACAGTGCATTACTCTCAATAGACACATCTATTGAGAGTATCCTTATTTTTATAGCAAGATGGGGAGGGAGTGGAATACATACAGAGGAGAAAGGCAATTATTGCTCAATACTGCTATAATCTCCTGATTGTTTGTGATTAGGGAATGCAGGATGGACTGAGCATACAGCAGCAATCTTGCAGAGGAATATTCTGCCACCTAACTCAGCTTGAACCATAACATAGCCTGTATGTGAATATTGGCCTTTACAAGCCTACTTCTCTAGGGTTGCAAAAGCATAAGCACCTTTTCCGGCAGGGGATCGTCATTTATACTGGGAGGTTAGGTCTGCTTTGATTAAATCAATGCTGTTTTCCCAGTGGGTTCTTGTATTCTGGAGAAGTCTTTAAGGTGAAAAGAGAAGGAACAGCCTACATGTGCAATACCACTGTTTCAGAGCAGCAAAATCTGTAATGGGAATGAGGGTTAACACTTCCTGGATTCAAGAGATGGATAGGGGAAGTAACCCTAAATCTTGAGAAAGGCTGTACATTTTTATTTTTCATTTCTAGTTGCTTACAGTTTCTCTTGCTTCATTCTAAAGTCAGTTTTGTCTTTTTATTTTGTAAATAAGTGGGAAAAATAAGGAACACCCAGTCTTCTGTTGAAATCCTGGTGTTTCAAATCAAAGCTGACAATGACTGTGTGTGAGGGCTGAAGTTTTTGCTGTGGTCCTCTGCTGTTTCGCAGATCATTTTTCCTCTTGGCACAGTTCTTTACTGCTTAGACACTGCCAGCAGGTCTCCTTTCTTTGGTAGGTAGAGTCTGAAGGGTTTTAACTTACTCCATATTGAAGCTCAGTGACAAGTTAATTGCAAGCTAAAAGTGTACAGAAGTTTTCCAATGTGAATCTTGTGGTCTGGAATGATTTGCAGGGCAAGCCATAGCTAACCAACAGCATACACAATAACAACTTTTAGTCACAATACTTTGGTATAATAAAGATTCAAAAAAAGTATTTTACTTTGAAGAGTACTTTGATTCTGTATGAAGGAGAGGGTTATAGAAGGTTATTTGGAAATGGGGTAATTTAGGGAATCTGGACAAAAGGAAAGTCAACAAGAAGCTGATACAGCAGTAGATGAGGGGAAGGAGACTGAGATCAGGTTATAAGCAGGCTGCCTGAGGTTGTGACTCCTGTGCTGCAGCAGTTGAAGGGGATTGCAGTGTCCTGTTTAAAGCTTCTTGGCATCATTTCTCTTCTTCCACTTGCAGGACTGATGCATTTAGTGCTCAGCAAAGGAGAGAAAGTATGTTGAGAAGTGATTGCAGCTTTGGAGAAGATTGGGACGCAGGGAAAGAGGAATTTGGGGAAGATAAAATTTTTCAACATTAAAAGATGGTACAGTGGGTCTGAAAGTATACCCTATCTATCTATCTATCTATCTATCTATCTATCTATCTATCTATCTATCTATCTATCTGTGGTAAATGTTATAGACAGGAAGGCAGGTGGAGAAAAACAACGAAAAAAAATGGTTGCCCTCTCCTGTGTTCAGCGCATTGCTGATGATCTTCTCTGGAGCAGAAATAACTTCCTCATATGTCCCGCTAGTGTTTTTGTAAAAGTGAAGGCATGACCCTCAGCTGGTAGAAATTATTAAAGCTCTGTTCATTTGTTCCTCTTGTGTCATGCTGGCTGGGGTTAAAAAGCTGCAGGGGATTAGTTGGCCCTCTGGTGCTCCTCAGTGAGGAAAGAAGCAGTAGAGGTGGCAGGAGCCTTTCAAATGTGCTTTCTCTGGCTAGGTGTTTATGATCCTCACTAGAAGGGTAACCACCAATTAAACAGAAAACACCCCTGGGACCAGGAGCCGGGCTAAGGTGACATAAAACCAAAGACTGTGTTCAGCCATCAGACCCAGAGGCTCCCCATCTCTGAAGCAGCAACATCTGAAAATCAGAGAGGAAAATTATTTAATCCAGACCTTGAATGCCTCCCTGCTACATGCAGAGTGCAATGGCTGTTCAGGAAAAAGTGTATCTTCACCTATCAAGGTTGTTGTTGTTGTCAGTCCACTGAAGGTTTGCAGGGGTGGTAGATGGAAATGTGTGTCAGGGGAGAAGACTTGGCTGAAGAGGAAGGCTTTTATTTCTAGTATCTTTGGTGTTCGCATAGGAAGACAGATTTTTGAGAGCTTTCTGGTTCAAGATTTCTTGATTTATGCAAATATGTGCTAAAAAAAGCATGGTTTTTACCAGAGACACTGTCATTCCTCCCACAGTCAATTCCTGTACCTGGAGATCTTGTGCAGTGCCTTCCTATCAGAGGGAATATATCTACAGCTTAAAGTGATATGCTTTTCTTTTAGTCTTTGCCAAGTGGCTGGCTTAGCTCTTGGGGTTAATAGTTTATTTAAGCAACTGGAGTAGGGTGGCCTGTGCATTCGCTCCAGAAGTAGCAGGTATTTAAGCACACTTTCGACCTTTGTATTTTAAAGGAATATTTTCTATCCTAGTACAAATATATAGATTTAGCAGGATTTTGGCATTCGGTTTTGTTTTGTTTCGTGTTTTGCTGCAACAAAATTTTGATCATTAGCTGAGGGTATTCAGAAACATTTAATTCTTCAGTCTCTTCCAATTCCCTTTAGTGATGCCCAGTTACATTACAGTAACGTCCACTGGCACTCTCTCTCGCTCTCCTTTGGGATCCCTCTAAATTATTATATAAATGTACAAATTACAAGGAAGTAAGCTAGATAGGACATCTTCTACAACTAATGCTCTATATGATTGTCCCCTCAAAATGGGAAATTATGCATTGCAGTATAGCTATGTTGCTTCCTTGAGCAGATTGATGGGCGAATTGGAACAGAAATGCCCCAGTGCCACATCTTCAGCTGTATTCTTTGTCAGTGTTGATTACAAATGTGGGAAAAGCCTAAAATACCTGCCTCATTCTCCTTTACATGTGTGACTTAGAATGTAAGGTTTCCAGTTTGTCGCTACCAAGATCCCACCTCCCATGCATGAAACATGTATGACTTCCCACAGTGTTACTTAATCTGAAATACTCCTTTGCAGCTAGCAGTTTGGCAGGGACTTTCCCAGACATGTGGTGTAGCTCAGATGATTCATTGCTTTTTGCTTCTCCATTTATAGGGTTGCAAAATTCAATAAAGCAGCAGTTCAGCTTTTAATCTGACTCAGTAGTTTGTGGAACAGCAGAACAATCAAGAGAGTCTTTAAGGCTGTCTTTGTCTTCTGAAATTAATTGCTTGATTTTTATTATGCACTTACAGGAATTTGTAACTGTCTTGGTGCGAGACCCCAGGATAAAGAAAGAAGACTCATGGCATTCTTACATAGACTATGAGATATTTATTCACGTAAGTATAAAAATATCAGAACAGATTCTTTGGGCTCTTACTGCTGTTTCTGTCCAAGCCAGACTTGTCTTTGGGATATAAATGGAATTTCTGCTTCTAGGATGCTGGGGGCTATTATTCTCTTTTCAACAACTGGGTTGCAGTGGAACAGGTAAGGTGGGTTTGCCAGTGGCCATGTAGTAGGTCTGGCAGAGCTGGAGCTGAACCTAATGTTTTCACTTGTGCATTCCACAATGTCTTGCAAGAGACTATTCTTAGCTTTACTTATCAGCTGGAAGACTGTTAGTCATAGATATCTTAGCATTACAGTAGAATGTTCAGGTATTCATGGGAAAACAACTTTCTTTTCAAGTAATTATCTGGTTATTTGTACTTTAAATTCTCCTCAAGTTTTTTTGCAAAGGTATTTGGTTGCTGCAATGTGGTTGTTTTCAGTGTACCTTGACATTCATATTATGCTACTTTAGTGGTCCTTGGATGTGTGAAGTAATTGCATTTGGGTTTATGGTTGTAGTCCACCATATGTTAATGGGAGTGCACTTGGAATTATGATGCTTTTGTGCCTTAAATCTGTCCTATACATAATTTTGTTTTCTTGATTGTTCTTTGGTGGATGACATATGGAAGGCATGATCCTAATTTGCCAAATCTAGATCCAAGGATTTTAATTGCATTGTGAAATAAAGGTATTTGAGAGTAGCAGTTACGTGGTTAGTGTTTGGCACAAGACCAGAAGCATTTCCTTCCTGTGTGGAAGAGTTAAGCAGTTAAGTGTAGGAGAGCAAGCAGTCAAATGATGACTTATTAAATGTCCGTGTGACAAATACTTCTCTCCTGTGTGGCAATCAGCTTTGTGAAACTTTTAAGTTTGCAATGTGCTTCAAGTACACAAGGTTCCAAAGCAATTATATTTTTCATTTCTGGCAAATAGAAATTCTGTAGATTTGGCAGAGTGGGTGCTGTATTACTGTTTCATAGACATCAGTGCCTCTGAATAAAAGTGTATTAAGGCTTTCTCAGCAATTGCTAAGTTGAGGAGATGTTGATCAGACCAAATGTGTCATAATTCAACTACAGCCAGCAACTAAGCACCACACAGCTGCTTGCTCACATTCCCCCGGCCACACCAGCAGGATGGAGGGAAGGGAATTGCAGGGCGGTAAAAGAGAAAAAACTTGTGTGTTGGGATAGGAACAGTTTAATAATCAAAATGTAGTAGTAACATTAATAATAATATTAAATAATAATAATAACAATACTAATAAGGAAAATAGAAGAATAAATAAAACTGTAGAAAGACAAGCAATGCAAATAAAAACATATTCTCAGCCCCAAGTAACCAATGCCGTGGCAGTCCCCAGCCAACCTCCACCCTAGTTTATTGCTGAGCATGATGCCATATGGTATGGAGCATCCCTTTGGTCAGTTGGGATCAGCAGCTGTCCCACCTGTGTCCCCTCCCAACCTCTTGTGCACCCCCAGCCTGCTCACTGGTGGGTGGGGTGAGAAGCAGAAAAGGCCTTGGATCTGTGCAAGCACTGCTCAGCAGTAACAAAAACATCCCTGTGTTACCAGCAGTGTTTTCAGCACAGATCCAAAACACAGCCCCAGCTACTGTGAAGAAAATTAACTCTTCCCCACCAAACCCAGCATACAGTGTTACATGATCAGCACTGGGCATCTCTGAAGCTGTTAAGCATCAGCTCAGCTTCCTGCCACCACAGAGCCAGGGTTTTCGGACACCCAGTCCCTAGGTCAGTCCTCCCACCCAGACTTCTCAGTGGACTCAAAGTATTATGTCTGCCTGGATTTTAGGCCAGCTGAGTTCCCCTTCTACCCAGCCCTTAGAGCGTTTATCTTCTTAAACTGTATGGTATCCTGGGTGCTGCTCTATTCCAGAAGGCTGTCATCTTTGTGCTCTCTACATCTTGTGGCTGGCTGGAGTTACAGCTCCTGGCAGGCAGGGAGGGTAGGGTGGGCTGCACTGCAGGCGGTTTTCTTATGGAGTCCTGTCTGGTATGTGGCATTTCATCTAAATGTATGCTCCATGGGAAAATTTGGCAAAAGTATTTAATTTCCACATATTGTTTCTCTTTTGATGAATTGTCATTTTCCTGGTGAACAAATAATGTTCTGTGGGAAAATTTCCAAATGCTGATACTTGCCGAGAGCAATCTCATTGGTTTCTTTGGTTTGATTTAAGTGGGACTGCACACAGGAAAAACTCTACTTTTGTTTGCAGGATGGTAATTAGAATAGCTAAAGATGATCCTTTTCCCCTGCAAACTTTGACACTGTCTACTGAAACCTTTTTTTTGAGGTCTGTTTTTCTTATTACTGTAAAGTGCACTGTAATCCAAATCTCTTTATTTTAAAAAGAAAGCAATGAAAAATATTTCCCTGAGAAGCAGTAGAAGCTGTCACTGGTCCTGTCTGAGGTAAAGCCCAGTCCTTAACATAAATTGAATTAATGTTAAGTTTTCCATTGGTGTCTTGGGCATTAGTATAACATCTTGGATGTGTTTTTAATACCATGCCTGCACTTCAGCTTAAGCTGATTTGCAAAGTAAGTGTTTTTTGTTTCCCAACAGACAAACAGTATATGCTTTACAAGGAAAACATCCTGTGTTAGACGACGCTTTCGAGAATTTGTTTGGCTCCGGCAGAGGCTTCAGAGCAATGCAGTGCTTATGTGAGCAACTTTATATATGGCTCTTTAATAATCTGTCAGTCATGGGGGGAAGGATTGTTTCATCTTAATTCGGAGAGCTACGGAAATCAGATCTGGAAAGTATCCTGTGTTTCTTACTAGCACAAGTTTATTCTGTACAATGCATTTTATGTGCTTTAGACCCAGAAGAATGTGGTTTGTACTGATAGCTTTTGCTTGGTGATCCCCCCTCTAATTTGTAAGAGACTTGGTCTGTATTTTCTTTTGCTCTGCACAGGTAGCAGAAATAACAATCTGGTGTAGCTGCTCATACCTCCTCTTTGTTCTTCTTCAGTTTGCTTAGGTCTTGTAAGCACCATAAGAGACCAAGCGAGACATGGATGCAGGCTTAACAACTGGACCAGAAAAATCAGATTAATTTATTTTCCCTTTGAGGTGTGTGAGAAGCCCTTCAGTGTTGTGTTCAGCCTTGTGTTCCCAAATTGATTTCAAGAGCTTCTGGAACATGACTGATGATTTTTCACATGCTTGGGGTTGGCATTTGCTTGCTTCATTTTTCTCTGCTGTTTCACATTTGGTTTTAACTGTGTATTTTTTTCCTGTTTATAAAGACAACTACCTGAACTGCCATCTAAAACTCCCTTTTTCAATATGAACAATCCTCATCACGTGGACCATCGCCGTCAGGGACTGCAAGAATTCCTGGAAAAGTGAGTACAGCCTATCCTGGAGATGTTGGAATTTTTATGAGGTCATCAATTCCTGGTTTAAAATAGCTCATCTCTGGTACTTGAGAGCCACCGTGTGGTCATCTGTACATGCTACATGTTTAGCTGTATTTCTTACTTGTGCTGTCATAATTCATACACGTGACTTCAGCTCTATTGGTTATAAGGAGATTTCAGCTGGGGCTTTTCCTTTGTTTCATTGCACTGATTATTGATAATAGGTTTGGATTTAAATCACATTGCAATTGCATACTAAGGTTGGGAGATCTTTCACCGTGATGCTGTTTCTGGCTTTCAATAATGAGCTAGATGCTCTTGTACAAAGAAGAAAGCCCCCCCTTTATGTTTAATGGAAAATCAGTGTCTTTGTGGGCTAAACCTCTATGAGCCTGGGAAAATTCTCTAGTGAGATCTCCTAACCCACAGCTTTCCCACAATGCAAATTACTTTGTTTACCAGTCCCACTAACATAGGCAAGCTCTAGCAGCTGTGACCATTTTCAATATAGATGCAATTTGTATAAAATCGTTCATTAGGCTTAGCTGGAGCCTGACCTGCATTACAAGGGAGTACTGTATGAGTTTCAGTACTGCATCCCTGAGTCTCACTGCTGTGACCACTTTACCTTATGCGGTGGCTGAGCCCCTTTTGGTGTAATTTTCTGCTTTTTTTCTGCCATTCTTGTAGTGCCCTGGCACTGCTGGTGTGAGACCAGGCTGCTCACAGCTGCTGGGGCAGGAGCTGTGTGTACCTCTGCCAGCTGTTGTTAGCCACTGCTTGGGGTAGGGACGTGGTGAAACACTGGAAGTAGAGACTATTCATCTTTCCAGTCAGTGTATTATAAGCCTCCCTAACAGAAAACAAATCATTGGTCCTGAGGTATATTTGTTAGGCTTAGCAGCTGAAGGCAGGGACAGCTAACTGCTGCAGGAATAATATTCTGTATGCAATTATATAGGATCTGTGGCCAAAAGGTCAGCCAATAAATACTGGCTGAAGGCATGTGAGATGGGGAAGAGAAAGCAGAAAAGGATTACAGTATTTTTGCACCTCAGGAAAGAGAAGCAGTGAAATGGAAGGGCTCTGCTCCTAGAAGCATGTCAGTGATGATATGAAGAATGTGGTAGCTCAGGTTTCTGGGTCTGAGCAGTTCTATCTTAGCTGTGCTGCCCCACGGAGTAGTGCATTTCAAAAAAACACTCTCATTTTAAAATGGCAAAGAGGCCATTCTGGTACCAAGGTATGGTATATCAGCATCAGAGATGTTTACAAACACTGTCTGCACTTCAGAAGGCAAAACAGAAAGGTAGATTGTCTTAAAACACATCCTCATGGACTCCAATCTTGTGGATGTCTGTAGCTTAAATGGGTACTGACAGCAGACAAGGACAGAATGTGGAACATTTCACCATGCTGCTGTTAGTCCAGAAGTGGGAGAAAGGGCAACTCAATTGTAAGGTAATGATTTAAATGTTTGAACTCGAGTGCTAGAAAAGTGTCAGCTTTCTCTCAGCCCTGGGGAGTAGTAGGAAGGAATTTTCAGAGCTTGTGTTGAGATGAATTGGCCTGGCACTTTCTGTGCTGTGCCATTGCCCTCTGCTGGCTGGCCCCGCTGTGCTGCTGTTCACAGAAGGCACCTTCCTATTGGCTCAGTGACGCTGTCATGATGCTTCCCCCCCCCCATTTTATGACTCTTGAACCAAAGGTTATGTTTTTTTTCTGTGAAATTGAATTTGTGGAACTCCCTAACAAGAATGAATGTATAAAATATATATATATATATACACCTGTGTATAATACACAGGTATAATATACATATGTATGTAAAATATACACATATATTCTGTATATATTTATGTTTTATATGTACAGTATGCATATGTTACATATATATTGTGTATAATACAAACACATGAGTTTACTGAAGCTCTGGGTCTGGATGCTGCACATTCTGTGGGGTGGCAATGCCAGATGTAGCAGGACCTTTCTGATACATTAGAAAGGGGGCATAACCCAAAACTGCAAAGCTGAGAGCTCCATTCAGCCCAGCCCAGTCACTGTGCACAAGCTCACAGTCCTACTGGTGCTTCTTTGTGGCAGTGGGAAGAAATGGGAGTCGAGCCTGTGTGGACCTTGGGAGAGGTTTGCAGGTAACATTTTTAAATGCCCTCCTGTGATGCAGGAATCCCGGTGTTTTTAGGATCCAAGACATCCCTGAAAAGGAGGTTTAGATGTTTCAGAGTCTTGGTTTGTGCCCTGTGCCTGTTGCTGTATGACCAGATTGCTGTAGTGCCTGCCTGTGCAGGAGCCACATGCCTGAGAAGCAAAGACTGAGCAGCTGGAGGCTCTCTAGTGCTCAGCTTCTGGCCCTGAGAGCACTTCCATATTGCCTATATGTGGATGGCTACAGAGTTCTCCTGTCCTTCCTCACTTCCCACTCCAGGGCAAGTCAGCACAGGGCACAGTGCTTACTTAGAGCCTTTGTGAAGCCTCTCTGTGCTGAGCACAGTAGCGTAAGAATTAGGCCAACAGCTGGGAAGTTAATCACTAGACTTTGGTGAAATCTGGGAACAGGTGTCCCATTTTGATTTGGTTTTACTGCACAAATGCAGGGTAAGATCTACTTGTCTTACAGGTTATTATCTCTGAGTGATGAAGAGCTGTAAAGCTCACTTCTTGCCTGGGCATAATTTAATATTTCAAGAGGCCATTTGCATTAACGGAAGTCAGCTAGCCCCTTTTCAATTATTAATTACTGTGTAAGAATAAGGAAAATTATGTGTTTTTCCTGCTAAGTATCCTGGTCTTTTGAGGATGCCTGTAAATTTACAGGAAGAGTTTATTCTTAAACTAGAGGTCAAAATTAAAACACTGCCTTATAATTTTAGCTTTTGGAAGATCCTCTTTGCTTTCATCCCTTTGTAGATGTGTATGTCTAACTTTTGGATTTAGATTGCCTTCACAGAAGATCATTTGGGTTTGCTCATGAGAAAACTAATTAACAAAGTTGTTTTGAATGGAGTTCAACTGATGACTTTTCTTTTTTTTCATATATATTCAATATAGTTGGATCCCAAAAATTTATGTGATTTAGGGAGAAGGATTACTCTTTAATTACTTTTCAGATATGCAGTTTATGATGGAGTGAAAGACATACTAAGAGTTTTGAGAAAGGAAACGCTTGGATCCACTGGGGATAGAGGGCACCCACAGTGTTGCTGCACCAGAGGGCCATGCATTGGGCTTGCTGGGTGCTGGAGTGAGCAAGCCACCCAAAATTCATCTGCCTAGGGCAGAGCCATTTTCTGAAGGTCTCTGGTGTTTTGCCACTTTCTTCCAACCTCCTCGCCTTTCCCACTGCAGTCCCACAAGCAGCAGCTGGTGCAGGGTCAGAGGTCTCTTCTGGAGGTGTCTCTACTGGGTGCTGTCTCGGGGATGTGGAAACTGGGAGACTGTTTCCAAAAGGGATGGATGCCAGCTTGCCCCTGCCAGGGGCTCAGGCAGGAGCATCTGGAGTTGAAGGGCAGGTGGAACCACCTTGGGCAAGTGGCCAAGGAGTGCCAAGTTGCCTCTCTCCAGTGGAGCCTTGCTGGTATTTCCTATTTGGTGAGGGAGCAATGTGTAGCAGGCGCGTGTCGCTTAATCTGCTCCTTACCGCATGCGTTATCACAACAGTTGCTTATATACCCAACAGTTGCTTCACAGTTGCTTGGTATCAGTAACATTTCCTCCCTTATAAAAAGTGAAGGAGGAAATGCAGTCAGCTTTTTTAAAGAGGAAACTGGGGCTTTGTTTGGTGTGGGCTGGGGCTGAGGGGCTGGATGCACAATAGAGGGCACCACAGCACAGGCTGTCATCCCCTGCCTCTCAGCTCCCTGGGTTTTTCCCTTGCTCTTGTGATCTGATGTAAATGGGCAGAGTAAATTTGTCGAAAACAAAATCAGAGTGTTAACCTTCCACACATATTCAAGTGTGCATCTGTCATTGTATTAGGTTACAGTAGATACAGGAAATCTTTAGTTAGGATTAAGTTGTACTGTTCAGCCATATGTTGTTTTCCTCCAGCAGAACAGTGTATAATATACCTAATAAAATCATGTTGAAGAAAACCAGATTTTGGACTTTGTCCAAATAAGAAAAAATGCATGTTTTGTTCTTTGTAAATATTTTTGCCATAACACAGGAAAAGAGAAATATTCCTCATACAGTATCCAGCATTTCCTCAAAAATGACATTATTTCTTCTGGTTGTGAAGTGATGATTTTCAGCCTTGCTTCTTTAAAGGTCTAGAGATCACAAGCACTTACTGAAAGCTTACAAACAAGGATTCACATGGCTGTGAATCAAAAACTATTTTATTATCTCTAATTCTAATGTAGTGCCTTATCCTGCAGCCCCCTTAATCACATAAGTAGTCATTATGCATGTGAGCAATCTGGCCAAGAGGAGTGAGATCTCTGACAAGTAATGACTACTGATGGGATCAAGACTTGCAGGGTTTAGCCTTTCGTTCTTCTTCCAGGCGTGCATAGAAGGTCTGTTGTTCTCTTAAATATGCTCAGTCAGTTTATAGGAATTATTACTGTGAGCCGTGACTCTTCCATTAGCGCAGTGGCAGCGAGTGCTGATTTACATCACTGTAACCACAGCCCTGCCTGGCACTGGCTGCAGTGAAAGTGTTGAAGAAGCACTGGGAGTGCTGCTGGTTGTGCCGAGACTGCGCACGCATCCAGCCTCTGCGAAGGCACCAGAGTATTAATGCTGTGACACTCCTCCCTTCCTCTTGCCTTTTTAATTTCTTAGGTGGTGGTTTGTAATTTTTATTTTGAAGTCCTTGAAGCCAGGTCTACTTCTTAAATGTACAACCCTTCACACAGTGAGACCCCAGGACAGTGAAAGCCCCAGAGAGCAACTGCTATACCAGCACTTAATAGTATTAGTACCATCCAGGGACAAATGTGTAGTCCCTTAAGAAAGAGTATTTTGAACAGGAAAGTGTAACACATATGGGTAGTGCAGAATTTATTTTTCATTTTGATTGCTCGAAACATGCAATTAAAAAGCAGTCTAACCTGTTGGTTCAGAGGGGGCGGGAAAAGCAGGAGTTATTTTTTAATTAAGAGAAAACAGAAATTCTTCAAGGGTATGGCCAGGTAAAAGGTGTTTGTACATTTGATTTCAGAATGGTTTTAATTGACTTGCAAAATGCATTGAGTGTTTGGTCTCAATGTGAACACATAGTGAACACACACACATATAATATATGAGTATATGAGTGTGGGTGTGATTAGCTTTATGAACATCTTTCCATTTCTGCGCCTTGGTTTCTCTTCACTCCTTTCTCCTCCAGATGGCACTATGAAGCAGAAAAGAAAATTACTGTGAAATAATGAGTCCAATGTAAAGTAAAATTGGAAATTGAATTATAGCTGCAGAAAAAGGACAGTAGCCTTGAGGTCCTGATCAGTCTGTACTCTTATCACTTTTGTTTGCTGTTCCATGTGTTAGGTTACTGCCGAGTTAATAACAGTGCTTTAGCAGTTCAAGGCTTAGCAGAATTGTACTGGACATGAAATAAAGCTAAAATGAATTTGTGTCCAATATCATTGACATTAGTGCTCATTACTTCTCTGGTGTAATGCCTCAAACCATCTAAAATCAATTTTAAAGATTAACCGTTATTTTATAAAGAAAATAAAATACATTTCAAACAGCAACAGAGCTGTAAGTGTAGTGTAATCTCATGAACAGTTAGTTACTTGTGTTGTCACTGGTTGGCAGGAAACTTTTGAAGGTGCAGCAAGAGGAGAATCTGTGAAACTAAATGCCATTTGCAGAATTTAATGACTTGGCTTTTTGCTGTGTTACTTGGCATTAGACATGCAAATATTAGAATTGCAGAAATGTGCATTCCCTCATTGTGCCTGGGAAAAACTGTAACTGTAGTTACTCTACAGGAAACTCCAGCACATTATTTTTCTTTTGTTTTTCTCTTGTTTTGGTTTTTTGGGTTTTTTTGTTTGGTTTTTTTTTTTTTTTTTAAGAGAAGTAGAAGGAGAATATTTACTCCCCCAATTGCATAAACTATAAAAGCAGATTTATTGTCTGAAATGATACTTCTGCTTTTTGTTACAATGTTTGTCTTTGTTTGGAATGTGGGTTTATCAAGAGTCAAGGCTGAAATCCTCTTTTAGTGGCTGCTGAATGATGGCTTTTCAAACTGTAATCATGAAGCTGTTGCTGTCAAGGTGTGTGGACCTGTAAATTCTGTTTTGAATCATTTTTGCACAGTCTTTGCTGGCTTTTAGACTACAAAGAAGTTTTCCTGTCTATTAATACATTACACACAGATTTCACAGATGTCTATTAGCTATTAAAACGTCAAGAATTTGGACTGGATTAAAAAGGCTTTCTCTAGGTATGAAAGTGTGCTTATTTTGAACTTCAGCAGAATCTGGTCTTTCTGAGACTCCATTTCACCTGCACCTGGTAGATCATTAGGGTTGTTGGAGACATTTCCTCATTGGAAGGTGTCAGAGTTGGAGTTGTGTGGTTGAGACTGTGTGTGTGTTCACCTAGGCAAGTGAAGTGTGCATGCATACAAGTATCTTGTGGTGTCATGTAGAGATCTCTTACTACTTGTTTTGTCAGATTTTTATAGGCTTGAATGAAGCCAGAAATCCTTTTGTGTGTTTATTAAATGTTACTGTAATGTTGGCTGCTTTAGAGAACAGTTTTCAGAACGTATTTGTGTTTAAAACATTACAGTCCAAACACACCATTAATCTTATTCAAGAGAAGGAACTAATCAGTTACACTTTTCATTTTAGTCAGAGTACCTTTAAAATGCAATATTTCTTTCTGCTCTTACTAGTTCTTACATTAATGTCATCTCTTGTTTCCTGTTGCACGGCAATGACTTTTTTTTGGTAAAAACTGTAACCTAAACGGGTATGAATAGGTAAATACTGACTCTGAGTAGTGTTAATGATATTTAAATAATTTTCTGTGGAGCATTCTTTGGCATGGTCATAGCCTCTGATGTCTTTATTACATGAGTAAAATGACACAAATTTAAAAAGTTTCTTGTTAATCATTCTAGGATTTGCATAGTAAAGAATTCCTTCTTTAAAGAAATGTTGAAGAAAAGTTGCATATCTTTTCTTTAAATATAGTGATGATGATCCTCAATTCTCAGGCCTTGAAAAAGTCTCTCTACAACTTTCTGTGTTACTGGAATGTATTGTATTTTTTTTACTGTCATGTGTTTTAAGTAAATACCCTGCTAAATCAATTTGGAGACTTAATTTAAAATCTATATGAACCAAATTTTAAAACCGGGTTTTGAAAATAATAGCTGGAATTAAATCAAATTTAAGAGTCCCTGAAAACTATCTGCAAGTAAATTAAAATCAGTGTTCAGTATTAACATTTCCATTCTAGCTTAACTATGTGCATATTTGTAACAGTGTAAATAATTTTGGCTAGTGTTGGCTCAGTTGTTGACAGGTATTCCAAAGTCCTGATGTTGCATGTGTATGGAGTCTGTTCTGCTTACTCACTGTCCCTCTACACACTTCTTTATTCCACCAAAACAAACGGTGACACTTGTAATTTTTATAAAAGTTTGGCTATTAAAAAAAAGACCAAATTTTTGTAAGAGTATATGCCTCCAACTGCCTAAAAACCATTAATTGATCCATGTGGTAAAAGCAGATGGTTAAATGGAAGAAATGTCCTTGAAGTTATTCTAATAGCAGATGTGCCTAACTATTAGCTTCATGTTTTTACTCACCTAAAATTCCAAATAATGTAATAAGAAAGTAACACGCACCTAATCATTTTAATATGTTTATTGCCTTCTGTTACTGATTTAGGATTCATCTGAAAACTTTAAAAGCAGGACATCATTCAGAATTTGTTCTGGGAAAACATTTTGGAATATGTGTGTGTGTGTGTGTGTGTGTACAGGTTCCATATAAGCATTTGCCTTTTTTTCTTTTTCCAGGATCCTACAAGATGTATTATTGCTTTCCGATAGTAGGCTTCACCTCTTCTTACAGACTCAGCTAAGCCCAGAAGATATGGAGGCCTGTGTGTCTGGACAGACCAAATACTCTGTTGCTGATGCGATTCACAGTTTCGCCTCTCTGAACAGACGTTTTCCTATAGAAGATGAAGAGAGAAAAAAAGGAAAAAACGATGCAGACTCTGATTCAGAGAGGTGATTTCTGTATATCCTTACTTTCTGAGATTATATATGCATACATACACACGCACATGCTTCACTTTTTTGTTGATGTAATACTAAGATAATGAAAAAATTAATTGACTGAGATTTTATTGAGCTGTGACAGCTCATCATAGAAGTCTTCACACACACCTCCACACTGAATTAATGAATGCAGTAGAAATTCAATTATCTGCATTCTGATTATGTGAATTTCATTTAGTCAGACTTGAATTATTCGCGTTTAAATTATCTTGCTAAAAAAATATCCAACTGCACTCCAAATGGCTAATTAAAAGTCCAAATTTCCTGTCTCTCTTTGTGACTGGAGATAATTAAAGTTCTCCTCTGTTACTCAGGCTTTGAGTGTGTTGTGAAAACCAATTTCCTCTTTTTATTTTTTTTTTTTCTCCCCCCCTCTCCCCTTTTCTGCAGTTCATCCTCCGGGCTCGGACCTAGTGATGACAGCATTTCATGTGGATGTAAAGCAAGCCCAGCTTCTGAAGAATCATGAAAAATCATTCCTGTATTGCTATCTTAAGGACAGTACAGAGCAGTTTCTTCTTTGTTTACTGGTTACGTGTACCTCACAAACAGGGCTGTCTGGTAATGTGTACCTAAAAGACCCATCGTTAATGCAACCATATGTGCTTAGAAAATATTGAAAACAGACCTTGATACTATCTTTTTTGTGATTTTTTTTTTAATGTATCCCAATGCAGGTATACATGTTATGTATTTATGTGTTTGTGACTATTAAAATCTCAGTATTGGGTAAGTCACTCTCTTTGGACACGTGGCAGTTAAAATATTTCCCTCAGTGAGTGCATGTCTCAGATTTGAAAAATAAAGCTAACTTAATTCCTCATCTTAAAAGTAGGTATATCGTATCAAACATATTCAAAGCATCTTTTAGTAATTTGCATCAGAGAAGTTTCATCTTTAGAAGTCATTTGACATTGGTGATGAAATTACATACCCCACCAAGGTACTCACGTTTTAAAGTAGCTCAGCAACATCAGCAAAACAACATTTGTACAAACTATATGCTGCTGACAATTTGAGATATAAATACATCTTCCTCTGGTCCTTCTGTAATGTTTATGGAAAGACTGGTTTTATCATGCGTAAGTACTGAAGGCAAAAATTCTTGAGCATGGTTGCTTAGAAGTTTAGAAATATAAATAAAAATTACATAATTTCTAGGCTTGCTGGAGATTCTCAGCTCCCAGGGAATTATGGATACTCATTCCCAGTGCAAATCCTGGATGAGGTCCATCGAAACTAATGGCTGAATTTTGCATTGAGGTCGCTAGGGCCAGGATTTCACCCAACATCTTTAACTTTAGGCATCTATATTTGAAGATGCTGGTAGAGGTGTTTTAGTTCAGCAGCTGAAACGGGGAGTATCTCCCTCTCTGAAATTATGATAATCACACAGCTCTAACACCCTGCATGGATGTGGCCCTCTCCACTCTCTGTGAGTAACAGGAGCTGCTGATTTCATTGTGGCTATAGTTAACACGTTGGAATATTGACTTTTTCACAAACAAAAGGCAGGCTAGAACACAACTTCTTAACCACCAACACTTATTTTGATTAAACGTCAGTTTTGCTCTTTATTGTTCACAGCAGCTGCATAGTGTCTTGTCCCAGATTCTGTCAAAGGAATATGTTTCACTGTGGTGTTGTATTTATATTTGACATTTAACTGCTATTAAAAAGAGCTAGGGGGTCTGATCACCCTAGCAAAGCTCTCATTAACTTCAGTGCAGTAGTTACCGGCCTAGAAATGGATATAAATACATGCCTTTTTTATTTTTTTCCTTCCTTTTTTAAGAATTCTGTGGTTACTTTCAAAGAAGGAGCATTTTAAACCTGTGAATTACAGAAACAATAGATTATTAAATAGACAGCTAGTAAGGGGTAGTATAAACATGTGTGGGCATGCTTTTTTAAAGCATCCAGCTGGGAATGTGTAATTTTAGAAACAGGTTTTAATAGCCTGAGAATAACATCTCTAAGGTAACTACTTTAAGCCACTGTGTTTTGTTGATGGTAGCACTTTGTAAGATAAATATCCATGTTTCTTTTTGCTCGGTCTTACTGAATTGCACAAATGGATCTATTCACCGTCTCAGCTTGTGTGTGAGTTAGCAGCAACACTATTTTTAGTGTAAAAGTGATAA
>JACBWW010000012.1:5856776-5906776 GCA_020086605.1 Lanius collurio
CGGCCCCGCGCCGGGAGCGCGCTCCGCGTTCGCGGCTCTCCGCGGGGGTGGCGCAGCGTTTTTTGGTTATTTCTGGGTTCTCCTGCTCGCCAGCGGCTCCCCCATCCTTGAGTCCTTCCCGCAGCCGCGCAGCTGTCCACCGGCCGAAACAGGAAGGCGCCCACCGCGCTGGGGATGGGCACAGCCCGTGTAGGGGGGCTGCACCTGCCGCCCCACAGGGGAGCCCTCGCCGCCCCTCACGCACCGGCCCCCGCGGCTCCGCCGTATTTTGAAAATACATGTTACTATTTATTAATAAATTTATTTGTATTTTTATACAAAAGCAATTAGGGCCCAGTGCAGAGCCCAGGCGTGACGTTTGTCGGGCTGGGTGGCAAGCAGGCTGCTCTTAAATGGAGGCCTTTCTGCGGAACAGCAAGATCCAAAAGGCCTGGTGTCACCCAGTTATGTAGGACACAATCTCGCTTGAAAATGCACAATGAATCGGGAAGGATTTATGTAATTAATTGACCAGTCTTAACCTGTTATCATGATGTAAGGAATTTGGAACTCATTAATTTGGGCCCTGACAGATTTCATATTAGAGCTGGCAAATATGGATTGAGCCTCTTATTCTTGTAGCAGCTGGAATTTCCATGACAGTGAGGATTAGTGAAGAAGACCTATTGCTCAAGTCAAACTGCCTCTTTTGTAATCAGCAGCCCTGCTCTGCATTAAAGGGGTAATGGGAAAGAAAAAAAAAAATAAATAAACACAGAGAGGAAAAAAAATAAATTTATTCATGTATGGAGCAGAGTGAGGGAGGGAGAAGAGGGATGTATCCTTGACAGCACAGGCACCAGAGTGGGGTTTTCCCAGCTTTGAGGCAATGAAAATACCACAAAGGTATCAGCCCTGGGGTGATGGAAAGGGAAAGTGCCTGGAGGACAGGTTTGTACCATCGCCATAGGCCTTGTTGTCTCTCGGGCCCACCTTCAGATGGACCCTCCCAGGAGCCACTGATCCCTTGGGGCCTCAGTGTCAGAGGTTCTGGGAACAGGGTCTGGGCTGCCAAGACCTGAAGGGACTTAAGAAGGGTTTGGGTCATGATCCTGTGGAAGGCAGGACTGGGAGGTACTTGTCTTTCAGCCTGGACTGTGACACCCTCCCCTGTGGGGAAAAGGATGCTTAGGGTGGGTGAGAGCTAGGTGCAAGGACAAGGACAGGCCTCCATGCAGCCATGGCAAGGGTGTCTGCACATGATATGCCTCAGCTTCCCCAGTACAAAGACAAAAGTTAGTTAGAAAAGTACTTTTGTCTGCTGGTTTGTGACAACCTCTCTGTTTGGTTTTTCATGGTGCCTGGCTGGGGAGTGCCCTCAACCCATTATCAGTTCTTGGCATTGATGTGGTTGCAATAACATTGAGTGCAGTCTGTATGGAAACGGTCTAGGAGCTTACATTTTCTCTCCTGGCAACCTGTTAATGACTACCCTGGTAGTGAATACAGTTGTTAGAAATGACATTAAAACATTTTCATGAGGCATCATCATATTTCTACCTGCTAAGTGTTTACCTATTCTTGTGATAAATGCCATGCAGAGATGGAGGAGTGTTTTTCCTTTTCTCATTTTTTCCTTGCTTTATGCCATTTGGCAGTTGAACATTTCCCCTTCACAATTGCTTAGATCCACCATTTGCAGCTGTGAGGAGAAGTGAAAAGTCATAAAACAGGGGTATGGACAGTAGAACCACAACTATTTGCAAAAACTGGAAAGCCAGATGCAGATTAAAAATAAAACACAGCTAATAAGGCCTATGTGCCTCTAATCCTCTGCGTATCTTTGACCATATACATATTGGCCTTGATGTCCATCATCATGTTGGGATAATTAATGAATCCTGGCACTACAATGTGAGTATTCAGTCCTAAATTTGGGGAAGTAATCTGGATCATAGCTTTGATCTCCTTGATGTAAAAAACCAAACCAAACCAACAAAAAACCCCCAACAAACCAAAACAAACAGAAAAACCCCAGACCAACTGATTGCAATTTGATTATTCTCCTTCAAAGAATGTATTTTGTCTTACTATCTCCTGATCACACGTGTCAACTATCTCCCATTTTCCCAAAAGTAGGGAATAATTTGTCTTTTATGACAGTATACCCAACTCAACCATTGTCTCACTCAGTTTATCTTTGCTTTTCCAATGATCAGGAGCAGCAAACCACCCAGGTACTGCTGCAGATACAGGTTTTGTTCAAATGTTCCTCTTGTTAAAATGTTGATCAGGCACAACTAATTTCCATGTTAAATGTGATGGCATTTATCGTAGTTTAGAATTATTTCAAACAGCAATAACAAACATTTTAAAGTTTAAATGGATACTGTAATTACAAGTATTTGCATGTTCTCTGATTTCTTCCCATGGTTATAGGTAAAATATGCCTGAGTGGTAGAACTTTCCTGTGATGCTCATGATTTTGAGTGCTTGCAAAATTACTTCTAGTGTTTACTCCTTTACTCCTTTTTTTACATTTTTTCTTTTTTTTTTATTTTTTTTTATTTTTTTGCTTGTAGATAAGAAAACAGTCATCAGATGAGATGAATATATTTTGGTCAGATTTTTACACTATTTTTATTCTCTGATGGTTAATCAGAAAGCCAGGAAAAAAAAATTTACAGAAAAAAGCCCCACAGTTAAGCCTTCTGAGCGAGAATATATTTGCTTCAGATATTTTGTAAGTTACAACAATACCAGAGGACTGTTTTAGTTTTTGTGCAAATACTAAATGAAATTTCACAGTAAAAGTGGTTTAAGATGTATCAAGCACTGATTCAGTTGAAGTCAATGGTAAAAACTTTGTGCTGCTTGTGCTGGGAGTTAAAAAATTCTGTTTTCTGAATGGCACTGAGATTAAAAATGACATTCTTGCTGGCACCAATAGGTGGCCTTTTTGAATGCACTGTAGTAAATTTTTTCCTGGCAACAGAAAAAGATTTGCTTTGAAGTACAGAATGTCTTAAAAGAGTCATTTTCAAATACAGGGATTTTTTTGTTTGTTTCTGGAAGACAGTAGAGAGATTATTTTATGGATTTATTTCCTATTTTTGGTGTACTTATGTTAAGTCATGAGTCTTCATAGGCTCATAGAATGGGTTGGGTTGGAAGAGGCATTAAAGCTCCAATCCCCCTGCCATGGGTAGGGACACCTCCACCTAAACCAGGTTGCTCAAAGCCCCTTCGAACCTGGCCTTAAAACTCCCATGGATGGGTTGTCAACAGCTTCTCTGGGTAACCTATTCCAGTGTTTCACCAACCTCACAGTAAAGAATATCTTCCTTATATCTAACCTTAACCCACCCTCTTTAAAGCCATTTCCTTTGTCCTATGTGATCAATAATAGTGATGATAAAGTGGACTACAAAGTCTATCCTTTCTTTTTTCATGTTCATACTTTCAAAATGCCATATATTTCCAATTTCTAAGACCTCTCATAAGTTCTTATTTCCTGTTACTTCACAGTTAATGAAAATGGTTTCAAAAGAACAGTATCTCCTTGTGCTTCAGAAAGGGAGTACTTGTGATTTTTCTGAAGTCACTCCTCTGAGGCAAGCTTGGAAATCTTGGGGGGTTTTTTATTTCCTATATAAGCAATGCATTCTTAAAAGGTTTCTGCAAGGAAAAGGCAGTCAGCAGCTATAGGTGGCTAAGCCTCTTAAAAGCCTGGGTCAGATGAGGGTGTTAAAAACCTGAAAATGCAGCACTGAGCTCTTTGTAACACTCCTCACTTAGGCCTGGATGAGGCATTTTAGCAGCTCATTTTCTGACCTATGCATTTCTGGACCCATTATTACTTTTTGGAGTTGGTTGGCTTATTCTAAATTTTGGGCTTGTGTTTCTATCCCTGGGTGGGGATAAAACCAACCACTGTAGGGCTGAGAGCTGGGCAGGTCTCCTTGGCACCACTCTATTTCTGTCTTGTCCTTGCAGTTTACTTTCAGCATTTGCTGCTGGCCCCTATCTGAGTGCAGATTCAGAGTCACAGGACTGTGGTTTGACCCAGTTCTTGCTTTGCTTGAAGGCAATGGCTGTCAGGCAGTAACACAGAACTTGGTCTGGACCCAGCACTCATCCCATGAAATTGGGCTTTAATTAGACTCCTCAGTGTGGGACAGGAGTTCACCTGCAATGTTCAGGGTTCCTGTGTTCCCATTTGTGTCTGCACAACATTTTTTACTTTTGATGGTCATTTGAGGGCTTTGTGTGTTGAATTATGAGACTGAAGCACTAAAAGTGTGGGGAGAGCTTTTCTTAGAAGCTGATATTGAGCTAGGGAGTTTTGTTCCTAAACAAATTTAGTTGCTCTAAATTCTCAAGGATGAAGAAGCCCATCACTCCCCTGATGTACAAGAGCCTTGGAAGACCTGGTCCTAGGACAGAAAAGAAACTGTGTTAATGTCCACCTTGGGACATTCTTGTAGCCCCAAGAAATAACTTTGTTGGAAGAGTAACTTGTTTGTATAAGATTGCTTCTTATTTTTTTGCCAAGAAATGCCCTCTAAGTGCTGCTTATATGAATCTTTTATTTTATTACTATTTCCTGCTCTCTAAAAGGCTCAAGACTCTTGCTGCATCTAATGATCTAAGGCATTGGGAGAGGAGGTGGGATATGAGTGTCTGTCCATAAAAATGCTGCCAATTTGGTCACACACAAAAAGAAGTCTGAAAGCAGGTTCAGCTCCTGGATAGTTTGAGTTTTGCTGGGAAATCAACGTCCACCTTGGTACCAGAGTCTACACATCATGGGCTGGATATAGGAAGTTAATAATTTGTCTGTGTTTATGATAAAGCTTTCCTGTCCAGAGTCTCAAAGTCTTTTGCGATTAGGAATTAATTCAGCCTTACAATAAACAGGATCTACTATTTTACAGCTGAGGAAACTGAGGAACAGTGAGGTGGCCACAATGATGTACAGGGCATGTCTCTCAGATGAGGGACGAGCAGTGTTCCTCCTGCTGCTGGGCTCCACTGCATTACCTGCTGGGAGGGACAAAGTGCCATGCTCCCTGTGAAAAATCTTACCCCAGCTAGCAGCACAAAGCACTCCAAAGAGGTAGAAGAGGGGTCCCAGGTTTTGACGTTTAACTTGAAACACCTGAAAGGGATTTGCTTTTTCTTCCCAGGACTGTGCACTCTGGCACTGGGCATCTATAGCACTTGAAAATTTTGGGCTTATTATCTTTTGGGTTGCAGCATTCATAAGAGACACATCTATTTTGGAAAAAGAGAGTTACTCGCTCTTCTCACTAATTACAAAAACAGGAGGTGAGAAGAGAGAGGTAATTAGGGTACCTTGTTTAACTTGGTTAAATAAGCAGTACTGACAGGATTTTCTCTGAGGGACACTTGCAGAAGTGCTGCGGTCTTGTTGATATTAGATGGTGTTATCATTGGAACTGGACTGAAGGAAGCAGAGCTGATGTTGACTAAAAAGTATAGGAAAGATTGATTTTGGCCAGATCTTTCAGTCTTTACTCGTTCATCCATGACACTAATTATTAAAACAATTTGGGACTGCTAGCATGAGTAAAGACCATTGGTGTTAAGTGACTACTGCAAACTTCTTTTTCCAAAGATGTGTTGCCTGTTCAGCTGATTTCAGCAGACCTCCTCTCCATGTGAGTTTATTTTTCTGGTGGGATATATGACCTGGCCTTTCATAAGTAAAAACTATACTGAAAAGATTGACATAAAATGCAAGCATTATATGTAAATACAATTTTCTAGATTACAACAACCCCTTTAATTAAATCCAAGCAGAATATTTTAAGGTTCATATTTTGCTTTCTGACCAGTTGTTTTTTCTTGGGGTGGTGACTGAGACACTTCACCAGAAGGCTCTGCAAGCTTATCCTTAATTCTGTTTTGTTTGTAGAAATGATGATGACTTCTGAGCAGGAGATGAAGACTGTGCCAAGGACAGGGCATTGTGCTGTTCATGGAGCTTTACTGGCTCTTCCCTCCCATTTTGTTCCTTACTAATCACAATGGCTTCCTACAACACATTTATCAGGGCAGGCCACTGTCTGTAAATATGAGAGGTTTTGTCCTTTCCAAAAGCCAGAAGTACAATGTTATCTTTCCTCTTTCCCACAGAAGAGAGACGTTAGGAAATTCCTTGGTTTAGTTTGTCCCTCCTTGTTCCTGGATGATGTTGGAGCCATTGTAAAAAGATGAGGCTTATGTTTCCTTCTGAAGATGGCAAACTCATTGATGCTGTGGATTGATGAGCTGAATGTTCCCTGATGCATTGCATCCTGTAAGAGGAGTATTCTGGGCTACTTCAGGGCTTAGAAGTCCACAAGTAATTTGACTGGTCTGAGAAATGAGTACTTGGTATTTTTCTGGGTACAACACAAGGAAGCAGAGATCTGAATGTTAAATTTAGTGAAACATTATTTGAGGGGACAGATCATGGCAGTGGTGGTGATGTGCTTGCATTAATTCATAATCATCATAACCATAACCCCCTGAAATTTCTTGGAAGACAGGACCCAAATTCCCCTGTGGGAATAGCTCAAGAAGGAGTTCCTCTGGTAGTTCTGTTTCTCTGTCTGCCATAGCAGGGAGGACATGAGGGCCCCTGGCTAAAGCTCTTCTGACACAACAAGGGCTATGGGTGGTGTCAGGGATGTCAGCAGCAGGAGAGTCACCTCTCTTGTTCATGCTCAGTTTTTTTATGCGGTTTTGCCCTACCTACATTTCCCCCCCCAAAAATGGTGCTCTGGAGCCTGCTGAGAAATGTGTGCTGAACTCTGCCACTTGAATGCATGATGGTGTGCAGCTCCCCTGATAGATCTGAGAAGTTCAAGCTTCCCTCTCAGTTATGCAGGTATTAATTCTGTGCACATGCAGAAACTCCACAGACAGAAAAAATATTTTACTTCTCACCAGTCACAGATTAAAAACCAAACCATCCTCACTTACAGAAGTTATCCCCTGGGGTCAGAAGAACCATTTGTGTTAGCAAGAGAGGTGAGACCTCCCAAGATGTGCCAAAATGATCCTGAGATGAAATTGCTCCACTCTTCCCGGGAGGGCCCATAGCATCTTGCAGGGTCGGCCCCATAAATTGTATGTTCTTCAGGGCAAGGACCTTGCCCTCCAATTTGTCTAGCAAGAATGTGTTCGGTGTGCCGTACCACAAATAATAAATAACTGTTTTGGCTGCTGGCTGGGCTTGGTCAGTTCTCCCTCCCGATTCATTTCTTGTTCCGAGATACCAGCAATGCAATTTTACTGGAGTATGTCAGTGCTGGTTTTAGTCCTCTGCTCTTCCCTTGTTCATGGTAAGGCAACTGTCATCTCCTGTCTGCAGCATACTTTACAGCTCTGAGAAAGAATATTAATAAGATTTCCAAAAGGCTTGCTGCCACTCTTGGTGGAAAGGTTTCCTGCAAAGAATATGCAGCAAAACTCCCAGGAGACAGACAGAGGAAACCCTCCCACTGAGAAGAGCTGGTGTCATCCAATTTCATTGTCTCTGTGTCACTGCAACACCCCTGTGACTCTGACACCTTCTCTGTGCTGCCCTAGCTTGTGCAGTTCAATGTAATTTCCTTGGTTGAACATCTTTATTTTAGAATTGTAACAAGGCATTAACTAGTTTCTTTATGCCTAACAGTTGGCTGTTTGCTGTTTAAGTAACAGTCTCTTTCCTGTTCAAGTCAGCTAGATTTTTGCTTTTACCGTTTGATTTTGCATCACATTAAAAAAAAATAAACAACCTTATTTGCCATATTTCCATGCAGGTTAAAGATTTGGGTTGCCAACAGTTCATGTGACAAGGAAACCAGAAATACCCCTCGTCAGTGAGTAACAAACACATGTAGTTCAGCAGTCAAGAAAAGAAGGATGTAGACAGAAGCCCAATATTAGCCGATGAGGCCTGAAGTTTAGTAGATGTGATTCTTCTGGGGGAGCTGGCAGAAGTCGGTGTCACTATGAAATTTCTAGGAGTGCCCTCTGGAAAGCAGTGGGCAGCCCTGCTGTGGTTTCTGAGCTGTATCACTTGCTGCCATTGCACCTAAGCTGGTGCTGGGAGGTCCTGAGTGTGGCTACCCCTGCCCTGCTCTGGCAGGACACTCTGTGGTCCCACTGCCCCTTGCCAGGGGACACCTTCCTCTCCAAGAGCAGCTCTCGCACGGTGCCGCTCTACCAGAGGCACCTTGTCAGGGTGTGCCTGCTATCAGCGATCAGGGGACAGGCTGCCTTTTCCAGGTCTGCTCCTGAGAACACCCCTTAAAGGCAGCCTGGGCATCCTCAGTAAGCCTGTTGACATAAGCAGAGCTGCTTTCTAAATTAAGGGATAAAGTGCAAAGAAAGAAGGCTTTTAATGTAGAAAACTCCTTAATGTTAGTCTTTGAAGAGCTCCCATTAGATGCTGGCAATCTCAAGCCAATCCAGCAGCTGCATTTGTAGGTCTTGACCTTTGTTATTTTTATCTTCTTTGGGTTCAGGAAGACAATTCTTAAATGGAATTAGGAGTGAGCTATGAGCTGGCTTTGTATTTTTAAGCAGATGTTCATCTGCTTGACCAACAGATTTCCGTACTTTTTATTGCTCATTTATGCATCACATAGATATATTTATATAGTTGAACAATCATAATACTTTAGAAAGTTTGACTAATATATCAATTGCATTATCCAGACATAAATTTTCATATGGAACAGTGATATTGCTTTGTGTATTCAAATATATCCCTAACTACTGCATAAGGCACACTGAGGTTTCGTTTCATTTTGTTTTCAGATTGAAACCAGGAAGCTAATGTACATGAGTTGGCCTGTTCTGAATCTTTGTCATCTTAGACAGCCCTGCTTATTGCCAGCTCATTTCACAGAGATCTATTTCAAATCAACTCATAAATTATTAATAGTACATGTGTAGGTCAGAGAGATGCTAACCCTGACAATCACACCCTAATATTCTCTCTTTAGCATCAGAAATAAGAAAGGAGATGTGAATAATCAATATTCAACAACCATGGTACATCTCATACAGATATGGTATATGCACTTAGAAAAAAAAAAGCCCACATCTTTGCAAAACCTGTCAGGCTGGCATTAATCTTGCATGATGAATAATGTGGCAATCTATGAATTTTTAACACCTTTAAAATGATAAAATTGTGGAATGTGATATCCCAAAGTAAATTTGTTCAAATTGGAGAATATTTTTGATCAAATGGAGATATTGAATAATGTGTAGAGAAATATCAATTTAAATTGCACAGCAGGCAAGACAGTTTGTACGGGTTTGTGACTGGGAGCAGCTTTCCGTCACAAATAATTCGCCGGCAGATTTAATTATAACTCAAAGCTTAAGCAGTAACTCTTCTGAGAAGAGCCCTAACTCCAGAGGCCCTGAGCAGTTCCCGGGGCTCTCTGGCAGCACAGGAAAGGCCACACAGTTCCTTGCCTTGCCTGGTTCCTGCTGTGCAATGCACTCTACAGAAAACCCCACCAAGCCCGGAGCAGGACACTTCCAGAGAGGATGTAACACAGCAGCAGAAAGGGGCAGGAGCAGAACTTTGCCCTTTATTTGCAGCAGGGCTCCCCAGTGAGCAAGATCAGGCCCTTGCTCAGCTGATTGTGCTTGGTGGGAGAGGCCAAGTTCAGGTTTTCAGTCTGGAGAAAAATGAACCCCTAATACATAGAAAATAAGGGGATGGATGCTGTCCTGCTTGAAGTTCAGTACAAATTTGTTGTTGACATTGATGGGGACAGAATCAGACTTTACATTTGAAGTCACCTCTCTCTGACAAACTGTCTGACAAACACTAAACCAAAATGCTTCATTTAGAAACTGTCAAAAGGGAATTACTAACCTTTTATACTTATTAAAATTGCTATATGTGGTCCTGTAAAGGGACTAGAGAGCAGCTGGACATTTTAATTTCCACTCTATGCAAAATAAAAATGACACTCAAGAACCTTATGTATTTTTTTTTATTACTTCTAATGAAAGCATTTTATTTTATTCCATTTTTATTGAACAGAAAATAAAATGTGTTTGTTTCCCCAGATTTGAGGAGAATTAACATGTATCTGATTGTTAATATTTGATCCTTCTTTAATTATTTATGGTATCAAGGAATGAATCTGTCAAGTAAATAATGAAATGCGTACATGCAGCATATGTAATTAGGTTAGGTGCATAAATCCAAAGTGTTCACTTTATAGTTGTCAGTGCAAAATTTATTAATAATGAGAAATGCTAAGTGAGGAAAATTCCTAACAGTCTACTCATTAGTGTAGGTTAGAGCAGTTGCTGAAAAGGAAAGTTATCATTCCTCTCTTACTGTATTTCATCATTTCAGAATGTTAGTAAATTGTTACATATTTTCCTCATCTCTGTTTTAAATGTATAATAAGAGCAGTCTTTAAGTTATGCTGGGAAGGTGCACTTTGTCATCACTCTGCAAACAGACAGCTTTATGTAGTTTAAAGCCAATGTTATACCCCAATTTTGCTTTCCTTAGGACACAGGAGTTCCCAAGTGTTTAAAAGGGATGAACTTCACTGTATTTATCCCCTGGCATTTTAGGACTGAAGGTGATGAATGAGTGCTTATGCACAAGCACAAATATGACTGTATATTTGTCAGAGGGGTAGGACCCAGGCAGGACAAAACGGTGGGTGATACAGTCTGTGTTTGCTCATGTTGTGTGTCACATCCTGCCTTAGCAAAAGTCACATAGACACAATCTTCACACAATGCATGTCTGCCTAGGGCACGCATGTATTAGAAAAGCTCAGCTTTTAGAAGTCCAAGTTTGCAGCCAGGTGTAACAACCACAAGACCACCTATTTCACATGGAGTGGTGCATCTGAGTGCTTCTTGGGCCATGTGTGAGTTGGTCCACACAAACACAAATCTTAATCTATTGCCAAGGGCAGTGACCTGAGCAAGGAGCTGTGTGGCTGTGCCTGGACCCAGGAGTATACAAGCCAGCTAATAGGCTTTAAGAGTGGGGCTATCTCCCATGTTTCTCTTATCAGCCCTTCACCTTAGCTTGCTATCAAGTTGTTTCTGCTTTTTGCAAATTAAGGGAAAAACGGTTCTAGTTAATAAAAAACAAAACAAAATTAATCTGTGAGTTTATGCCTTCTGGGGTCTGAGAAAAATGTGTGAGAGAGATGAAACACCTGTTTGAGACAGAGAATTGTCATTGTGAGACCACAAAAAATCTTCCTCAATCCCAAAAGGTATTTTTCAGAGCTCCCTCTCTGAAAGAATATTTGATTGCTAAATGCATATTTAAAACAATATTTCAATATCATTTTGAAGCTTATCATTATCACAAGCACTTCATGGGCTAATTCTCTATATCCAAAGATAGGCATTCACCCCAGCTCACTTTTGCTGTGGAAAATTAGATATCTAGTCTGAATTAGTCATCTGGGTTCCCTTTGCAGTCATTGAGATTCAACCCAGTCTGAAACTGGTGCTTGAGGCTAAGCCTAAGTTACAGGAGGTGAATTACTCTCTGGAGACATCGGCTCTCTTCTTGGGATGCAGAAAGCTGATACTGGAAGCCTAACTTTTAGTCAATAAATGAGATGAGCTGAATCCCACACTATGCAGCTGGCTCTGATTTCTGCTGGGGATCTTTAAGAAAAGGTCATCAAATGATGACCCTAAGGTAGTTGAAGCTCTGGGAGACTGACCACACAACCATAGCAAAATGCTTATGCTGGCTGTGCCTAATTTTTCCAAAACATTAAAATAAAGAGGACTGGATTTGCTGATCAGCAGAGGCTGACCTAAGTCTGGGTTATCACTGAGAGCCCCCAGTCTGAAGCTGCATAGCTATATCCATATCCCTCACTTCTGCTGGCCTCAGCATCCACACAGCGCAGCAGGCAGCTGCTTTGAGAGCTGAATTGGCTGAGCACAAGTCTTTGGGGGGTGTCACAGTGTAACTTTTCATTTTTAGAGATCTAGCTGACCATGCAGCCCCACAGTCACTAGTGCTGGCACAAGGGAGAAAGATGGAAAGGCAGTGATTGCCGATGTTGTAAGGTGGCAGTGCAAAAGCAAACAGATTGTGAAATTGAACCCAGAGTAAAAGGATGCTGACAGCCATTCATTAAATTTTGTATCACGCTGTTAGATTTTAATCACAACATTTTGGATCAGAATCACAAATCCTCTTATCTGCCATAAGAACTTCTTTCAAGCTTAACATTTTTATGCTCCATGTAGGATGCAACAATATTCATCTCTGCTAGTCAAGCTTAGAAATGCATTAAACTGTCCAACCAGAAAATCAGGAACAGGCATTTAGTGATGCAAAATGGTCATTCTGCAACCTAATGCCTAAGGGACAGATCAGTCATCACAGACTCCCACTTCTGTCTGAAAAGACCAATTAGGTGACTCTGTCTATTCAACTATCAATACAGGATTGTTCCCAACAGTATATTCCCCTGTGCTTTATCCACTCTAATTTTAAATTACTCAAGTGCCAAGACTTCTATCACTTCCCTGGGGTGACCACTGCACAATCGAAGGCCTCACTGTGAGGAAATGTTTCCTGATATTCTGCCACAATTTTCCTATGCTTAGACTCATGCATTTTCACCTAGTTACAGGGTCTTGAACAGCTCTGCCTTCTTTTATAGCCACAGTATTGCAAAACATAATGACAGTTGCAACCCCCCGCTTTTTTTTTTTTTTGGTATAATGATCCCTAGACAGTAAACATATAAAGGAAAAGTCAATTATTTCAATCACTGGTTATCATTATTGGTGGTGTGCCAGTGCTGAGTTGCCCTGGTCATTCCACACTGAACAAAGTTGCTCCAAGAGGCAGAGTTTTCTGCACACATACTTTGAGAAAGAACGATAAAGGCTGAACAAAAGAAAGTCTAGGGAAAAAACCCACCGGCTTCAGGTGTTGTATACTACTGTGGAAACAGGAGTTTGCTACTCAAACATTTGAGTCCCCAAATAATTAGGATAAAGCTTCTCACAAGAAGAGCTTAAGACTTACTCTGTATTTCCAGGTTTTGGTATGTAGGTAAATGTTAGAGCCCAGTGGGTTGTGACTGGTTCAGGCAAGAGGCAGCTGAACTGTACTACAACCCAGGGCTCTCAGGCAGTCTCAGGTGCCCTTGCTCCAGGAAATAAGGCTTGGATGCATCTTGTACAGCAGGAAAAGACTTATCTCCCAATATCTTGGGCAAATGAATGGCAGACCTCCTCCTAAATAGTCCCTTCATGCTCAATAAAGGGGCAAAAATATTATGTTCCAGCTCCTTTTGTCTGTACCAATGCCACCCTGAATTTTGTGTCAGGTGTATTCATAATGAGCTTTCCCAAAATCGTTGCAGGCCTGCTTTAGGTAGCATTTATTCTTGAATTTTTTCCCCCACACAGTGAGTGTCGTATAGTCAAACTGTTCATCTGTTTTATCAGACAAGCAGAACTGGAAGTCTGATATCTTTTAAAAAAAGATACAGTTCTCTGATTAACTGAAGAGTAATAGCATGAAATTCTAGTCTCCAATAAGTAACATATTGATGCTTATGTCTAATTTAATCAGCATCAGGGGGGACGGGGGTGCCCATTCCTTCACCATTAGTTATACAGCAGTTCAAGGTGATAAATCCTATCTGCAGAATGATATTCCGTCGACATTTCTATAATATTAATTAGATCATTGTGTCAGGCTGTAGGAAATTTGCTTAACATTCATTAGAAATTTCTTACAGATAGGTAGGCATCCCTCCCTCCTTCTCCCCTTGCTTTCTTTCTTCTGTGATTGACAGATGAGGTCAAGCCGGAGACAGCCCCCCTTCTCTCCCCGTGCCTGAAGAGCCAGGTCACCGGACTCCATAATGCATGGGGAGTGGGAGGGGAGGATTATGCCTTGAAGAGATATCCTATTAAATTGGACAAAAGCTTGTCTGCCTCCAGGCTCCATTGCCAGGTCTTTTCAGCCTGCAGCCAGCACGCAGAACGCAGGCGAGTGTACAACGCAAAAGCCATTTGCATTACCCTGCAGTCATTTTTATATGTGGAGGTAATGAAGTTGTCAGCGGAGCCTCGAGTGTGGCAGAGCCTGATATTCAAATAGACCTGCCAGCTCTCCCCTCTCCTCGCCACCGCCCTCTGCTCCCCGCTCTCCCCCCATCCCCACAGCTGATCTACTGACTCCCTGGATTACTGCTTCGCTGGTTCCCTGGCTCCAACTGTGCTTGCACTCTTGCCCCTGTCAAACGCTTTTGTTTCCAAGTCAGGGAGCAGCAGCCCCAGCCTGGCTGCACACCGCTGCCCACACTCCCGCACTGCCCATGCACATGGGGTGTCATGGGCTGACTGAAGCCCAAGCCTGCAGCAGCAGTCCTGACAAGCTTGCAGGGAAAGCCCTTAAGACACTACATTAATCCCAGGCTGAACGTCTGGGGCACTTTGTTGAGGTCAAACAGAAGAGAAAGGTTTCGCATTTCTGTAAATCTTTGAAGTGAAGTAGCATGTTTGTGCTTGGTGTGCCCACCATGCCCTTTTGCTGTGGAGCAGCAGAACGTGGTGCAAATTGTGCGTGCAGCTGGGAGAGAGGCAGAAACTAAGTGGTTCCCAGCACTCATGTTCACCAGTGTCCAGGGGATGCTGGCAAAGGGAATTGCAGAAATACCTTGTCCTCATAAAAGGAACCACAGGATCATAAATAACAAGGCAGTCAGAACTGGCCTTTGGTAAATTTTACATCCATTTTAGGAGGAAAATAATTTTAAAATTCCCTGTGGCAAAGCTGCCTGGTAAGCAAAAGGTCTGGATCAACCCCATTAGCCTTGGAAACTAGCTTTTACTAAATATGGGGCTAGGCTGTCAGCTGGTGTTAATTGGCGCAAACCTACTGAAGTCAATGGAATGACAGTGATTTATACCAGGATGAAGTCTTGGGGGATGGATACTTAACAGGAAGGCTGTCTTTTCTCCGTTTTCAATAACTGGACCCACTTGTGGTCACAAATCATAGCTTCTAGGCTTGATGGGCAGATGTCACTAGGTAGATAGGCATCTGCAGGTTGTCAAATACACGTTGCAAAATGGAAAAGCATTAAAAAAAATTCATCACCCTGGTAAATATTTAGCTGCCTCAATAGTCTCATTTTTGGATCAGCAACTCATTCATTATTTGCAGAAAAGGATACTTTCTGTGCTCTTATGAAAATGATCAATGATCCTTTAGCACAGAAGGCCCCTGGGATTAATTTATTTTGTAAGCAGTGTGCTAAAAAGACTGGTTCAAGCATTTTTTAAAAACTTACAGGAGGGTCAAAACCACAAAGGTTTCAGCAGCAGCATTTTTTGGCCTTTGTTCTTACACTGAGATCTTGAAAGATTCCCTAGAACCCCAGCAAGCTACAAATTTTCATGGCATGATCCATCATTGTGCCAATGGAATTCATATGCCTTCAGGAGCTCCTTTTGGATAACCTGAAATTTATTTAAGAAAGTGAACTTTATGTTTACAGTTCAACAGTTAGCCTACAAGAATTTCCCAAATACAGGGCTACTCTAAATGCACCAACCTGCAGATTAAAGGCTCCCTGAGTATAAATTGGCATGATGCACTGTAAATGATTCACAAATGGAGGAGTCCCTAAGTGTGCATTGACTCGCTACACCATAACGTCTCCTACAGAGATTTTACAGCATCGTATGCCAATGATCCATGGATTAAGGGCTCCCTAAGTGCACATTGACACCATAGACTGGAGCTGTTTTGGTCTATCGTGTCAATGATCCAGTGATAATGACAGTGTCTTGTGCAGATCCACTGAGACCAGAGTTGTTGTGGTTCCTAATGGAAAAGCCAAAATTGTCCCACTTAAGTCATATTGACTATTTTGGGTGCTACAGGAACATGGACAAAGTTTTCCCAATGTTTTCCTCCTTCATAGCAGTTGAGGAATGTCTTCAGCAGTGCAGTTCTGTAGTCTAGGTGGCTTCTGTTTGGGTATGTACATGCATATACAGGTTCATAGAAAAAAACACGGACAAGTGCAGTCTTATACATTTCATATGTATAAATCTTTCTTCATAGAGAGGCAGACTCCCACTAAAATTTTGTCACTGAGCATACCAAGGCTCAAACTGAGGGAGAGTCATTCTAGATACAGATCGACTTCATATGTGAAAGAGCATAGTTGTCCCTGCTGTAGAGCAGGATGGGGAGGGGAAATGAGGACCCAAACCTATATATTACCAAGTTATTCTGCTTACTTGCATCTCAGAAAATGCCTCTCCAACAGTTGTAAACCTCCCCTTAAACAAATGGGAAAATTGGAAAGTAACAAGTTTAATGTGGTAAACCTGTGACCACAGTGCAACTATGACCAAAATACAGCCTAATATGTCTCAAACCCAACAGCAGTGATTTGACACATTGAAAATAATATTGTCTAGTCCTTGTGCTGTTTCTGTGGAGACAGGAGAGAAGAAGTCAGGAAGACAGAGACAGGTAAGAAGAGAGTGTTAGCAAGTGTTTATCATCCAGAAATTTTCTAGCATTTGCAGCATCCTGGGTCAGCATTTTCACCTTCAGTTACTCAAGCTTTAGAATTGCTAGGGTGGAGGAAAAGTTAAGATATCAAAAAATCGTGTTGCAAATGAAAAAGCAGGAGAGGCAGAGTAAAAAAAACATTAAAAAAAACTATTTGAGAGGATTGAAACAAAAATAAAAATTTTTAAACATACAATTAAAACTGGAGTTCCATCAACCTCCACAGACGATTCTTCCTGTTCTTCTGTTTCTTCTCTCAGAAGAAACTCATAATATTCTGAATACATTGAATTGAAAAAAGGGAGAAAGCCTTTGACTGTGATTACAATATAAACAAATACATTCTAGACTGACAATTGGATCCTTTGATGAAAGATTGCTTATAGGTACATGATATTGGCTTTTCAGGTCCACTGACATTCATTATAAAAATTTCCATTATGATATACCATTTTCTGAAATGTTTAAAATCCTTGACTCCTGAGAGTCAGGAGAAAAGGTTCATATTAAGAATATTAAGAGTATTTCCATCTTCTGCATAATATTAACAGAAAGTGAAGTCTGGCCTCCATTTTATCTTCAGAGGTAAAATACATGCTACTGAAAAAAATGAGAAAAAACTCTTTAAGAAAAATGAGAAAAGTCCAGGGATCATCACTGATGTTTGGTAGCTGGAATCCCAAATAGCTTTTACTGTTTATATTCCTGAAATTACAAATTTCATAAAGTTTACAATTTAATGAAAGATATCGCTTTATCGGAAGCATACATACAACTACTTTAATCATGTTTAAGAGGATGAATTACTTTATTTTATAATGTATGAAGGAAAAGTTTCCCTTCCCAGGATATTACTAGCTGATTTTCAGAGGTGAACTACTCTAGTCTACACATTCCTAGAAATTCCCTTTCCATGAAGGTCTGACAACTTTTGAGGACTGGTATAGAGATTTTGAGAAACAGAAATTATCACAAACATTCAGCTTGTTAATGGTTCATTTCAAGAAATACAAAACAAAAAAGATTATAAGCAGTTGTCCAACCAAATTCTCTCTCTGCCCTAGAAAGTCAACTGGCAGATGTTATTTAGTGCTAAGGTAGTGACAACTGCGACCCCAGCTTGGACAGCAAAGTACAGATGCAGTAGGAATTCAGGGTATTGAGTGATCTGGTTTGGGCTGCAGGCTGGCACTCCACACAGTTTGCAGAAGGCAGAAGTAAAGGGGACACGTCCTAAAGAAGTACTGGGAATACTGAAGAATCATGTAGTCTTCAAAAATGGAACTGTATCTTTGGAAATGTTCTTCATAACACCTATCTTTGACTTCTTCACAATCTACCTTCACACAGAGGCTTCAGAAGCTCATCTCAGCTTATAACTGATTATGCCAAACTGATTATGCTAGAGATCCCAGCTGCTGGGGTGATGTTCTTGTTTAAGGAGAAACCCTGGGACTTGATTCCAGGTGAGACAAATAATTACTTTCTTTATTTCTAATGCAAACATGCCTAGCACACTGTGTATGTATATATATTGTGGATTCACCCATTTAGATAATTATAAAGATTTTTTCTGCTCCTTTCACAAATCTTAGCACCATTTTTAGCTAATCTTCCTCTTCACTCCTTTGCTTGTAAATACATGCATCATGCAATTGCAGTATCAAAAAGAAAAAGAAACAATGCCCACAGTATTTAGTACTTAAAAAGTAATTGTATAATTGTTTTGATAAGCTAACCAGAATGAGCCTCCTGCATATCTTGCTCTGAGGCACTTTTGCTAAACCCTGGTGTATATAGAAATGAGCTAAGAATCTCACCCAAGCTGACTAAACTACAAGGAGTCATTATAATCACGTTCAGTGGGGCTGGGGTAAAGCGTAACAAATGGTACCTGTTTCTGTAAAGAAAGATGAAGAGTGTAGGCAAAAGTAAGGCATACTTCTAAATTCCTATTTTCTCCCCAGGCGTATAAATATTTTAATATTTTTAGCTGTGGATAGTTAGTTGTGCTTTGTCTACCTGTACAGGTAAAGCCACCCAACAGTAGTGGATGTGCAGGACAAAACATTCAATGCTGACCACATGCTTTAAGTTCTTTGGGCTTTTACTTGTGATGAACTCTAGCCTGACCTTCGGTCCACCGCAACGTGACCCCTATGACTGAAACCTAGAAGCAGCTAGAGTGTATCAGGTACACTCCCGGAGCTCATCTTCTGGTTTGTTTTCCTCCAAAATTAATTTTGGTGGTCCAAGACTGTTTTGCATCATGACCCAATATGAAGTAATTGGGGACAGTCAAGAGAATTTTGCTTCTTCTTCTGCAGGCCCCTGCTACAACCTGAAGTGCTGCCAATGATGAGCCCTTTAAGTGTCATTCAGCCCTCTTCCAGCTGAATCTCAACATAAGCTCCAGTATTTTATCTCAGTGTAGTGCACAGTCTGTGTTGCTCAGCACAGCCCCCAGAATACTGCTCACAGAATACCAGCACCTGCACGCCACCAGCTCTGCACACCTGGGTGCATGATACACTTGAAAACCCTTCTGGGTTATGGTATCCCTAGGACCTACTTGCTTTCCACATCGATCTGCCATGGCCCTTACCTTCTGCTATAGTCCAGAGAGTTTATTCCCAGTAAGAGATCTATGAATATGCACAGAAATTTTTCCAGCAAGTTCCTGCTTTTCTGAAAGCGTTCCATGAGAGATGCTTGGTGTGCCTTCAGTAGCACCCTGTAATGTCTGAACAGGGCTGAATCTGTCCTCATCAGTAGCCGTGGGAATGGCCACTGTCTATCTCCTGCCAAGGTTGCTCCTACATATGCTACACACTTCAGAAAATTTGAGAGAGAATACTGCTTTTCTTTGCAATATTAATGGGAAATGATGCAGAAGTGTAAAACCTAGCATGGATCTGGTGCAGCCTATTCAGAAGTTGAAAGGCTGGAATAATAACTATATTATCTCTCCTTCTTGAGAAACCTAACCAATGCCAGTTACTACTGTGCTCAAAATCATGCTGCAAATTAGAGCCCCAGCTCTCAAGCTGTTAAAGAATGAAAGAATATGGCCACAGTCCTGATATATGTGGAGGAATTGAAAGTCCAAATAGGAAATAGATGGAGAAATGAAGGGAAAAGGAAAAGTTCTTGGTTGATTTCAGGTTGGCAATCAGGATATAAGTGGATCTGAGAGAGTCAGGTCAGGGAAGGATCTGAGGCTCATTTTTCCACTAAAGTGAGGAAAAAGAAAGGGAAAAGATTGGGCACTAAGGAAAGAATGCAAGAAATCCATCTGTGCCTCAGAAGTGTTGGGTTGTTTTTTTTTTTTCTCACATGGTAAGACCCACTTTTCATTGGGTGTCTGGAAAGAAGAGCTCCCCGGGGTCTGGGGACACCTGACACACTCTGGGATAAAGCTGCATGAGATTTGTATGAAGATAGATGGGGTGAAACTCAGTTATCAATACATGGTTGCCTCCTTCCATTGGAGATGTCCTTAGCCACTTCAGGGGTCTGTTCAGGCTGGGTGGGGTGACACCTCAGGATCTGTGGAAGACGTGTGCCCATCCATAGTGGCAGCTGAAGCCTATCCCAGCTGTCCAAGGTGCATCTCAGGTGACATCAGCCCCCTTGTCTAGGTAACAGATTCAATCCCATAAAAAATGTGCATCTTGTTGCAAAACTGGTGCTTTGCATGTGCAATTTATAGCTGTCCTGAGAACCTTTAAGTCCTGTGCACATGCCTGAGATAAATATACCCTGAAAAATGTCCTTATTTTTTTTTTTTTTTTAACTTCCAGATTTTGACATTTGTACCCTTAGTATTTAATTTTGAGATGAAAGGAACCTGGCTTCTTTATACAGATAAAAACTACACTAAACTTTTCCTTTATGAAAGATCTTTCAAACATTAGCTGAATAATTTTTGTCCATTTGACCATCTGAGTAATTACTTTAGAATGCCCTCTCCTGTACTGCTTTGCTAGCAGTCAGACTTCTGTAATAAAATATTATGTTCAAAATATATTTTAGAAGAAAGGTATATAATCCTATTAATGGATTTCTTTAAATTCTCTATATGTGTTTGGCAATGAAATAAGCATATCTGTAGCAATATCTAAAGTTCTGCTTCAGGATTTATGCACTCTTAATGGATGGAGATTATTTCTTTCGATAATATAAATATCCCAAAGATTTAATGAAGCCATAAAGACATTCATTAGACTTCTGTAATTAGAATTATAGCTACAAAGGCTTCAGAGTGCTAAATATACATGCAGTACTTAATTTTTTCAAGTTTTGGGTAAACAGCTTTTGTCCAGGGGAAGAATGCAGAGCTGTGGAGGAGGAATTAACCTCCAAACTGTTGAGAGGGCTCTGAGTGTCACCTCCTCTCAAACTGGGCAAATAGCCCATGAAACTACATTTTTGGAGACCAGCTCCTCCAGACTACCTGCAGCCTTCCAAGGTCCTCTCTTTGGGGCTGCTGTGGAGCAGGCCCCAACCAAATGTCGCCTCCAGCTTGCAGCAAAGGCTCAGATATATCTCTCATTTCCCAGCCTGTTGTTTTCATCATGTCACATGAGGATCACAGATATGTTTTGGAAATTGCTTGGAGGCCTCACACAACTGTGTAAATGTTGGGGCTGAATCTGGCCCTGACTTCTCACTGTAAGTGGAGCAAGGTAATACTTTTTAATGTCGCAAATCCAGTAATTTCTCCAATTCTGGGTTTGCTCAGGCCACTTCACTCTCATGCAAATGTTTTCTCTGTTTTCTATGCAAAGAACAGCAATGACACAGAGCCCAGTGATGACGTCTCGGAATCCAATCAGAAAACCTGCATAAAGATGAAAGGTCTTACCAACAAGAAGTGAGCTTGCTAAACTACACCTTTCAATGAATTCAGACAAAACTGAAAAATGTTGTTGATATCAGATCCTTAGGCTGATTACTGAAGCGTTCGATTTTTCAGCATGTCAATTCATCACTGTCTACCTGGTTATATTTAACACTTTCTCCTGTTTCCATCCTGCCTGCTGAGATAGGCAATCTCTGTCACACGGTATCTGCTTCACCAGAAGGTCAATAGACCATTGTGGAGGCCCATGAGTCCTGTTCCCAAGTCACCTTGATTGTCTTCACAATATTGCTGACGGCAGGTGGAGCTTCCATGTCTTGTGGCATCTAAAATATTAATGAGATTAGAGCTTCCATCCTTCAAACAGTTCAGTGCTTCCTTTTCAGTGCTTTGCAGTTGTGCATCCAGTCCATGGAATGCAAAACCTCTGCACCGATGGTTGCTGGCCTGTGCTGGTATTGCCAAAACTGGTTACACTGGTGTTCATTTTGTTTGAGACAAAGTGCATTTTAAGATGCATTTAAGTTTCAGACTTTGCATTTTAAGATAGCCATAAGTTCATTTTTTTTGTGGAAGATAATAAGATTTGGATAATTCAGTGTGGAGCTGAGAGGTTTGGATGTACATGCAGAGTTTATGTTCAGTTACAGCTTATCAGTCCTGGCCAGATCATGCAAAATATACATAAGGAAATGGTGGGTCACAACTTCCATGTACATTAGCCTGCTTTTGGGATTATTTGGGAGGAGTTCTTAGGCTTCCTCAACTCAAGCCTGACAGAGGCTACCTGAGGTACCAGAACTGTGGTGTGAGACTGATGAGGATTAAACAACCTTCTCTTCTGTTATTTCATTGTCAACGAGGGGACAGAGCAGCTGCACAACCTTTTAGGTTGCCTCCTTGTTTCTGTTAGACTATCCCTCATTATGTACCTGGATCCTGGATGCATATATAATGTATATACAGCATGTATAATGAATCTACAGCTCTTAAGATCATCTTATAAATCAATGGTTGACTGATTAAAAGTCATTTATTGTTAGAACTTGCTGATAGTTTAGCACAAAGTGGCTTTCCTGGTTTCTTGAACAGGGATTCTTTTTCCACTGTGAGTCCTAAACCAAACTCTGGATCTGGAACATTCCAGATGTTAGGGAAATGACTTTTTGGTATTTGGTTTCTCCCCTTTGTAAAATGATAATCATACAACTTGCATAGTTTTGTGAAGAGCTTTGAGATCTATGGGTGAGACACAGTATAGGCATTCTAAGCATGATTTATTTCCTTGCTTGGCCTATCCCTAAGTGGCTCATTGAAGAAACAACATTTATAAATATGCATAGCTTCCTGGTATAGAATTTTTCCTATTCTTTTCAGAATATACAGGCTAAGCTGTTATTCACTTTTCCATTTTTAGAATCAACGATTAAATTGCACCACACTGCTGTGTTGTAGCAATTAAAATAACTACTGTCTATTTGGCAGTCTTTTAATGGGAAATGAAATTCACTTTTAGGCATATATCATAGTAATACATATATCATATGGTACACAATTTAGATCATTTTCAAGCACAGTAGCAGGATTAGTTCTTATTCCCTACCTAACCATTGTTACAAGCATCAATTTTGTTAATTAAGAATTTTAAGCCCTGTGAATTTATAGTACAATTATGTTTTACTTCATAAGTAGGTCTTTACCCCTCTACAACTATTAACAAAATGTCCACTTATATTACTTGCTGATGGTTTCAAAGGCTTATGAAATTTTTGATGAAGATTTACCCTTTTGTCTAAGCTTTGCTCGCTGTGTGTCAGCTGTTTGTCAGCAAAACATAACAGTGAAGACTTTTGACTTAAATCTTTTTTTTTTTAAAGAAAAGCCAATTCATCAGGTAAGAAAGACTGCTGCTCGCACTCTCAAGTCCTGCCAAAGACAAATGGCTGTAAAAATTTAAAATCAATCATTAACAGATTAGCTGTTGGTCCAAAGTAAATAGCAATCAGCTTATTAGGCATCAGGCAGAGTGAGATAAAGGGGAAGAGTTATTGAAAATGAGGATGTTTGCTGGGGCTGTGCTGATGGAGCAGAACAGGGAAAGGCTGTTTCTTTGTTGCTCTAATTACAAATGGAAAATAACCTACAGTGCTGAACAAGTTGAGCTCCCTAGCTGAATTGAATGGAGCATAGTGCTTACGTTCTACGTCATGGCTTGATTTATCTTGATTATCAGTAGTTTGCACTACTTCTTCCCTCCCCAAAAGGCTCTGTTTGGCATTCTCTTATATCAAAGTAAATGCAGTTTTTGGCTCTGCAAAGAATGGGATGTTGCAGGAAGAGTTGCCACAAGAGAAATGCCCTTCTCATCCAAAAATATAAGTTCCATACAGGAAATTCCTCTCATATGATGGAATTTTGTTTGACAGGCCTTCATTATGGTTGAGTGACAGATTGCTGGTGACTAAATCACAGCAGGCTTTGTGCCGTGGTTGTATTTGGACACCATAAAATTCTGCAGAGCAGATAAATGCAGAAAAAGGCGGATGTTGTAAGAGGAAACGGAAAGACAGAAGGACTGGAGGGTCAAAAAGGCTGGGAAAACAGAAACAATAGAAGGTGGGTAGGAAGCAAAGCTGAGGGGGAAGAAGACAAACAATAGCTGAGAGTAAAATGTCATGAGGAAGCAGAAAACTCAAAGTGAAGTAGGAAGTAGAAGGAAATGGCTACAAGTTAAAGTCAATGACAAAAGCTCCCTTTCATCATATAAACACTGAAGTGTTTACATAGAGAGAATCTGACCATTAGAATGATTTACTGGGAGTGGGGGCCATTTCCCCATGGCTGAGCATGTGAAATCCAGACTAAGATGTTTTTCTAACAAAATAGGATACCTGAGAATTTTGTGTTCAATATTTTGAGTGCAGTGAATTGAAAGATCTGCTTGTGAAAAAATCTGGAAATGGCACCTTTCTATTAAAGACGTGATTCCATATATTATACTTGTGAACCCTCAGACAGTACATGACTAAAGATAACATCAGAAAAATTGGTGCTCACCAGCCTGGTGTAAGCTGTAGTCCCTTGTTCCCTGGGTGTGAGGTTACACACTGCTGCCTCCTCCCTGGCATCCATGCTGTGTGACTGACCTCTGCCTCTTGACTGCATGGATGCAATGCAGTGCCAGTGCCAGCTTCAGCCCCTGTCAGATAAACTGGCAGCACCTCAGCCAGCTTCATTTGAGCAGCTGCCCCTTCATCCAAGCCCCAGTACAGTTTTACCCTTCCCAGTTATGTGTCTGGGGCTGCTGCTCAGCCCTGGGAGAGGAGGGAGGCATCCTCTAAACTGCCCTGGCACTGGGATGGTTTCTTGCCCTAGTGCAGAGCTGTAGCACTACAACAGCACCTCCTCAGCCAGGGCTCCTCTATCACGCACAGTACAGAGACCACAAAAAAGTGGGGATCCTTTTTGCAGAAAAAGAAAATAAGACCAGATTAGTAAGCTTCCATATGATTTTACTTCTTTTACTTAGGAAAATGTATGTAGGGTCTGACATAAGAAAACTATTCTGGTATTCTTTAAAATTTTCCGTTAAATAGCTGTAGAAAAACAGGAGAGGGGTATTTCCTTTCCACCTTTTATATTTATGTTTTTTGCTTTTTACCCTACTTCTTATGTATCAAAAAACAAAGAGTGTCTCTTCTGTTCATTTTCTGCTGCTTTTGCTTTCATTCACTGTCAAAGATACCCAAGCAAAATTAATAACATTACATAAATATTATTTCAACAGAAAGAAAAAAGTGAAGTCTCAGAAAAACACATCCTAACAATTATTTGCCAGTGCTTCCACAGAGAAGACCAGTAAGCTGAAATGGCAAAGTAGCAGAGGCCTCTTTTCCACATGCTGAAATGGCTGAATAAGTTACACAGAACAAAAATTACTTTTCTGCCTGCAATTCGTGGAGTCCTGGGACAGCAGCCCATACTGGGGGCCACAGTGCTGTGGCAGTCTGTCACCCTTGAGCTGTTTCTCCATGCACCAAGGAGCAGAGGGGTGGTGCTGTTTTCTGTCTACTGCAGGCATTGTTTGAATTCTATTCAATGGCCAGAAGGCCAGCATGGGGAGAGTACGGGGACACTGATGCAATGCACCAGACTTTGATCCTGCCAGGAAAAAGAGCAAATTGACTTGCGGTAGAAACGGTGGTGTTGCAAATACTGAGGGAGGGACATTTTCCAGTGTCATCTTCAGCCTAAAAAGAGGGCTCCATGCATATTATTCAAGTGAAAGGAGACTGTAGTGTTGTCTAGGGGTTGCATGTGTCAAGATAGATTCTTGTCTTCTTCCTTTTCCTACATATCGGTGTCCTCCAGGCTGCTGGAAGCTGTGCAGTGAATTTCGTGCGTTTGCAAAATTTATCTCCCTGAAGAAAATTGCCAGGTTTGTGCTCAATTGCTTGTAAGAACAGATCAAAAGCAGAAGAAGTGTGGAAGGCTGACGGCTAGCCAGTCGCGAGGATGCCCTACAGAAAATTGAAGAAGGCAGCTGCAGGACTGGCTCTTAATAACAGAGAAAGACTAGAAGTAGGTTGACATAAAGACTGTAAAGATACAGTTACACTGGTGACACATATTATACAAGGACTGCCTTACTTATTTTTCCACCCACATATTCCTTTTACACAATTTTTGCTTCTTTTAATTAAGTGTTTCAAGAGAAAATAATGGGATGTTAAAGTCTCCTGTATTTTGGAAAAGGTAGTAGTAAATTGTGCGGTTTTGACCTTTTCAGCTTTTTGTAATTTGATTGGCTGTCTGTTCCTTTCCCTCCACTATTTACAGCTGCAGTGAACTGTGCAGAAGGGGTAGGATGGCTAGCCAGCTGAAATACAGAATATTTAAGAGGTTAAAATGCTGCAACATACTGGTGCCTTCCACAGAGTATATGGGCATTATAAATTTTGCCGTGTTGATCACATAAAGGATTGAGAAATTAAATGACTTCATGAATCATTTTTTGTGGGACAACAAATGTGACCAAAATGGGAAAAAATTGCATCACTCTGACCCCAGATCTGGGAAGCATTTTTTTTTGGTGTTTATTATGTTTGCTGCAGTAGTAGATGAAGACTCCTGCTGAAGAACAGGATAATTTTAGCAGGTGTTGAGTATCAATGAGCAACACAAAGAAATCCTGCCCCAGAAAGCCTGCAGTCAAAACATCTTGAATCCATTCAACAGGTGACTAAATAGAGGTGGTGACCTTCTTAGGAATAAATATTTTTTTTTTAGCATACCAGAGGGAGATCTTAAGGAAAACACAGTATACTTTGAAAGTAATTCCTTACCAGATGGAGATAGTAATACAGAAAACACTATTAGCCGTGTAATGAGTCCAGAGGGCACCTGAGGGGCAATGCCAAACAATTTGGTACCCAGGCAGTGTGCTGAGGAGATTGACAGGAATGTATCAAGACATCAATAGAATCTCAGATGAGGATGACGGGTGATACAGTAAAAACTAAAGGATTTGGTACTTCTCTTTGTCATTGATAATGAGTTTGGTAAACAGCAATCAGTTCTATGAAAGCTTTTCTCAGTGGAAAATGCTGCTTAGGGCAAATCTGAAGAAAGACTTCTCAGGGAAAAAAAAAAAAGGCTGCAAAAAGGTGTATTTTGTGTGCAAGACAAATCTAAAAAGGGATACCAAAGAAGTGTGGGGTCTCAAAAACTCCAGCAAGAAACTTTCTGGCATTGTGAGCACTGTTAAGGTAGATCGGCAGTAGCTGGACCTCTGCACTGAGGCTGGAGGAGGTCTCATCTCCCTGCCCTGACCCCTCATATGTCCACACATGGCTGAGCAGAGCAGAACAGGTGGAACACCACATGAGCACTGTAGGTGATCAAATGGGAACCAGACATAGGCAGAAAGAAGTGATGAATCAACTGGGGTTGCAGACACAATTCAGAATTGTGAAAATTTTGCTCTAGCTCCTCTATGCTCTTGAATAAGATAAAACTTTTGACTACCAAGTTGTAGCTCTGGGTTAAAGTCAGAAGTGTGAGTAAAAAGTCTGTTACCACACTGAGATACTGGGAAAATGTCTTCAGGAGGAAATGGCAGTATTGCTTTTGACCCATCATTTGAAACACACTCTTGATTTTGAGGGATTTATTTTTTGTGGTCATTAAAACTGAATGTTCTCATTGATTCGGACAGCTTCTTTCTGGAGGAGCTGCAGCTGCCGGCACAAACAAGCCTCCATTCTGCTGTGCTGATCCCTCTGGGAGCCAGGAGTGATTGACAAGGGGCTCTGGTTAGGGCAGACTCTAACCCCAAGGTACAGGAACTGGTGTGTGCATTTCAGCGAGAGCAGCCTTTGCAGCATGAGCCGGGGGGATTTTCCTTCTTTCCACGAGCATCAAGAGGCAGAGAAAAGTGTTTCCAGCCTGTCTGTGATGACAGGACATGCAGAGACAGCCCATGAAGTTAGTCCCAGCCTTCTCCTGCTGTCCAAGGTGCCCACCCTCCTTAGGCTGTCCTCAGAAGCAGCGGCAGGAAATCCACGCAGGAAATGGAGGATCTCTGGAGTTAGCTGGGGCATTCGTCGCCTGAGGGGCAGGAGGTTCGCAACAAACAGCGTCATCTCCAAAATCACTGAGGAGTGGAGATGGGTTGGACAGGCTGTGGGACTTGTGCCCAGGCATCCTTGGATGTATCTGCATGCAATCTCCTGATGCCTCACCCTTCCTGCTGCAGAAGGGGGTGTCCTTCCCAAACATTACAGCTGACTCAAAGGCTCAGGGACTTCACCAGCCCAGGGACCCAGATGCTTGTCTCCTCCTCCCCCATTCACACCACAGCTGCTTTGGGACAGCCTGCTGCATTTACCCTGCCTTTCAGGGAAGACAGAGTGGAGGCAGACTGCAAGGTTTTGAAGGTGCTGAGCTCTGAGTTCAGCTGCTGGGCATGGTGGTGCCTTGGTTTGCCTCAAAGTCTGAGAGAGGGCGATGTCCACTCCTGCTAAGTGGCTGAAGCTGACAAGCCCTCACCTCTTCCCCCTCTTGGTTCTACAATCAGCTCACCCACATAAAAGATATCAATATGAGAATATACATATAATACCTGGTTAGATGGAGATATAATTTATTGAAGCCATTGTTTAGGCCCCTTGGGTGGCACTACAAGTGCCCGGCCATGACGCAGGCTGTCGTCAGCTTGCGAGGAGGGAGAGTCTCCCCTGGAAGTGGTGGTGGCCTTTGGCAGGCTGGAGACCCAGACAAGAGACCATCCATGGGCGAAAGGGGGAAGCGTCTTCATGAGGCAGAGCTGGAGGTGGGCGAAGGCAGCTGCCAAGCCTGGGAGGGCACAGCCCTACGCCCAGAGGGCACTGACAGCCCCCACCCACAGCGCCAGGCTGCTTCATTTTCATCGGCTGATCAGATATATTTACTTCTCGGGTATTTCCCTAACCAGAATTGACTGCACTATAATTGCCTATTTCTTTGGTCCATTGGCTGTTAACCTTGAAGCGCGTCGGGCGGAGGCAGGGAGGCCCTCCCTGTCAGGCCTGACCCCGGCCCGCGCCGTGGGCTGCCATGACAACCGCGACAGATGTCACCCATGCCGCCCGCGCCCCCCGGATGGAGAAAATCGATCTTGCGACGGCGCCGCCGTGCACAGCCACCGACCTGCCAAGGGTTCCCGGCTCAATCATTTGTTTCATCTAGCGAGGAGAGGAAAACATAAAAGAAATGAAATGAATTTGACCTCTGTCTTTTGAGTGACTCCGGTGCTGTGCTGAATCCTAGCAAGCGCCTCTTATGAATTTGAAAAAATTACATTAGGAATAACATTTTGAAGTGAAATGACTCTTGTAATGTCAACCCTCCAGAAACATGTTATTTCAAATGTCAGATACCTAGCAATCGTTTGCTATTTTCTGCATGTGTCCGGAGGTTATCTTCACCTCGGATGCATTTCAGATGAATTATTTTACAGAAACTACCTGTGAAGTACACAAGAAAGTATTGCCTGTTTTTTTTCACTGCCCCAGTGAGGAGACCTTCTTTGTGGCTGCATAGAGCATCTCCATGATGAGAAGATGGCAAACAATGCTCTGAATTGACAATGTCTCTCCTATATTAAAACTGTGCCAGAGGGGAAGGACTTTCCCAGTCTGCAGCAGCGTTTCCTGAAATAGTGGCAGGTACACCAATGAGGGCAGAGGATCCCAGGGGCACAAGAAAGGGCCCCCCCCCAACTCCTCTGAGGGTTTTCTTGCTGCATATACCAATTATTTAATGACCAAACTCTACAACTCTGTGCTAACAATTGCCAATGCATCAATGTCATCCCAGCAATGCTACACGTGTCCAACAAATAGGGAAAAACCCAAACCCCATGAGGCTTGGTTCATGCCTACCACTGGATGGACCTGCTGGCAAATTTAAGAGGCAGCCCATCACAAATCTGTAGAGATGGAGAAATCTTTAAGATAACCTTTTCCTTAAAAAAAAAAAAATAGGAAAACAGCACACCGCTGAAGGTGATTATAGTAAAAAGGATGTCTTAAGATTTTGAATGCGATATGTCTGTCTCTCTTATGTGGGATATTTTATTGCATTTTTGCCCTCAAGTGAAGCTGACGGGAGCCAGGCTTGCAATTTAAATCAATAAGAAGCCTTTACCATGGCCATAAAATACTTGGTTAAACCTCTGAAGTGGCCACAGTTGAATGCGCAGTGAACACAGCATAAATGCTCCTTGAGATGTATTGTGTTAAACCACTGCTAAAGTGGCGTTCTGAGGAAGCGGTGGCTGAGCACCTTCTGGGGGCAGAGCAGAGCAGTCTTGTCTTCTCTGGGGCACTGGGGAGTTGCTGTAAGTCAGTGCCCATAACTGGTATGCTGCCCCTCACTGCAGATGTCCAGAGTTGGCCCTCTCAGCTCAATGGGTTTCCTGGGGTGGGGAGTCAGGCTTGACAATCCCATAATGTGTTACTCTGCCTCTCGGAAATGGCTGGGGAAACAGGAGGCAACCATGGCTGGATCAGCAGTGTTTCCAGGGCTGGGTCCTTGATTATGTAAATCAGCATTGTTGCACTGAGGAGCAGGTCTGAATGACCCCAGCTGAGGCTGAGGCAGGATGAACAGTGACTGTATGAATGTATGTCTGTCTAGCTTTTCGCATGTGCATGCATGAATGCATCTCACAGATACCCAGGTAAAAGCCTGTGTAATAGCAAAAAGCCCTCTGTGAATGTCGTGAAGCATTTCACCATTTAATATTTAATACTTAATACTTACAGTAAGGATATCCAAAATAAAGGTTGATACTTCACCATTCCTGCAAATAAAGCAGTAGGAAAACAAGTAAAGTTTAAATCTGTGCCCTTACTTTGCAGTTGTTCATGATAAGTCCTTGGGATTCTTTAAGGAGAAATCTGTTTTTTCTCTATTTATAAAGAAACTTTTCATTTAAAGAAACCAAGGACCAAGCACTACTTTGTTATTGGATAAATCACACTGCTAAAGCCTCTGGCCCAGTGGCAGGAGAGAAGTGCATGGGGTAGACTGGTTCTTCCAGACACATAGGGAATATGTTCAGAAGCAGCATTAAGTGCACACACTAGTTAGAACACTGTATGCCCCCTGGGTGCAGGTCCCTGGCTGTAGAGAGGCTTCTGCTCTGTGGGTACACTCTCAGGCTGCCAAAACTTGCTCCGTTTGGGGCAAACAGTCCAGCTGGTTGTGCTGTTTGTTCTGTTTCATTCCCTTCAGTGAGAGCTGGATCCTGTCCAGGGAGGTTCAGCTCCTCAGCAAATATGCTAGGAATGCAAAGACAGTCCTCCTTTCTGTCCTGTACATTGAAAGTTTGGCCTTAAGCTACTCTCAATGTACCTTAGTATTACAGAGTTAGCAGCAGTATGTGTAGAAATACTGTGTGCTCAGCAGATAGTAGGAATGTGGGCTTAAAAAAGCTTCACTATGTATTGTCTACAGCAAATATTATTTGTAACAGATCCTGTGTCTAGTAGATGTGAGTCTATTTAATGGTTTATTTTTTAACATATATAAATTAGGCTCACCACACTTACAGGTGCTGATTAGGTTTGGAACTTGACTGTTCAACATTTTTTTTTCTTTTTTATAACCCATTTGTCAGGAGCATAGGTGTTCCTGCAATCCCAGGAAAGTTTCAGAATTGTCACATGTATATTCACTGCCAAACATGACCTCCCATGTAAGCACTGCTCCATACACCCACATTGTAAAACTCTGATTATTCACATTCATTTGTTCATATAGATGCCATACATTTCTTCTGCACTGAGAAACATAACGTTGTTGTTCCACAGTATTTTGATCTAAAAATAGCTGAAATAAGTGGTTGCTGTTGTTCTTCACTGAGTTTTGCTCAGATCTGAGTAGTTTGCTCCAGTGAACTTCCATTGGCTTTTCTTGCCTTTACTCAGGCTATGTCCTTCCACTCCTTTTAGCAAGCCCTGTGTCCTAACCACAAGCTCCATGAATCATGCTTCACTGTCTCTTGCCCTGGATGAATTCAGCAGCAACATGCCCTTGGGTGCAAATGGGAGAAGTAAAACCTGCAAATTACCTAGAAAGACTTAAAAACATTTCTCCTGTTCTAGACAATATCACCAAGAGCATATTGCAGCTCAGAGTCCAAACCCGCATGGCCTACGAGGATAGACAATACGATGGGGAAATAATCAGATGAAGAAGGATGAAATGTGATTTGTTTCACTGTATTACATCTGACAGTATGTATTTGTCCTACCTCACATCTTGCTTACTAGTTAGGCAGAATTAGTTTGGATATGTGATTGTGGATTTAAAAAAATCCTCTTCTGAGTTTATCCCATTGCTGGAGACTCCACATGACTGAACACAGACAACTGAGAAATTTTCCAAAAAATATTCATCCAGACTTGCAGCAAGTTTATCTGTTTATATTCCTCTCTCGTCTTATTCCTATTTTTCCTTGGACTAGACTGGTAATGAAAGGCATTTCTCTCTCATGGGGCATCTGACAAGAAGACACACAGAGCTTTCTGACATGGTCACTGAATGCCTCCGTTCAGTCTCTGGCTTACGTAGACATGACTATCCAGAGAGACAGACTAAATAAAGGTCTAGATCATACCATCTTTTATTTTATATAGTGGGCCTTGAAATTTAAGGGAATTGCCATGACTGTGCTATTTCTTCCCAGGAATTTTTCTGTGAATATGTCAAACCAGAATCAGACATGATAAAATAAAAGGACCCCCAGTCCCTGCTGTTGCTGATGGGTAAGCTGCCTCAACACCACTTCCAGCTTGAGGTGCAGTTTTCTGTCTTCATCCATAGAAGGAGAAAGAAAGGATGAAACAGATTTTTAAAACAGAGAAACTCTGACTCTAATGTCAAATCAATATTACAGATAGTGGACAGAAGCCCTAGCAGGGACACCAGGGAGACAAATCCTACAGCAGAAGGGACAGTTTCCCTTTATTTTAATGTAATTCAACAGTTTTTGAGTTGTCCCTCATTTTGCTAAACACCTCATTGGTTCTTACTCAGAACAACTGGCAGAAGGATATTGCTGAGAAGCAGCTCTTATGGATTGTCCTCGATCATCTCACAGAAAGGTCTCCAAGTAGTCATGGCTTGTTATGATCAGCACAGCAATCTACAATCAGTCCCCCCAAATTAGGCAGTCCATCTGTCTCTTTTGTTTGAACAGCATGTAAATGTCCTTTCCCTGCTCACACAAGCACAGAGCGAGGTTCTTGGTTCAATTTTGAAGTCATTGCTTTAGGTCTGGATGCACAGTCTAAGAAGAGAGCTGTGGACAGGAAGAGGGGCAATGGCCAAAACCACCTGCAGTTACTCTCTCAGGAAATTTGTTGTAATCAGCTTTTCCTCTGAATTTGCTATATACATTTCCAGAAACTGATGGGGGTTTTTTCCCAGGTTGTAGGCCTTGTGGGTATGATATTCTGAGTGCAGATACACTCACCAGCACAATCTTTGCCCATCTGCTTTCCTGATTCCTTGGCTGTTTAGGCACTTTTCTCTGGGCACTACATGCAGGGAAGCTCTAGCAGGATCCCAGGAACAGTGTGTCAGAAGGGAAGGATGTTCTTGATCCCAAATATTTCAGTGTTAACAAATCACTCTAGAAAGCACACAAACCCTGAGCACAAACCTCCTTCAGTCTAATTCTGAGGCAATCATAAACACAAGAGACGGTGAGTTTTCTTCCAGCCTTCCTGCATTTGGAGTCTGTTTATTTGCTCCATATGCTTCTTCTTCCAGACTTTACCATCAACCTCCTCCATAGCTGTGGTTTGGAGCGTTATTCAAAGACAAAATCCAGTAAAATACATTTGCTCCTGTAGGAAAGAGCTTTTCATGTCTGAGGGCTTGTTTGCTTCTGCAGTAAAATCTATGCTGTAATCTACAAATGAGTTTGCATTCTGACATGGGGTGACATTCTTCAGTGAAGGTCACAGCACTGTATAGAAGCATTGACACAAAACACGTTTCATAGAACAAAATGGAGTTCACAGTTTGACATAGATATATCCTCAATCTGTCATGCAGTTTTCTGCCTTAACTTGATGGTCAAAGTAGCTGGCCAGGTGCGAGCAGGGAGGTGATCTATGTCTCTTCAATAGCAGCAGTAATTTCCTTGTCCCTCCTCAAACTTGCCCCTGTTCCAAGAAGATGGCAACACTGGTCTCTTGTGCGACCTTCTGATCGATGGAGTGACAAGCTATTTCTTTCTCAAGTGAGTCCTAATCTCCTATTATGCCACAAGTACACAGTCCACTGTGATAAAAGCTTGCAGTCTATGACACCTGGTCAAAACAATTATTTTGGTAGTTGTTCCCTACGGATTTGGGTTGTGACATGCGAGGCAGCTAAACTAATCCCTGGAGCAAAGGGATTCCTAAAGTGAAATATGATTTAGAGGACATTGTCTAGGGTTTGGAATTCAGTACATGATTCTTAAGACTAGTCAGCTCTGGAGTTATCTGCCTTTCATTGTATTCTTGTATTCAACTTTTGAGTTGCACAGTTTTCTGAGTCAAGGAGCATTTCAGGGTGGGTGTCACCCATCAATTTGTTAGGCACATTTAGCACTTCTCAGGATTTGCTTCTCATAAATCAAAGTTATCTGATCTGTTGTCTTGGCACAAAAGGGTAGTCTACAAGGTGCAAAAGTTTAATTTTCAAGCTACTTGTAACAGCCTGTTGAGACAGGCTTCTCCTAGGCTATATTCTTTCTGTCTGGAAACAGTTCAAGTGACAGGATTTCCACCACGACTCTTTTAGGTCAACTTTATACCTGAAGAAATCCTTCTGTCAAGCTGCCTGTCAAGTAGAATATCCTCTCTGCAGCAGCATGATCACTTTCATCCCTTAAAAAGGAAAAGTATTGCTTTCCAAGTTTTGTGGAAGAAATATTGAGGACACCTGAGTAGCTAACTTGCTCCAGGCTATGCAAAAAGTTTGTATGAGGCCAGGAACCTGAAGACCTCATGTAACTGCTGGGCCAGCCATCATTTACACTTTTATGTTCAGTTATATTGCATTGTAACTGATGAAGGCTTCCTCTCTGGCCTTGGAGCTGACAGCCTTCTGTGGCAAAAAGTGAGGGATATACAAATTTTATTGGTGCAGACCCCAATTCTTCATTCATGTTAAACTCAGCAGCACCATAGAGTGTTCCAACTCCAAGCTAATTTATAGCAGCTGGATATCTAGCAAGGAAAAGTGTCTGTCATGCATAACATAGTTACTTCTGTCCACCTTCTTCTCCTGAACCCATCTTGGTGTGTTGCTTCTTGTTATCCATGGAACTGCAGGCAAAGCTGGTGCAGAAAGGTGTTGTACCATCTTGGCTGCCTTTGTGACACTGTCCCTGCACAGGGGGATTTCTCCACTGTCCTTACCTGTAAACTTCAGGGTCACTTCGTGCTAATTACACAAAATAACCTGTATGAGAATTTGGACTCTGAATTCTTGTTTAGTGGTGATAAACCTTGATACAGAGCTGGTCATATCTGTGAGGCCAGGCTAAGTTAATGACTGTGCTCCTTCCAGGAGATCCAGCAGATCTCTAACCAAGGGAAGAGAAATGCCATAAAGCCTAGGGTTTTTTTGATTCAGCTTCTGTTCAGGTGCAGCAAGCCATGCCTAGAAAAATGATCTGTTAAAGGCTGTATGATCTGTTAAAGGTCCCATGGCCTCTGCAAACAGATTTCCTTGGCCACTTGATTTCCACGGTGGATACTCGGCCTTAATAAAGTTGTCAGGCTTTGTTACTGGGTAAACCCATACGGCCTCCTCCAGGATCCTCTTCAGTATCTGAATTCTTTTCACGTGATAATCAGAGTTATGTCTGTGGATCCAGGAGCATACCAAAGTTCATGAGTCTGGATATGTGTTTCACTCATATCTGAAAACAAGCTGAATATTGGCTTTTTTTTTCTGCTTTCACACTGGATTTCATGGAAAGAAAAATGCAGTATGTGAGCCACGAAAGGACATATGGATCCTTAGGCCTATCAGCTAAATGTAGGGATTGCCCAAGTAGCTGGATTTCAAGGAGGCCCTTTATTGCCACATCTCTATGATACCTTTAAGAATATTGTTAATAGATTTACCACCCTGCAAACTGTTATATTCTAGTGTCCAGCTAATCTCTTCCCCTCTCTGACATAACAGGCCATCTCTCATTACAGTAACTTCCTCCCATTTACCTTCAAGTCAGATAATAAAGGGCCTTTATTCACTTATGATGGATCTAAAATAGTAAAGTCCTACTGCCTTCAATATGATACTTTCAGTTCATCGGTTCAAGATCAATCCCAATTGGTTTGACTGTTTTTCCTTACACATCAGTTCCTCTTGTCCCATAGATATTTTTATTGGTTCTTTATGGATATGCTCAATGGGTAGAAGGATGTGCATTGTATTAAAGATTTGATCATAAGGGCTGTTTAGAAGGATATGCCAGTTCTCATGGAAAAAAGCACAAGCCTGCTAAACAATCAGTGCAAAAAACATGAAGCTGAAATAGATTTTCTTAGCATTTCTTTTTTTCCCAGTCAGAGCATGTATGAACACTATTTATAATGCAGTCTCAGAAATACTATCCATGTCCATGGCTTGATTGTTCTGTGGCCAAAATAGGTTTTTTTTTTTCTTTTCATACTTTTTTTTCTGCAGGGGAAGCCTGCAAGGCTAGCTCTTTATGAAAATAATATACTTTGTACTCTGTTTTCAGTAAAATGGTTGAAGTCAGTGATCTTAAGGGTCTTTTCAAAGTAAATGATTCTATGTGTTTATGATGCTATGATTTCTCAGTGAAGTGGTTGGGGCTGATGCAGTTATCCTGCCTATGTCCACATGCCCTTGTGACACTTAGTTAATTATGTTTTTTCTCTTCATAATGTTCACTCCTTGTCCTGTTATCCAGAGACTGCCTTTCAAATTAAGCAGCCAGCATCTTCTGATGATAGTTTCACTTAACAAGGAAATAAATATTTGACTGCAAGATGTAAATTTAAAACATAATAATTTCTTGCCTGCATGGTATAACTTAAAATGAAAACCAAACCAAAACTAGGAGGCTGTAAGTATCTCCAAACTACTTTAAAAGGCAGTAGTTCAGCCACACATTTTCATTAAAAAAAGGCTGAAATTATCTTATCTCAGCCATTCTTAACAGTTGTCCTGCAGAGTTATTGATCCTTGCCTGCTCATCTAATGAGCAAACTACACAGTGGACCACAAGTGCATTTCAGTTTTATGTGCAAGTGCTGTAAATGCTACTTTCAAAGTTAATATATTATTTTTGTCAGTTTTATAGCAGCTTATTTAAAGTGTTATTAATGTTTAGAAATGTGATTTGGGGGTTATTTTATTGGTGTTTGACTCAGTTTTAAACACTCTTTCTTTATCCCCTCTGTGCTCAGGCTGCATATATATAATTTTTGAAGTTGCTTGCCTCTTTCTGGGTTTGTCCCTGATTGTTTCATTAATCTTGGCTCCTCCTTAAGACACTTCTACTACCGTAGTGGAACAGTCTGAGTCCTAAATTGTAAGTCTTTGTGAATAAAAGTTGTTAACCAGAGAGATTTCCAGATGACAGAAACTGCAAGAAGCATGTGGCTATGCCTGAAGGGTAAGGACCAGCCCTCCTTATGGGTTTGGGTTTGTGCCTTGGCACAGGGTGGGACACACACTGTACCAAACCCAGAGCACCCCAAAGAGGCATTCTAACCCTGAGACACCGCTCCAAGCCACAGGCCCTCCACTGTTTCCACCTTTCTCTGGAGGAAGTAATTTTGCTTCTATCCCAGATTTCATAAGGACAACCCTGCCTTTGTTCTGTGGGTGGCCAGAAGTAGCTCTAGGCTTCCCAACCCACCTCCTCCTCCTCTGCAGAGAAATAAACATGCACAGGGCAGCACACACACTAGTTTATAGTAGCAGCAGCTGTCAGAGAAGCTGAGCAGGGAGGCCTCATGCCCTTCAGCTCTTTTGGATAACTGTGTTATCTTCCTGCCCATCTCTGCCTTTGATGGAGTGAGAGTACAAAGCACAGCCATGTTCAGTGAGCTGGACTGGTATCAGATGCAGGGTGACAGTCTTGGGGCAGGTGTCAGAGACAGGTCTTTAGGACCTTGTCCTGTGCTCAGACACCATGACTAGCTCTATAGGCACTCTGGTACAGTGAGCATAACCATGGCCAAATTCTTCAGATCCCAGAAAAAGGGAGGGTGTGGCTTTATTTTACACAACAGCATGCTGTTTAACCAGCAATGAATTCTCCTGGGTGGGCAGTGAAAAGCAAGAGGTACTCTCCCCCTCTGAGTGCCTGCAGTATCATGGTACAGCTCCTGAAAGATGAGCCTTAGCAGCTAAGGACATCAGTTTCTTTAATTTCAGTGACCTTAGCACAGGGAGCCCTCTGACATATTCCTCAGGGTGAACTGAAGCCTTTCCCCTGCAGCACATTCAGGGCACCTTCCAGCAGAGCATGTGCTTAGTTTTTAATGCATGGACGATCCCGGTGAGCTTCACGCATGTGCTGGAATATGAACAAGTGTTTGAAGTGCTGAGCATCTTGGGGCTATCAAGCCCCAAATGGATCAATCCCAACACATTATGCAAATTGTGGGTCTTCCAACTTCAGGTGTTAAAGGTACACAAAAAGGTTGAAGAACTTAGTCCAGTTGAGGCATGTACCCTCGTGGGAAATCCAGTTACATAACTTGTTTCTTTCTGAAACCCACTCCTGTTCTCAGCCACTTCAATAGCCCTTCACTGTTTCCATCCTATTCCTTTTATAGCTGGTGACCATCATCACCAAAATGGAAACCTGAATGAAAAATACATTTAAGTGGCTCTGCTGTTTTCAGCTTTCTGCCTTACATATTTTTGTTGTGTCTGTTGTTTTTGCTATTTGTCCCACATTTTAGAGGACAAGCCAGTCAGTGGGCTAAGTGACAGAATGTTTTTCATCTTATTTAAAAGTATGTCTCTATTAAAATGTAAACTGCTTTCTAACCTCTTTTGGGAAAAGAACGAAAAAAAAAGCCTACACCTGCAGATGCAGTAAAGTCATGGTAATTTTCCCCAGTTGGAACTCCTGACTTTGTGTCTTAGCATCATATACAGCATAATTTATAAAAGTGTGAGCAACTGCAGAATTGTTCTCCTAATAGATTCTGAAGATTCCAATTTCCATTCTGCCACACAAGACTGAAAATCCACTTGTGCTCAGTTATCTGTATCTTTGCCTCATCCTCAGACTGCATCAAAAATCAGGTTCAGGTGCAGGTTAAGAGCATGCATTTACCTCAGGAATATGGGACTTATTAAATATCTCTACACAATTAACATCACCATATCAATAAGAATTATCATTATGTCCTGTCAATCAGGTGCTGAATTTTGCTTCAGGGAAACAAAACAATTTAAATTATGGCAAGTGCCCCCCCTTCTTTTTTTACATGCTTCTCTTAAAATTGGATAATTATGTGGCTTTTCATTAGATTCCTCTAAGCATAATAGATCACTATATTCACCCTTTGACCTCAGTGATGAATGTTTCTGGTGAAAACATGTGACAAGCAGTGTTCTAATGAGAATAAAATACTGAATAACTGTGAGTCTCACATAATGAAAGAACAAAAGCGAGAAGCACAACTACTTTCAAGGCTACAGTGCAAAATGTGTTCATACAGCAATTCTGATGGATTGGAAAAGTAACCCTTTCTTATTTAAGATGGTACTAACAAACTTTGTTATCAGAGGCAGAGACAAAGGCAAGAAAAGACAAAGGAATTCTGTGTATTCTGTGTAAACTCTGAAGGAACATAAGAAGTGGCCTTTATCTGTGCTGTCTAGGCATGTTCTTACACAAAGCTCTGCTATTAAGTTTTCCTAAACATCTCAAAATTTTATGTATGTATTTATGCTATAAAAGAACTATAAATTCAATTTGTTTCCAATAATTTAGAGTGGGGCTAAGAAGGTCAAATTCTCTCTTATGCAAACAGCCACACACAGTAGTGAGTAAAATTACAACAGTGGTCATTATTATTCAGTGTGTTTATAAAGAATTATTTTTGGACTGACAAAGATGACATACCAGTCATCAGTGCCAAAACAGTGAGGGGAAAAAAGGAGGGTTGGCTGAATCAAAAATTGTTATCAGCTACCCTTTTTTTTCCCATTTTGCATCTTGGAACCCTACTGCCACCTTTCAAAAGGAAACTCAGACCAGGGTTACTTACACCCACATCTGCCATGATTGTTTAGACCCTAGTCTCACTGGAGAAATGACTGTAGCAGGAATGTTTGATTTAGCAGATAGTTATCTTTTAGTTTTGTTCTATCTTGGTTTTGCTTGTGTTGGGTTTTTGCATTGTTTAATGTCCGAGAAATATTTATCATCTGAATTATCATCTCTGCTAATCAAACTTTCAGTCAACTTCTGAGGAAAACCTTTTGCTTCTAATTTCTGGGTGGAGTTCATCTCTGATTCAAGGTCAGCTGTTCCCTAGCCCATAATAGAAATGGCTTTTTGTCTGAAATCCTGCCTTTGCAAAGACAGTGACTGTGTTACTGTAGACTCTTGGGACAAGGATTTCAGCGATGCTTTGTTCCAGGATCTCCTTCAAGTTATCCTATTGTCGCTGTTATTGGCACAACATTGTGAACTGAGGACTACATGAGAGAGAAGTTTGGTCTCTTGTCTTTATTAACCTTACAAAATACTTTGTCTAAATTATGCTACTCTTATTTAATAAAATGAATTAAATAATATTAAATATTAATAAGGAACAACAACTATAATTTCCTCCGTAGTTATGCTGTAAAGCTCTCTAAGTAACTAAGGCCAGGCCCTCTGCTTGCACCCATGAGGAATTTGAGGGTTAAACTAAACGAGATGAAAAGTCAGGAGATTTGCACGGTAATTTGAAAACAAAATGAAAAGCCAGTGTAAGTATAAAGACCTATTTCTCCTTCCCCGTGTCTCTAAGCCCCGTGGACAATAATGCACTTTAAGGGAATTTAAAGGATGAGGAAGGCCTAAGGGGCATGCTGTGCTGGTAAGAAGATGCATTTTGCATGCTTCCTACAAGATGACCTGGAGAGGAATCCCACAGAGGGAATGATGAGCCATGGAGCCCCTTTCCACCAGCAGCCCTTGTCCTGTGGGTTAACCCTTCCCACCAGCTGGTCCCCATGGCATGCCAGGCTGCCCCAGGAAGTGCTGGAGAGGCTCTGCTGGGGAAAGCTCTCCCCTCATGCTCCCTCCTGGTGCCAAGAGGCTCTCGGCCTGCTGCTCCTCCTGCCTGGACTCCCTGTGCATGTGGGGTGAGCTGGGAGCTGCAGGGCAAGGCTTACAGTCTTGCACAGCAGTCTAAACCACTCAAATATTTGGTCATTCATGTCTCATTATCTGTGAAAATATCCAGGGAGAAAAGAGCATACCTATAGCAAGGTCTAATGAAGAGAGCAAGTTTTGATTTTCATGCAGGTGAATCATTAAAGGCAAAATAATCTTACAGATTGTTTGTTACATTTGTCTGAATTGAGGGCTGTCTCCTCAGTGATTGAAATTTACTGTGATTGATGGGATCTCATAAACTCAGATCAAAAGGAGAATAAAAATGAAGGATTGTAAAAGCACATGACCCCAAATAAAAATGTTAGTGTCAGAAAAAAGTAAATAAAAATGTACTACATGCATTAACCAATGGTGTCAGCTTGCCCAGTGTCTATCACTTAAAGTTACTGCAACAAGTATTCTGATATTTTATTCCAGTGAAGCTCCCTAGAGAGGGGCGAGGTGAGGAGGAAGAGGTGAGGTGAGACAAAGAGAGGAAAAAAAACCCAAAAACTGTTCTTAGCTGGGTTTTCACACTCTCTGTATAGGTTTTTGGGTGCCACCCAAACTGTTTTGCGCCTGTACATCAAATTTCTTCCTTCTAACATTTTAGCTGTCAGCAACACAAAGCAGGTGTTTGTCTAGGCTAGGAAAATATCTGGCTAGAGAGAGGGACTCAAGAGAATGAGCTGGAGAAAGGCACCTGTGTTAGGGACCATGATAACCCTGTTCCCTCTTGTTCTGCTCAGAAACCAGAGTTCCACTGAAGGCACCCAGAGTCTGTACCCAAAATATAGAAGGCTTTAACACACCATGCAGAGGGATCTTCATCCTATCTCTGGGCAGGTTTCTACTGCTTTCAGCTAGGTTGTGATTTCACCTTCCTGTCTGTAAGCGCTGTGAGCTGTTGGTTGACCCTGCAGAGAAGGCTGAGATTCCTGACTGCTCTTCCCTCTCCAAAATAGAAAATACGTGAAGGGAAACTTCTTGGAGAAACAATGTACATTTCTGGAGAAAAGACAGACACACACAAGTATTGCAATCAGTCAAGGGCAACAGCACAGCTTGTTATAACTTCATGGATACCTGAGGTTTAGTAAACAGGCCCTCAGGAATGTAGCTGGAACCAGGCAGCTGACGAACTTGATAGGCTATCTTTCATTTGTGCTAATATTTTGAAACCAACTGACCTAAGAAAAGTCTACCTTCTCATTATAAGATTGGCATCTTGAAGGATTTGAAATTGACTGATGTCTGTGTCTCTTCAAGACCAGAATAAATAATGAATAATTATGCCAATAAATCATATAAATAATACAATAGCTGCCATTCTAGTTCATTTTATATCCTTGGTTTCCATCACAGAACCATTTCTTTTCTCATTCACTAAGCCTTTCCTGATTCTCCTGTGCATTCCTTCTCATTGGTGATGTTTTTTGCTTGGATTGTACTATAAACCTCAGCTACTTTTGGTGAGAGCCACGGAAAAAAAATTATCCCAGTAATTCACAAACTTGTGCCAGTAAATCTCCTGATATAGACATCATTTCACTGGCAACAAAATCATTTTGCTCCAGTAACTTATGTTATTCTGGGAGGTGGTAGAATTTCATGTAAGTTAGAGCAATAGCAGGAGTTCTGTCAGCTTCATAAGCAGGACTGGCTGCCTCAGGTATTTCAAGATGGTTTTAACTGCAAACCATCTCTAGGAGGCAAGAATTTCCTTTAATTTTTTCTTATTTTTGCTATAATAATCACCCACTGCTTACAGTATATGTATCTGACCCAGTGGTAACATGATTTCTCTGAATACACAGGCAAGGACAATCTGTCTCCCAGACAACAAAACAGAAGTGAGTTGTGGGGTTGTTAATGTAAAGAAACCCTGATATAGCCCAGGGAAGATTTTTAGCATATGATCAATAAATAACACTGAGCTCTAGGTATGTTTATTTGTGTCATTTACCTATCTACTGAGAAAGAAGTCTGTGGGAATTGCAATAGCTTGGTATAGGAACTTTTCATTGATTCCTGTATGAATTTTGAATATTAAGAGTGGTGTCACTTTGTGCAGAGGGAGAATGAGAGTATCTCCTTTTCCTCTTCTTATCAGAATTAATTGGAAACTCTGCAAATGGAGGCTGATGATGGTTTCGAGGGTTTTTCTCGTGGTGGGTTAGTCCCAGGAACAATGAAGAACTTATTCTCCAAGGTTTTCCTTGCTGCAGTAGTACATAAGCTCCCATTATCAGCTTCCTCAGGCCAGATCACATAATCGCCAATTATTTTGCATACCATTAAAACACGCACAACATTGCCCTCCAGCATCTGCAACACGTGCTTTTATCCAACCTCCCTGATTTGCACTGGGGCTTAAGTCATTCCTGAGCCCTGCAGTCATGCATGGAGCACAGCCAGGGCTGTCTGAGCCTGTCTGTGCCATCACAGCACACAGCCAACACACTAGTTTGGGAATCCTGCTGTATCCAGCAGTGCATCTTCCCTAATCCTGCCTCTCACAGAGTCATTTTTTCCTAATCATTCTCCTAAGTAAAGTTAGCAGCTATGCCCACTTCAGAAATAGTTTTGCTTAGACTAAGAAGCTGTCACAGTGCTGAGAAAACTGCAGCTTTAACCAGATTTCATCTTTGTGTGTCACTGCTCATGTCAAAGTATAAATGTACTCAGACATAAGAGTTGTCCTGCTTTCATCAAGGGAGCCAGCCTGCCTTCGCCTAGTTCCGCTTGGTTAAGCTTGTTATTTAAATTGTTAAAATTGAGACATCGGCAGTAAATTTCAGAGAAGATATAACAATTATTAGATACAAGCAAGGCTCTTGTACTTGTGAACATATCATGCTCTCCATCCACATGGAATTAGCCACAAATAATTTACAGCAGTTTCTTTAAGAATATGCCCCATAGTACTTTGATGGCATTAAATCACAGTCATTCCCAACTGGATCATATTTCCAACGTTAAGATAGATTTGATGTTCGTCAGCACCGTGGCTCAGCACTCCAGGGGACTACCTTTTAAACCTGCCAGCTCTTGAAGAACTGAGCTTTGATTCTCAATGCTGCCTCCTGGCTGAGACCTGTGAGGGTCAGTGTCTCCCTATGCCATGCCAGGCAGTGCAGTCACCCCTTGGAGAGTGAGGAGAGGCAGGAGGATGTTTAGGTGGCCTTGTGCCACTCAGCTTCCACAGGAAAATGACTGATGATAGGACAGAGTAGGGCTCACATCTTGCTCTGGCAGCTGCAAGCAAGAGGGGTTACTGCTGAGGCTGGAAGTTAAAACCAAGTGTCATTTGAAAGCTGAAAAAGGAATATCAAAAAGGGGCAACATGTTTATATATATAAGTAAAATGAGAGACTTGTTAATCTTTTTAGGGAAACTGATTTTTGTTTTCCATCTGAGCAGACTTCCACATAAGCCTCTCACCCCCTCAGAGGAGATGAGCATAAACAGCAAAAAGGTTAAAAGGCAATGGGGATATTGGACTACAGCCACCTAAAGCAAGGATCGGAAGGAGGAAGGGCCAGAAGAAGATGTCTGTGGTGCTGTTCGTTCCCCTGAGGAAACATCCCTTTTGTGATGGCAGGTCTACTGAGTGCCCACAGGTGCAGGATGAAAACAGATACCTGCAGGTGCTGCAGACAAATACCTGCAGCATGGAGATGGGCAGAGTTTTCTAAAGCCCTCCCACACTTTATGTCTTCCAGCATAGAGCTGCAGCTCTGCTATGCATTTTTGCAGGAAGCAGAGTCATAGAGGGTCCCCCTTCAGAGCTGCATGGGACACCCAAGCAGCCAGAGTCCTCTTAAGTAGCACAGTAAAAGTCACCAGATTTCCCCTTTCCACAGAGAGAACTGGAAAGGGGACGGAGGCTCTGTATTTTCCTCCCTCCTGCACTGTCAGCTCCTTGCTGTGGAGCAGAAGGGGAAGGCTAAGGTGTGATTTGTGTCAGGAGAAGACCAGGGTCACACTATATCTTCTTTGAAACACCTGTTAAAACAGGGATCAATACATGGCTCCTAGAGTTACAGTTTGGCTCCTGCCCTTTACTCACAGTAGTGTGAAGGCTTCAGTCTAAGCTTCTAGAAATAAGGGACAGAAATAATATTGCCATTGAATCCCAAGAGACCTTTGTTGTAAGATTTAACAGACACAGGTCTGTGAACACTGGAAGGTAGCTGGAAGGCCCTGGAGAGGCTGCTCAGTAAGCCTTGTGTTGTTGGTTTTATAGAGATAGATAAAAATATTCTTCCCCTGGAATTTTGTTTTTATTCAAATCCAGGCAAAACCCTTGGTGGGGAGAACATGTAGGTCTGGAAAAAAACAGAGGAGAGGAGAAGGTTGCTTGGACTCAATAGCTCACTCTGTGACCAGGTAGTGCCTGGCAGTACGTAGTCCCATCTCATTTTCACAGAGGCAACCTTGCACAAAGTCATGCTTATTAGGTGACTAACCATGTCTTTATGGGGCAAAAGGGTGTTCCTGCTTGAAGTCAGAAACCAGAGGACTCATATTTCTGCTCAAGCAGAACTGCAGTTCATTCAAAGCCCTTGTGACAAACTGCTATGTGTTTTGTCCAGTCCATCCAGTCTGTCTGAACACCTTGCTGCCATTGTGCAGGTACAGACCAGCTGGCCAGCTCATCCACAACCGATTGACCCATCCTTGAGCCATCAGATATGCCACTCATGCTAGTCCCAGCTTGTGCTTGTACATCTCTTGTCCAGTACACCCAGCTGCACTGAGGCACACTTAAAGAGCCATGGCAGAACTGCATTTCTGAGCATGCCTTGATACACCAGGAGATGCAATCACGTGTGCCACGTTAGGGATGTTAGCTGTAAAGCCAAGTGATATTGACAGAGATGCTGGTGTCCTTGCCAGAGGTGGAAGCAAGGAAGGCAAATCAAATCAGAGGGACATTGGCAATTTGGATCTAGAAGACAAAAACTAGAAGAAAAGTAAGAGTAAAGAATTTAAAAGACTGTTTTCATCTGTTTCCACATTGGAAAAAAGTACCTCTCCTCATTCCCAGCAGCACAGATTTTATTCCAGTATATAGGAAATTTTCTGTCTCATTCTGCAAAGATTGGGAAGACAACTATCAATGAGTAAATAAGGGACTACACAGAGAATAACTACCTTCTAGGGGTCTGAGGTTTGGAGGAGCTGGATGCAGAGAGATGTGCCTGCTGAGAGAGGGCTCCCCAGCGTGAGGCACTGACCAAACCAGAAGTCAAGGCCATGGCAGAAGGAGCCATGTTGAGAGGTGAGAGCCTGGCACATGGACTGCTCTTCCATCCAGTTCACTCTGGAGTGCCTGAGAATGGAAGTGTACAAGTGGTCCTGCTGTCTTTGGGGTTTTATTCACCCCCATCTTCTGTGAACGAGATTTGAATTTTTCAGGTGAAGCATCTGAGCTGAACCCAGCAGCTTTCACCAAGTCATACTGCATTACTGAGTGCTCTCCCTCAGTGAGGTGATCTTGCAGAGGGAGAACCCCAATATCTCCTGACTGAATGAATTTTGCACCTTGCATAAAAGCAAAAATGTCAAGCCATTTTTTAAAAAAAGTCACTCATACAGAAAACACTCATAGAAAAATGACCCATACAAGCCTAAATTGTCATTCTCAAGGGTGTGCTGTTAAAAGAGCCTGCAAATGCCATTGGGCTTGGTTTTCATCTTTTCTCTCTCAGTGTGACTATGACATGTGCTGGTATTTGCTTTGCGAGATAACAGCAGACATAGGACATTTCAGGAAATGCAAGGAGACAGCTAACCATAATATCTGCAACATTATCAAAGCCAGCATAATGCTGGTCTGAGCCTAACAGGAAAGCAGCAGTGGTACGAACTGGACATACAGCTTTAAATATGTCATGTCTTGTTATCAGCAATGCGACTAGTCAATCTTTGGTTAGAAGTGACTGTGAGTCTACAGAGGGAATGCAATGCTGCACGCCCCCCAGGTGTGATTCAAGTTTCCAATACGTGGCATCTTCACTTTAAAATATCTTGCTAACTAGGTATGGTTGTTGACAGCAGTCCAAAAATCCTGATGGCTGGACAATGCCTGAATGGAAGAGGAAAGCTTCGCTTTCATTTCTCCTGGCCTGCCTTCCTCAGCATTGTTCTCGTGCGAGCCCCACCGCGCTCCTGCTTCAGCCTGAGCACCAATAAGCACATTTTACAATTGTTTGCTGGGTTCAAAACACTTGAAACATTTCAAAGCACCTGACATCCTTTCAAGTTAGCTGCTAAAAAACCGAGTGCAAACAGAATGGGTTTCAGAGAAGCTCTGTCAATCAGTGTTCAATCTGTATGTTCTCCGAGACATTCCTTATCCTGGCTGATTTATTTCATATTAAAAGGGCTGTCAATCTGTATCACGAGAACAGGTTGAGAAAAAAAAAATGAGTGATGTCTGTGACTTTTTTTGTTTATTTAAAATGATATTTCCCCCCTCCTCCTTTCCCCCTTCCCTTTCTTTCTTACCCACCCCCACCTCTATTTTTCTCTGCAGGTACGGCATGACTGTTGTATACCACATGCATTTAAATTAGAAATATATTTTGCAAAGCTGTGGCAGACCTTTCTTTTTTTTTATCCATCAAATATATCCCTTTTACCATCTGATAGCTTGGCAACAGGATCATCTCTCTTTCAGTTAAAATAAATGGGCCAGTAAAGTGGTGGAATATTCACTGTGCTGAAAAGACTTTACACTAGTTAATGTACACTGTGTGTTGTGGGTTTCATTAGAGCAGAATACTAATGATACACTGCATGTCTCCCCACGGTACCACTTTATTGTACCAGCTGTATTATTGTTTTATATTAATATATTGATTATTGTCTTCTTCTCTCATGTGTGTTTTTCGTCTCCTAACTTTTTTCTCCTGGCATTGCTTACCTATGGCATTTGGCAATTGTTTTCAATATCACATTTTTGGAATGAATGTTGATATTTATATGATTTCTTTTTGTTTTCCCCCATGTCTCCAAAGTAATTAATTTCCCTTGTTTGTTGCACAGATGTTGATACATTTTTCAGTGAAACTTGATAAAGAATGACACCTTCACATACAGATATAGTGTAAAATAGGATAAATATCTTGTCATCTAAAATTACAAGGCAGGGGGGGTGGGTATCTAAACTCTCAGAAGACCAATTCTTGGGGTTGGACAAAGGCAGGGAAAGATCTGGTTTGTGGATCACTTTCAGTGTGTTTGACTGCTGAACTCCTCTCCTAGATCTTGTTTGCTGTAGCTGTGAGATAACCCTTGTACCTGGGCTGGGTGACAGTTCTGTTCCTCTAAGAAAAGAAGAGGTGAAAGCTGAATTACCAGGAAGAATTTGTGATTTAACAATACCTGGAATATAAAGGTACCATCATTTGGATCTGTGACAATTCAGCAGCTAATAACACCACAGGACCTGGTCCAGGTCTGGAGCTGGAAGGCCCTACAGCAGTATAAGTAACAAAGAAGACTAATAACCTGCTAAACTCACAGTTATGCAGCTTTTTATGTCCTGTGCCTGAGAAACAATGAATTCTCACAGCATTTTTTAAGGTGTCATAATACCTCACTGCCATGACTTTCTCACAAAGAGCTTGCTGATGATGGCAAATCTGTGAGTCACCTGAACACACCACTGCCAGTGCCAGAAAGGACAAAGTGGAGCTCTGACAACTGACCCGTTGCTGTAGGAAGTTACTCAACACCCTCACTCTCCCTCAAAATAGACTTGATTGGCTGATTGGTGGAAGACCCAAGGAGTCCTGTGAGCTTGGACTGGCACAGGACGATATAGATCCTTAAAGGCTCCAGGAAAAAAAGGTGATTTGGCAGAAGATGTGGCAACGTGGCCAGGTGATTCATGAATTGAACACCCAGTACACGGCTCTGCCCTTTCCAGGTGTGCATGAGGTGGAGCCAGCTGTGGCTGGCAGCTGGTCTGTGAGCCTGATAGCTGCAAAGTGCCCTTGATATTCCTGCCTGGCTGGTGGTGTGGGAAAGTTTCGGTACCTCCTTCTGACCAGTGTGATCAACCCTCTGCTGCCCACAGCAGAATTGTGTGCAAGTGAAGCGTTTTGCAGAGTGACAGACATGGCTGGAGCATTGTTTTTCTGACTGCTCAGGAGTGAAGGTGATAAACATTAATTCATAATCAGCATAGGAAGGGATAGGAAAAACCCACACTTGAAGATGTCAGATTTCTGTGTGAATCAGGTGACAGTGCTGGATTTCATGACCACAGAAGGACCAGTGTACTGACTGGTGTCTGTAGCATTTAGCATCCTTCCACCAGCACAGTACCCTGTGCTGGAAAATCAACATGCATTTGCAAGCCCTGCTGCTGAGGTACAAGAGATGTGTAGACAATATGTAAGTGCAGTAATAGAAGAACTTTGTAAATTCAACAGTAATTAAGGAAGGAAGATGGCAGCTTTTCCGACCATAAAATAACAATCAATGACTAACAACATTTTCATTGAACAATAAAATGGAAGGAGACTCAAAGACTGCTATGTAGACTATAAAAGGGCTGGAATAATCTGCAGTGAGGGCCTGAAAAGCAATGTTTTCATCCACTCCATGCATTTGCAACTGTGGCAGTT